>OY970832.1:46760014-47145014 GCA_963853835.1 Calendula officinalis | reverse complement strand
AAGCACCACCGCCGCCACCTTCTTGGTACAATCCCTTATCAATCTCTGTTTCAGCGAACACAGTGGCCAGATCTGGTTTCGTCGCCGGCAACTAGAAGATGAAGTAGAAAAAAAGATGGTCAGGATTTGGTTTCGTTGCCGGCAACTAGGTAATATTTTTTGCGTTTTCTTCTTACAATTCAAACTAGATGCGTTAGGTTTTTTCTGTTTAGATCGAATGGTTTGTCTTAGGTTGTATATGTGTATAACAGATTTGTGTTGTTTAAGCTCATTTAGTTCATAAATTTAATTGATTTTGATCCAATATTTAGTTCATAATTGGTTTTCCGTAATTGATTTTTTATTTTTAAATTATTTATATTATTTATTTTCTTGTATGCATTTTTTTTTATAATTATTAACAATTGTGTACATTTACAGAACAAAGATATATGGTTTATCATGAATAGGGATCTGAGCTTCAATTTTTTCGGTGAACGTGCTTTGATTCCAGATTTTCACAAATGAACAAAGATCAAAGTTTCAAATTTTCGGTAAACATAGGTAAACAGTATGTGATGAACGACTTCTGGAAATATGTTCATTAGTGGTTGATGGTGACAGACATTAGTTTGTAATTGTTCATTAGGATCTATTGTAATCAATCAACGTTGTTGTTTTAATCACTAGTTAATCGAACAGATCTGGGAGGTTTTCCAATCATATCTGGATTTTTCGTCCATGGTATGTTTTTTATACAAAATTGTGCAGTGCGCACTAATGAACATAATATAAATTTGTTCATTAATTTGTTTTTTGATCTATATTTAACACTTTTTATACAAAATTGAGCAGTGTGAACTAGTGAACACAATATAATGGTAAGATCATGGTGATGACATGTTATTTAACGTGATAATGATAAGAGTTGTATGATGAATATTTCAAATGTTTTCTTGTTTTGAACCTAATTTTATATGAAAATTGGTCAGACACTAGATTGATTTGGGTTTTACCTATTTTAGGTTTGTTTTTGGGTTATTTACATTGGATTCAGATGTTATCAAATTTATTTTATATTTGGGATAGTTGTTGTTTCATTTATGTACTTACAATTCACAATTAGGATGAACACATTGTTGGTAATTAATATAATTTGTTCATTAAAAAACTTAAAACACTTCAAAAAACAAGTTTGAACATTAAATGTTCATCACAGAACAAAAACTCAAATACTGAAATGACTTATTGATAATGTATATATCTGATAATATAAAATATCATAATTTTATTTTCACAAGGAACAATTATGGGATTTTGCACTTCCGTTAAGATGATGAGTGAGAAGATATCACCATCCAAAATAATAGGAAAGTTAGTTTGGGGTATTAATTAAAAAAACTGAAAAATATTCGGTTACCAAAATTTAAAAAAGTTAATAATTAATATTATAAGGCAAAGACAAAATTACCCCTATCAAGATTATTTTGAATCAATTTAATCCTATGGCTATAAATGGTTCTCGCAGTTCTCGCAATTTTATAGGTTCTCGCATGAACGCTCCCATATATATATATATATATATATATATATATATATATATATATATATATATATATATATATATATATAGGGTGCGATTCAGTGCAGAACCGTTTAAAGGTGCAGAACCATAGAACCTTTTTATCAACCAATCACAAGCAAGTAAAATAAATTCATTAAATTTAATTTAATTTAAATCATAGGGGCGTATTCGGAAATGCACCTAAATCGGTTATAGATGGTAACCTCCCATTAATCAAGCAATTCCTAATAACGTGGTTTTTTTTTTCCATTTTTTTTCATTAATTATCCATACATGATTTAATATTTTTTTCATAAAAAATTTCTTGTTATCCAATAGATTAGTTTGTGGTGTTGTTTATTATATTTGATAGGGTTGTTTATCATTCAATGTATACTAAACCAATCATTCAATGTATATTAAACAAATCATTCAATGTTTATGACAGTTGATGTTTACGATAGTCAATGAAACAAATCATTCGATGTTAACATTACGAGTATAAATTATAGTGCACAGAATGCGTTGCATTTAATGTTTATTAATGCATAGAATTTATATTTATACATTATGTGTATAAAAAATTGGAAACATTAGATGTGTAAATGTGTTACAGCATGTATGAACATGTACATCTTATGTATAACATATAAAACATTTGATGTTTATGACGTAGATAATTTTTACATGTGTTGTTTTGTATCAAATGCAGACTGTGTAGCTGATACGAGCGTGTTAACCGATCTTGCCACTTTCATTGTAGTTAACCGATCTTGCCTTTTTCCTCCCACTTCTCCTTACACCTGATAGTATAACATACAATATAGTAAATCAAATATACCAAACTCGATTACATACAATATTTGGTGTACAACAACTAAAAATCCGAAATCAACTAAAAATATACTTCAAATAAAGATATCCCGTAATTCACAAAATCACACGTGTAACTCACAAAAATCAGCGACCTTATACTTTGTTTTTTGTGATTTCATGATTCAAACCAAAACTTCAAATCAAATCAAATAATTAATCAAATCAATACGCAGTGAAAAATTACAAATGATGTGGCTTTCATCCGGAAAATTCAATATCTAACTCCTAGTCATAAGTGTTAAAAAAGATTTTCATCTTCAACATGAAAAAACCACAAAAACTTCAACTTTTTGTAACTGAGGCATAATATGATTTTAACTAATGTATAATAAAGCATGAATTACCAGTGTGGGAATATTGTTTCTTTGAATGGAAGCAGAAATGTATTTGGAGAAACTGAGACCGCCACACCGCACCGCACCTCGAACCAGAGACTGCCACAACCAAATCGGTCCTCAACTTGGCGATCTCCGTCATCAATTTCGCCCTTCAAATACAGCCTCTCAAACTCGCAACATATAGACTCAATTGATGTTGGCGTCGACTTCAACAGCAAGCGGCCGAGGCGACAACGACACTCAATTGAAGGACCTCTGTCGCTGATAGACGAACAATTGTACAAATTGGAGGTCGATGACAGTGGATTTGAACCAAAAACCCTAGATGACTTGTGGTGCGATGGATCTGCTAGCACAATGTGACCGATGAGAGATTTAGATGTGAAGACGTTTAACAATCACAAACAAACCCTAGAAAGATTTGAGAAAAAAAATGTTGTGAAAAGAGAAACCGTTTCTTTGAATTAAACGTGGAGAGAGAGAGAGAGAGGGGACGGTTTTGTAGGGATAATATTTGTTTTTTTTTTAATTTTTATTGTTTTGAAAAATTACTATCTTGCCCTTGTTATTTAATTTTTACCAAAAATATAATATAATTTATTAATTCAAAAACCCAATCAATCTTAACCATTGATTTTAAAATTCAATGGTCTAGATTGGGTTCTGCGGTTCTGTAGATTAAAAGGGTTCTGCGTCGAATTGTACACTATATATATATATATATATATATATATATATATATATATATATATATATATATATATATATATATATATATATATATATATATATATATATATATATAGTGAAGGATTATATTGAGAACCCTGATTTTAAAAAGAACTTTGAGAACCCTGATTAACCAATCACAAATTAGGAGATTATTTTTCATTTATTTTATTAAACTAAATTCGGTAGGGGTAATTTAGTCCATTAGAAATAAAAACCAATTTATCCATATCCCTACAATTATGGAAATCTCCACTATTCTTTAAAAACTAATTATATACGTGATCTCTCCTCAATCTTCTCTATTTCTCTTTCTCCTCCATTCCTAACCCTAATACACACATTCCACGATTCAACAGCCGCCTCTTGCTCGCACAACCAAAATCTAAAAAATGGAGTCCGGATTATTACTAGAAACCGAAACCGGAAACTATCATCGTTGCTGATGCTTTGTAAATCATGCTCGTGATATGCGACGGTGGTTAGTAAAATCAAAACCGCTTTTGGGTTTGTTAATCATGATCGTGATATGTTTCTGGAATTGGTTTTTTCAATAACGAAATATAAAACTTTGTTTTTTCAATTTCCATAACCTTATTGATTTTGTAGGTAATTTTCGGTAGCCATGATTTTGGTGGTGTATGCATATCGTATGCAATGGAATTAGTTCCAAATAAAGTTTCAAGAGCTATATTCATTGTTGTTTCACAAATGACGTTGCCATCGATGAATCTGAGTCTCAGGTACTTATTAGTTTGTAGCTTTAATTTTAGAGATTTGTATTAAAAATTGACTTTTCTTTTAATTTCGGAAGTTTTTTTCATTTCTATATTGTAGGTTGTAGATTTCAAGTGACGTTGTTCTTCAAAGACCCAAATACGATTTGCATCTCAAAGGAATTCAAAATCATGTTTGCATTGGGTCCCCACTTTTTTTGGGATGATGCAAGAGGTCACAAATAATCCTTTTTATGTAGGTGCGAATTGTTTTCAAGTTACCAGAGCATTATATGGGTTTGATCCAGCCACTCATAAAGATCCAATCAGGAGCAAGTTGGATTAGTTGGAGATCTTGCTAATAAAGTTAGATGTTCCATATGTTGCACGCCTATATTCATTTGAATGCATATATGTTTTTGTTTAAATACATTTATGTGTTATTTAAAATTTATTTTGAATTTTGTATGAATAAGTTCAATATGTATGTTTAAACATATATGTTCAACATAATTTGTATATATTTCGTTTGTTTTAACATATTTGTAGAATTTGGATATAAATTCGTTTACTCAACATGTATGTTTTATGTTACATGTATGCAAAACCGTAAAAAAAAACATATATGCATATCCATAAATGACACAAATTTATAAACCAATGCCAAAAATATATATATATATATATATATGCAGATCCATAAAATAACAAATATGCATAATCGTAAAATAACATAAATGCAAAAACGTAAAATGACATATATGTAACAAATTTTTTTTTTGAAATTAATTCCTAAATTTTAGAAAAATTTTCAAAAATGGAAACAAATAATTAAAACGTAAAATGTCATAAATACCCCTAAATAATTAATATGAATTAATTAAATCAAAATTAATTTATTAAATTCTGATTGGTTAATAACAGTTCTCAGAGTTCTTTTTGAAATCAGGGTTCTCTATATAACTCGACCCTATATATATATATATATATATATATATATATATATATATATATATATATATATATATATATATATATATATATATATATATAGTGTAGAATTAAAATCAGAACCACTTTTTGCTTTAGAACTGTAAGAACCAATTTCGACCAGTCAGATTTGAGTAAGTTTGAATTTCCCCCCTAAATTCGTGAGGGGTATAATGGACATTTCGAATTATCCTATTTATTTGGTAACTGATCTTTTTTTAGAATATCCCATTCAAATCGGATCCTCTTTATTATCTCTTCTCTCTCATCTTTAAAACCATATTTAATTTACAAATACCCATAAAATCTTCTCTCCTCCTAGAAACTGAAAACTTCATCTTTTCCCCTTTTGATTGAAGCCTTAGATCCGTGTGTTTGCCGGCAAGACCAGAGAACACCACCGCCACCATTGAACCAGACTCACTTTTTCAAGCACTTTGATATTTCCTTAATGATGGAAACCCAAAATCGCACTGTCGAGCGGCACCGTCATATGCGTCCAGATCTGAAACGGTGGCGGGCGGCGATGGTGATTGCCGAGATCTGAAACGGCTGGCGACGATGGTGGCTGCCTTGATCTGAAACGGTGGATTCATTAATGAATCGGTGCACATGTTCATAGTATTTACGATTATTTCCATGTTTAGATTACAAGTGGTACTTAATTGCTTTTGTATGATTTACATAACAGATCTAGTTTTTATTTTCTTTGTAATTCGTAACATTTACAATCATATGTTCTTATTTATACATCGATGTTACTGTATCTATATACATCGATGTTATTGTATCTATATACATCGATGTTACTCTACATACATACATATATACATCGATGTTTCCGCATCTATATACATCGATGTTACTCTAAATACACACATGTATATATCGAATTATATTCTATATGAGGTTATTTCGTGTTGTCCAGCTTGCAAGGTTCTGGGGTAAAGATTGTCCAAGATTATTTGTGAATATGAAGACTGTAAAAGTGTTTAAAGGTCTACGAAGATGAAGGAGATGATGAAGATGATACTTTATTGCAGCATACATGTATGCATTGGTAGTGATTTCTAGTGTGTAAATGGTCCATCTATGGGGTATACATGTATGTAGTTGTATTCATTTATATAAAAAAAAATTATACACGAATGTATTTGTTATACATATATGTTTGAGTTGTATATTTAATATGTATAATGATTGTTTGAGTTATACATATATGTTTTAATGTTATATAATCATAACAAGTCGGTTATACATATACGTATGATACAAAAGTTATCAAATAAACGAAATTCCATAATTGTAGGGATTCTCCATTAATACGGCAGTTACCTTAAATGAAAAATTGATGCCTTAAATCACGTATTGAAAAATGTTATAGTTCGTTATGGCTCAAAACATTGAGACGTGATGATGCTGCCACGTCGTAATCTTACATTCTTTAGAATACAAATACTGAACAATCGATTTTGAAAACCTAAGGATAAGTTTAATACAAAGGTTTTTTTAGAGGTTATGTGAATATTTTAACTTTTAGTTTTGAAAATTAAGTTTCCTGAATGAAAGTTCTGTTTGCACAATAAAGCTTTTAGATTTTATTTTAAAGAAAAATATTCAAAACGAAAATAAAATGAACTAAAACTTCTGAAATGAAAAATTAATAAAATACCCTTAAATAGTCACGACACTATCACATTTAGCCACTTTATTTATATTTAGCATCTCTATTATATAAAAAAGAGTTTCGACTTCCAACTCTAGATATAAGTTTCGGCTTCCAGTTCCATCTAGTTTGCTAAGTGTAAGTTTGATGTTAAAAGATATCTTATGATATATAATACATCTTATTATAATTTGATAATTTTAAATTAAAATTAGTTCGCAAGCAAAATGCCTAATATTTATAACGCGATAAACAAACTAGCATCCGTGCCCCTTTTGATTGAGGCTTCAAATCCCTCTCTTTCCATTTATGTTGATGACTTTCTAATCTTGAGACGCTCTTCAAATCAATCATAGACTTTATTATGATAAATATGTTCTCTAGAAAGTTAGATAGGAATTGACGTAGACGAAGAAAAAAAAATTATATTTTCTCTCATACCAAAAGAAGAAGTAACTTAGACAAAATAACGATTAAAAATACAATAGAAATATGTTGTCATATGTTCCATTTCGGTTGATATTATAACAATCGAGTTGAAAGTTGTTGTATTTCGTTTTATATTATTACAATCGAGTTGAAAGTTTCTTTTATGTGATAAAATATTTAATGTTCATACGGGTGTTTTAGATGTGTTTATTTAGAATCTTATAAACTGTCTTATACACTATACGAGGCAACATGCCCCGTGCGATGCACGGGCTTTGTTCATGATAAAACGTTATTTGAAGGTAAATCGTATACATTGTACTGGGGTAACGGGAAAAGTACTAAAGCAAGACCGTTAACATGTTTAGGTTGATTGTGAGTAGTGAGTACTCTACTACATATGTAAAGTTTGTTGTAGGAAAATGCAAAGTAACAAAATCATTATTATTGTTTTTATTAGCGCAAAAACATGTAATTCATAACATATAAGTGATAATATAAAAAACTTCATAATTTGTATTTTATAAGCAAAACTATTAATTAACAACGATATATTTACAACAAATGTTGGTTAATGCAAACATTATGTCGGACATCTAATTGTACATTTTTTTCTCAAAAAGTACATAATAAATAATAGAAATCCATTAAAATAAACTAAAACATGTATCTCTGTAATAAAAAATAACAACGAAATCGTTATCTAGAACAAAAACAATATAAAAACTCTTCATGTGTAACAAAATTAAAAATCAACAATAATATCTTTTAAGTGATCATTGAATTTACTACTATTATTTAACATAGAATTTACTACTATATATATTATAGAATTTTTTATAGTTCATAATATGTAACTTTTAGTTAAATAAAAAGACTGTTATTTAATTTAATTTACTACCATTATTTATGTTATTATTTAATTTAATTTACTACTATTATTTAACATAGAATTTACAACCATATATTTTGTAAATTTTGTTATAGTTTATAATATGTAACTTCTATTTAAATGAAAAGACTATTATTTAATTGAATTCACTACTATTATTTATTTTATTATTTAATTTAATTTACTATTATTATTTAACATAGAATTTACTATTA
The DNA here is from genome assembly GCA_963853835.1 of Calendula officinalis. Classification (NCBI taxonomy): domain Eukaryota; kingdom Viridiplantae; phylum Streptophyta; class Magnoliopsida; order Asterales; family Asteraceae; genus Calendula; species Calendula officinalis. The sequence goes on along the minus strand of OY970832.1, from coordinate 47,136,620 downwards.
TAAATTTTATAAATTTAACACTACATTTAAATATCTATGTAATTAATGCTACTTCAAACTTGGAACTTAATTTTTATTTAATTAAATTTACTACTATTATTTATGTTATTATTTAATTTAATTTTACTAATATTATTTAACGTAGAATTTACTACTAAATACTTTATAAATTTTGTTATATTATTTATGTTATTATTTCTTTTAGTTTACTACTATTATTTAACATAGAATTTACTATTATATATTTTATAAATTTTTAACACTATAACATCAAATCAATACCTATTAACTGGACTAAAAGTAAAATAACAAATCAAATGAACAACAATTAACATTTAACATGATAAGATATCCATTTTAAATAATGTGTGATAATATTACACACAATCTCATATACTATAATGATATTAGATCATTATATAATATCATCTTTATACAAAATGTACATAAACAACGAATAAAAATTGTATACATATACAAAAGAGGTTGTGTAATTTTTAACAAAAACAACTAATATACTCTCTATAAAACAAAACCATAAAGAGTTCATCTCTATGACTTTTTTTACTTCAAAAATCCTTAAAGGTGTTGGTTGTTGATTCCACTTGTTAGATGTTTCTTTTTTATACACCTTCCTAAATTTCACTTAATATGCAATTATAAAATTAGCTCCCAATTATTTCGGGATAAAACCATGAGCTCCTATCATAAACTTGATTACAATATAAACAATATTAGCATTATCAAATAAAAATAATATTTAGAGATAAAACATAAACTTAAATAATAAAGATAATTAGATAATACATAAGCTTACAACTTTATTAGTGAAGGTCTCAATCCATTGTAAGCAAAAATGTTTCTTTTAGATCCACCATAAACTTGATTACAATATAAACAATATTAGCAACACCATAATTGGTTTATCCAAAAAATAATATTTAGAGATAAAACATAAACATAAACAATAAATATAATACATAAGCTTACAACTTTATTAGATGAAGGTCTTAATCCATTGTAAGCAAAAATGTTTCTTTTGGATGCACATTTAGAGTGTTCAATTTTTTTCAACATGGAAATGAGTATTTATAGATTCTAATATGTACTTGAAAAGTCCTATTTTATTGAATTTTTAATTATTATCATTATTTAATTTATTTCAAAACTCTTGGTTTTACAATTTAGTGAGTTTGTTAAAACTTTTAAGCTTCTCAATATTTATTAACATGATTTTAATAGATGGTAATAAATGCAACTTCATCCATGAAACTCAATTTTTATATGTATATAGATATAGATATATATATAGATATAGATATAGATCTAGTATATAAATATAGATGTTAAGTTATCGAAACAATGGAGAAGGAATAGGAAAAGGACTTATATAAATCAATGAAAGAAATAAGCATAAATTCAACAACCATCAGGATATTTAATTAATATTTTCCTACTAATTAGAGAATCGTAAGTTGTGAAAAATGACGATCAATTAATTGGATTAAAAGTAAAATAACAAATCAAATAAACAACAATTGGTAACCATTAACATGATTAGACATCCATCTTAAATAATGTGTGATAATATTACAAACAATCTCATATACTATAAGAATAACTATTAGATCATTATATAATATCATTTTTATACAAAATGTACATAAACAACAAATAACAATTTTATGCATATACAAAAGAGGTTGTGTAGTAATTTTAAACAAAAAAGACTAACATATTTTATCTAAAACAAAATCATAAAGACTTCATCTCTATGACTTTAGCTTTTGAGTTTCTCAATGTTTATTAACATGATTTATTCTATATTATAATATTAAATATTATAATAAATACAACATCAATATGAAATTCAATTTTTAGAATTTATTGCAACTTCAAACTTGAAACTTAATTTTTATATAATGATGATGATGATGATAACTATTAAATCATTATGTAATATCACTATCATACTAAATTTACATAAACAACGAATAATAATTTTATACATATACAAAAGAGGTTGTGTGTCAATTTTAAATAAAAGCAACTAACATACTCTCTCTAAAATAAAACCATGAAGACTTCATCTCAATGACATTTTTTACTTCGAAAAATACAAATATAAAGATTATGTTGGATTGACAGCGAGGATAAAGAACAAAATCCCTAAAGGTCTTTGTTGTTGACTGCACTTGTTTGATGTTTCTTTTGGACGCATCTTTAGCGATGATGAAGAACAAAATCCATCAAGGTTTTTGTTGTTGACTCTACTTGTTTGATGTTTCTTTTGGATGCATCTTTAGAGTGTTAGAATTTTTGTAACATGAAAATGAGTATTTATAGGTCATTATGTGTAAGATTTATAATACTTAAAAAGTCTTCTTTTATTGAACTTTATTATTACCATTAATTATATTTATTTCAAGACTCTTGATCTTACAATTTAGTGAGTTTGTCAAATTATTATTAAAATGAATTTATTAGTATAATTTATATTAAAACTCTTGATTTTACAACTTTTAAGTTTCTCAATATTTATTAACATGATTTAATTTTTAGAATTTATTAACATCAAACTATTATTAACATGATTTAACTTTTAAGTTTCTCAATATTTATTAACATCAAAATGAAATTCAATTTTTAAAATTTATTACAACTTCAAATTAAAACTCAATTTTTATAGATGTATAGATATAACAAAAATTATAAAACAAAAGATATGTAGATACTAGGATAGTTGGTAATTAATTTTTTTAATCGTTTAGGACTTTAGGTTCATGAACCTTAGTAGGAAGTTTCCATGGTTGGTTTTGATATGACGAACCTTTTATCTAAATACGAAACTACTACATCTTATTTAAAAATATCCACAATTGTTGTGAATATTAAAAGAGGAAAATGACAAACAATTATAATGATTTGACCTCAAAATCACAAAATACATCATAATCCAATTATTATCTATTTGCTAAAAAGAAACACTTTGATTATTTGTTATCAAGTTGTTGTGTTTGTTAATATCTAGTAATACTATGTTCCTTTTTGGTACTTTTTGGAAGGTGTGGATGCTAATCGACATATTAAAGGTTCGTGTGCTTGAAAATCAGAATATATAGTTTCATTTACTTTTTTTGTTACTTTTTTCATTAAGAGCACTTATAATCCTGTAAACGGTTTGGGGCAAGTGACATGATTTTGGAATAGAAGAATAATTAGTATGTGGGACTTCAATTTTTGCTTAAAGTGAAATGGATATGTATACACGAGAATGTAGATGTTCATGAAAGGCAAGTTTGAGTAATAAATTTTGCAAGTTATAGAGATGGCACTCTATTTAAATCATGATAACACTTTACACAACATATTGGAATCTATGTTGAATCATGTCTTATCGTCTTATATCCTCTCTTTATATAGATATATAACAAGCTTTATTATATCCGTGCCAACGATTTCAGTTAATCAACGGCTATCGGTTGCCTAAGGACACCATCGTTGGCACCATTCTAAAATGTGTACTACCTTTCCAAACTTGATTTGATAAGAATTCAGACTTAACCCACCTCACAAGTCATAATATTCCACCATTAATGCACTACGTACACACTAAACAGTTCTGACATGTAGATTATGCAAGTAAATTAGTCGTATTAATCTTTTCAGCATCATGAGTTGACATCATATCATATAATTTAGGGTAAATTACAGTTTTTGTCCCTGACCTATGGCCGATTCGGGGTTTTTGTCCCTAATGTTTTTTCTTCCGTTTTTTTGTCCCTTAAGTTTTTCAAATTCTGGAAATTTGTCCTTCCGTCTATTTTTGGCCGTTAAGTGACGAAAAATGCAAGGCATGTGAGGGCATTTTGGTCCTTTTCACTATTCTTCATCTTCTTCCCCAACACCCACAAACCCTAAACCCCCAACAAACGACTGCTAAAACCTAATGTAGAAAAGAAGAAATCGATGATGGTGAAAACCCCCAAATCGTGTTTCAGATCTGAAAGAAGACGTCTTTCTTACCCTAAATCGATTTCGTACACAAGAAAAAGAGGGTCTGCCACATTTTAAACCCTAAATCGTAGTTGCAGGTTCGTAGTTGCAGGTTCGTTTATGAGGACAAAGAACATGGTCGCCGGATTCGCGATTTTCCGGTCGCCGCAGAGCTTGAACCGCCGGAACCCTAGATGCAGATTCAATCTTCATAACCCGATCGGAAACTGAAATTGGTTGAGGGGAAATACTCCCCTCACTCCCCTGAACATTTTCCGACCACCCTCCATGGCCGGAATCGACCGGAACCGACGACGGCGACGCTGAAGGCGATTTTTCCAGATCCGTACAAATTTCGTAACCCTAAACCGCTTTGATTTCATCGTTTCAGGTTCTTTGATTTCGTAACCCTAAACCGTACAAGAACCTGTGTTACCGGAGAAATCATTGACGGAGGGAAGCTGAGATCGTAGTGTGAAGAAGATGCATACATAGTGTGAAGAAGATGCATAAATTTGAAGAATCTTCATGTGTTTGAAAGATCTTTGAAGATGAAGAAAGGATGATGGAAGATCTTTGAAGATGAAGAAAGAAAAACGTTAAAATAAAAAGAAAAAGATTAAAATAGGGGTAATTTGGTAAAATGGACAAAAAACCGTCAGTTAACGGTCAAAATTGGACGGAATGACAAATTTCCAGAATTTGAAAAACTTAAGGGACAAAAAAACCGACAAAAAAACATTAGGGACAAAAACCCCGAATCGGCTATAGGTCAGGGACAAAAACTGTAATTTACCCTATAATTTATATTCCAAATAATGGCCAACTAAACGAATTACTATTTGTAGTCAAGAGTGAAAAGGTAGTAGGATAGACCTTATCCGGCCAGTAACCACTTAATTACAGGATGGGTGCATGTTTTTAGTGTTTTATGGAGAACTCAAAAGAATCTTTTCATATATATGATTGATAGGTGTAGACTCTGCCACGTTTATAAGAAAAAAAAAAAGTCATCGTATTACATTTTTAGTACCATCAAAATTGGTTCACGGGATCCGTTAACTGTTAAATGTGAAACATGGTACCCTAACTTGCAAAATATTCAGTTTTGTACCATCACATACTAATTTGATTTTGAATTTCCACGTCATTTTATTTTAATATATTGAGATATGAACTTATATTCTTTAATTTGTCGAAAGTATTAAAAGAAGTAAATCATGTAAGAAAGCGTGATCAAATTAAACGAAACATCACTTGTCTTCACTGTTTCTTCTATCCGGGTTGATTCTACCAATGGAGTCTCGAACATCACTTGGGCTCTTGATCCCAATGGCTTCACTGTTTCTTATATCCGGAACGCCTTTAATGATGGTTTTCTTAATCCTACTGCTGCCAGGACCACGTGGTGGATCAACTGGGTTCCGGCAAAGATCAACATCCTTATATGGCGCATCTTCCATAACAGGCTCCCCACAAAACAAAATCTTCTTAAACGAAACATCACTTGTCTCTCGCAATTATGTCCGCTCTGTGATCTTGTGAAAGAGGATCAAGATCATCTTTTTTTGAACTGTTCTGGCTCGGTTCCTTTATTTCTAGAATTTTGTTCTTGGTGGAATATCGACGGGTCGGGTTTTCACACCATTTCTGATTTATTCGATTGGATTGATGGGGCAAATTTGAGGGCTGCAGTTAGGAAGGGGCTGCTTAGCGTCTTATATATTTATTTTTGGATTATATGGAGGCATCGGAATTAGGGGTGTTCAAAAATATCCGAAAAACCGGGTATCCGAAAAATTATCCGATATCCGAAATTCGGGTATCCGAAAATCCGGGTATCCGAAAATCCGGATATCCGAAAATCCGGGTATCCGAATTTCGGATACCAAATCCGGGTAGTGTTTTTCAATATTTTCGGGTACCCGATATCCGAAAAATTACCCGAAAATCAAGAATATCCGAAAAATATACAAAAAACATACGAAAAATACCCAAAATATTTGTGAAAATACCCGAAATATCAAAAAATAACCGAAATATTTGAAATGTATCCGAAATATTTGAAAAATACCCGAATTATCCAAAAAAATACCCGAAATATCCTAAAAATATTTTAATATTTTGTTTTTTTCGGATACCGGATACCCGGATTTCGGATACCCGGAATTTCGGATACCCGAAATCCGGGTATCCGAATTTTCGGATACCGGATACGGGTAGTAAAAATCACTATTCGAAAATCCGGATACCCGGATATTCGGATACCCGAAAATCCGGGTACCCGGTTTTGAACACCCCTAATCGGAATGGCAAAGTGTTCAAATCACAGGAGGAGCATTCTAATTGCATCAAGGCGGGTTATTTACCGGCAATCTCTTATTTTTGGATTAAGAATAGGGCTCCTTCTTGTAATTTAGTTAATAGTTGGGCCGAATGGTGCTCTAACCCTATGTCGTGTTTTTAATTTCCTGTTTTGTTTGTTGTCTAGCATCTTCCTAGTTTTTTTTTTTTTTTTTTTCTAATAAATTGTCTGCCGTTCAAAAAAAAAATTTAACTAGTCGTGGTACTAAACTGAATATTTTTACAAGTTTAGAGTACCTTTATTAGTTCAGGATAGTAGAGAACCCGATCAACTAAGTTCAAGCTACTAAAATATATTTTGGCCAAATAAGAAACATTGTTTACTTAATGAAAAAGAAAGTTTTTATACTAACTCCGTATCACACTAAGTGATACACTTTCATTTATAGGTGTATTAAAATAAGTGATACACTTTAAAACTTATCTTATTTGGTAAAAAAAAAAGTAGGACTCATCCTCCACTTTAATATAGTAAAACTATCATTTTACCCTTAGGGTCTGTTTGGTTGGCGTGAATGGAATAATTGATGAAATGGAATGAACAATGTAATGGAATAGGCAAGTAATGGAATAAGTAATTACCATTCCATTATCATGTTTGGTTCTACTCTTTGGAATGGAATGAATGATTAACACATGTTGTTTGGTATGTCGTAATATACAAGTGAATGGAATGAAATTATAGGTAATTCAATTGAAATAACATACGCAGTATTAAAAAATATCACAATTTCCATATTAATAATATAATACTGATCGTAATTTTCAAGTTAAACATACTAAAATAAAGTACTTCCACAAAAAAAACTACTTGCTGCCCAACAGCTTGTTAATGAGTATTGGGATATATTCACGTATTTATAAGATGATTTGGTAAAAATGTTAAGGCCGGGGGATATATTGGTAAAAATGCATTCCATTACTAATTGGAATGAAAAGAAAACGGGTAGTAGCTGTGGAATGAAAAACAGTTTTTTGGACGTAATGGGATTACTTGCGGAATAAACCATTCCATTCCATATGTTAAAACAAACATCATTTTTTCATTCTATTGGAAAGGCTCATTTCTTTCCTATGTTGATTCATGCATACCAAACATAACCTTACTGTTAAATTTAAACATAATTAATATCACTTTATTTAAAATGAGTAAATCTTATTCTCCACTAACTATCCTTTTTAATTCATATTTTAACTTTTACCTTAAAATTTGTGATATGAAGGTAGTATTATATTTTAAAGTTTATGTGCAGAATGATACATAGAATGATCGGTTGAAGCTTTATACAAGACTTTAATGTAATTTAACAAAATCAACTGAATTGTAACATTATGTATAGCCCTCTTTTTAGTTTTCTGACAAGTATGAACAAGTTGTGCACCAATAAAGTTTGGGACAAAATTCAATAACTATATGACAAAAACTACACATATGATGATCGATACACTGAAATTATAAGAAACAAACAGTACTATTAGCTAAAGATTAAACCTTAATACATTGAACATAGAATGAATCTTTATCAATTTGGTGGATAAATAGTCCAGTTTTCAATTTTTCTAGGACATGGTTATCCTCAGCTACTAAGGGGTGTTTGGGTTTACGATTTGAAGCAGATTATTTGTTTATCACTTTAAAAAACGCGGATTATCTAAAATGAATTTGTGACAAAAAGTCTGGAAAAATCAATTATCTACATTTAGTGGCATTCAAAACGGAGTGGGAAGTGCTTATTCCGTTTTGAAAACTGATTATTTGCATTTAACAATTTAGTAAACAATAATCTAGTTTGCTAAACATTATAAATGATGAGAAACGTTCAAGTAGGTCCATTAATTTTATCAAGTCCCGAGGAACAAATCTCAACCATTGATCAATAAGATCTAATGGTCAAGATTAATCACATGTTTTATACATGAAGGGGTATTTTGGTTATTTGGCACTTAAAATTTTTTTGATTTATTTTGATTTTTTTTTAATTTTTTTACCTTTTTAATTTTTTTACTTTTTAATTTTTTATTGTTTAATTGAGGGGTATTTTGGTCATTTTAAAAGAATATTTATTTTTTTTATTTTTTATTTTTTATTATTTTTTTATTTTTTAATATTATTTTTTTTAAATTATTATTTTTTCATTAATAGTAACACATAATGTGATTGCCTGCCTAGTGAATCACATGTGATTGTATACTGAATCACATGTGATTGAACTAAAACATCAAATGTGATAATACATACAGTCACATGTGATTTTACATTAAAATCACATGTGATTAAGTTATACACGTAATTATTAAAAAAACATTATTTTTTAATCAAAAAATAATAAAAAAATCAAAAATTAAAAAAATAAAATTTTTTTTTAAGTGCCAAATGACCAAAATACCCCTTCATAATAAAAATAATAAAATAATAAATAAATAAATAAAAATTTTAATATAAAAAATAAATAAATAAATAAATAAATAAATATTTTTATTTAAAAAAATGACCAAAATACTCCTCAATGTATAAAATATGTGATTAATTTTAACCATTAGATCTTATTAATCAATGGTTGAAATTTGTTACTCGGGACTTCGTAAAAATAAGAGACCTCCTTGAACGCAACTCTATAAATGATTATTTGATTATTGTAATTTCAAACATAGTAACTAAATCTAAATAATAATTTTCAAAACGTTGTTTTGTAACGCATTTTCAAACTCAAGAATATCTTTTCTATTTATCTTTTCGATCTATATGGGTTTTAAACCGGTTCATATTTTAGTAACCACTTAATTTCACCAACCGTCATTGTAAGTTTGTTTATTTTTATCTGTTTAACCTAAGATTTCAGCAAAATCTTAAATATTTATCTAAGATATGCATAAGATATATTGTATGTGTAACAAGTGAGAAGACTGACATATAGCCGTTACTCTTTCCCTCTTCCTATCGATCTTTTTCTTTGTTTTGTTACCATGTCCCGTCATCATCTCCTTTTTAGATAGAGAAACGATATTTAGTCCAACTATTTGGTCATACCCATAGTCCTACACTCCTACTCACTTGATAAGATGACATGTGCAATCCACTAATTCTCTCTCTTAATATTATACCTTGATTTTGACATATGTCTTCATCTAATGAGTATACTATGAATAAGACCAAATGATAGGACTAAATAACATTACTCTTTTATATATACAAGTTAGGCATACGTCTCATATTTCATAAAGAAAAATAACTGTCGAAAACAACAAGAATCCGTCAAATATGTGATAACAAGTATGCATATTCTTGACAAAATAGTAAAAATAAAGGATGGATAGAAAGACGTAATATTCGAAGATTAGACATATAACGATTGAGATTAATGTTACCTTATATCCTTACGATCATGATTCATAACATTTTTGACTTTTTTGGTATGAAAATAATCAAACCTGCGGATAACTAGGAATAGGAAACAAGTGGATGGAACTAATAGACAAGAATCGATCAAATTAAAAGTACTTAGTGATAAAAAAAATCAGTCAAACTAGCTAAAAAATCAGTCAAACTAGCTGACAAGAAAGACTAGTAATAAAGGTAAACAAGAGTTCAACCAATATAAGAGCTCCAAAATCCCAATACGTATGTGTTTTAAAAAATGTTACACCATATATTTAATAGAAAGTAATTCCTAAAATGCAGGAATTAATCACATCTAGTTATTATTATTATTTTCCTTAAAAGAAATCAACAATTGCACACGAAAGAATACATAATACTATAATACTCTTCCAAAATACTATAAAACAATACAACAATATCTACCATTCTACCACCCCATTTCTACAACCAAACCAATATATCACAATTGCAATTACATTTAAATAAACAACAAATATAATTATAATAACACTATCGATCTCGGGTCCAGATTTATAAATTAGGCGTTGCGGTTATCTTTCGGGGTGTATCGGTAGGAAGAAAACACTTTGCAAGCCAATACAACGGTTTCATTAATTCTTCTCTTTTCTTTCTCCAAAACCATATAGCAGCATTATATTGTTGGTTTCTAATCACTCGTGTAGCTGCCCGCCAATCATATTTCTCCGTTTCCACTCGGGCAGCCTGCCCGATCTTTTCACGTAACACTGTGTCGTGTAATAACGGGAGTAGTTTGCTTAAGCAGTCTTCAAGATCTCCGGGAGAGAATAAGTAGCCCGTTTTGCCGTCTTGATCGGAAGGGATAATATCGGGTACACCGCCGGCTCGGGCAGCTACTACGGGCAGCCCGGATGACATGGCTTCAAGGACTACCTGCCCGAGGGTTTCGGATTCTGAAGGCATTAAGAATAAATCTCCACTTGCGTATGCTTGAGATAATTCTTCACCTTGTAACATCCCTGTGAAGACAGCTGGCATGCCTTCAAATAGTTTTTCAAGGTCCTCTCTGCCAAAATATATACTTCATTTGACCCGTTTAAGATAAAAGTCAACCCAACTTGACCCGACCCATCTATAAGTAAATGGGTCGAAATTGACATTTCAATATTGGTTACCTGTATGGACCATCACCAACAAAAGCGATTCTTGCTTCTGGAATCTTTTCCATGACACTGCTCAAATCATAAATTAATTAGCACATTACAAATTTATATATGAAAATGTTATTATGATCATTAGAATTGATTATACTGTTAGGTTGTGTTTATTTATGTGTATATAAAATGTAAGCCCAAGCCCAATAGGCTGATACAATATACAATTTATTTGGTTACTCATATATTAAGACATATACACACTAAAACCTAAGTTTATGATGATTTTTAGTAATTTAAGTCTATCCAAATTATTCCAAATATTATAAAAAAAAAAATTTAGAAGAGGTACCTTTTAAGGAAATCTAAATTTTTCTCGACTCCAATACGACCAACATGCACGATCAATGGTCGATCAGTTTCACCGTCACTGTTAAAAAAATTAAAAACAAAAATGAACATTATACACACATTTTATAACTTTATAAAAATGATGGAAACTTACGATAATCTAACTCGCATTTCATGTGAATAAAATTTTGGATGGAAGCTATCTGAATCCACACCCTTATTCCATAAACGAATTGTGTTGGCTGAAAAAAACAGAGCACCTAACGTTGTAAAATACCAAATTTGTCTATAAAACTACACTTTATAGAGGGGCAAAAACGTCATTTCGGATATTTAGAAAAGTTGAAAAGTATTACAATTTTACCTGATGCCACTTTGTATTCTTGAAGATCTTTTGCAATAGCAGCTGATGGAACCAATGTAAGGTCAGCAGCTCGGTGAAGAAACTCTGACCAAAATAGAAAAAATAAAAATAAAAAAAAACAGTTATTTTTTTATCTCCAAGATATAAATATATATGAACAAAAGGAAAGAATCATTGCATACTTATAACTAACCACATTGGCTGAACTAACCAGCTAAACGTGTATCTTGGTATGTATCTGCATCAAACAAAAATCGTATTCAACTTAATGCACAAAATATATATAAACATGTGTGTGTGTGTGTGTGTAGATATATCTATATCTATATCAGAATTTGGTTAAAATGTTAGACTTACACGGGCACATGTGTATGATAGGACATAACAATGGGGACAGACAACATTTTTGCAATCGCAAGGGCTCCAAAAACCTGATAATTGAGAGTAAAATGTTGGTAAAGACAATAATAAATTAATAAATATAATTTTAAAGAACTATAATTATACATTTCATACCATAATACCAGGAGATGATGCATGAATGATGTCAGGTTTAAACTGTTTAACCTCATTTATGATTCTAGGGCTGAGGGCAAGAGAAAGTGGCACCTGTTGGTACCATGGGAATGGAAAGCTGCACAAAAAAAAAAAAAATTGTTAAAATATAATTACTTGTAACATCATAAGATAATTATAAGTTTAGTTTAATCATTGGAAAATAAAATAAAATTTATTAACCTTCGTGAGCCGACCAATTTTGCTCCATGAAATTCTTCTGGCACTCCTTCATGAGTTGTTACAACCATCACCTACAACAATATTCAAAGATTTTATAAATAAAAACATATAAAAATATCGATATTATGTATATATAATATTAAAAAAATGTACCTCATCTCCCATCTCGCGCAAATATTTAATGAAATTTTGGAACCGGTTTTTGTATCCAGATACATACCTGTGATAAAAATCAGATAGCAGCAAACGAGTCTTGATCAATTTGTTTTGAAAATAATAATTAAGAATAATATTTGTTCATTTTTGCATAATATATTACAAGTTCCAATCGTTTAGCATAACGTTCTTTAGTTTAAAAGACGTTATATCTATATAAAATGAACTAAGATTTTTTATGGTTTCGGTTTAAAGAAGGTGGTCATATTGTTACGAAGGGGCAAATAAGTCTTTTTAAATACAGAGTAGCTTAATCAATATTACAAGCACCTAAATCTAGTTATTTAATTATAAATATCTCAAAACATAAAAATCAAGAAAGTGATTAACGTTTTAATAGGTATAACACCACAAGTAGCAAATTTGAAGTACCAAATTCTACTATGTGAAATTGTTTGATTAGCTTAAAAGGATTGTTATTAGCAGAAATTTAGGTTAAAAGGATGCTTAGAAAGTTGAAAAGACTAAAAGGGGCTTCCTTCTATTAGGGACAAAACTATAAGCGAAAAGGCTCTTTCATTTGCAACAGTTATTATATTGAAATTGACGTATAACAGTAATTGTTATAAAAACTTCAAATTTGAATATGGTGGTTAACAATAACTCTTGTAACATATGTATATGTTATGTTACATACAGTTTAAAATTATAATGTTACCAAAAAGCATATATCTAAAACTGAGATAAATGCTTAAAACTAATCTTATGTCATTAAAACTTGAAAATATAATTAAAAACAAAAAGAAGCTTCTACTTTGGTAATCCATCATTTTTATGATACATAACATCAAAATCACAAAATATCTATCAACTTGAGCAGTTGACTTTCTACGTAACAAGATTGAACAATCTCTAAAGACAATTCGCATAACGTCAATCAATTAAGCTCACAAATAACTTCCGATTATATCAAATTGCAAGAATCAAATCATCAATAACACAAATTATTAAGAATTGTAAATCAAAATCGATTAAATTAAAAGAAATACTCACGCAAAGGGAGAAGGCTCAACAAACAGAGCAATTCGCCTAGGTTTAGCAGCAATCTCAAATTCAACTTGAAAAGGTGGGCCCTCTTCTCTCAATTCTTCAATCGTCATTCTTTAATGTTGAAAGAAAACCTAAATCGATCGAATATTAAAAACACAAAATCGTGAAGCAGAAGCAAGATTTAGATGCAGATGCTGGGAGGGAAAGAGGGGTTTATATTGTAAGAAAATGTTGGCATTTTGATTGGTGGTGACTTGTAAGTAAGTACAAAATATTTATAGAATAATAATTGGAGAAATTTGGAATCGAAATGGATTAAGGATATTCGATGAAGAAAACTGGGAATCAATTGAAGCATATGCTATTTGGGATAACCAATTGAAATTGCATTGAAGATTGATGAACAAGTTGAACATGTCTTGGTGGGGTCTCTTGTTCTTTTGACAGTGATAATTATGTTTTTATTCAACTATTACAGGTCCCAAACGTGCTACACCCTCACATTTTTATTTATTTTGTTTATTTAGTTAATTAATTTAACCAACTTATTTTCCCCATTTATTTAATTTCCATGTGATTTGTATGCATGCCAGCCAAATCATGCCTGAAATGTTCGCAGGAGTTCGTTTATGTTCATTCATTCAGTTACATTCGTGGACATGATTTTGTGTTCATTCGTCAACATTTGTTTAAGTTCGTTCGTCAATTTTCTTTCGTTAATGTTTACGTTTGTTCATGAACTTTCGTTTATATTCAAATTCTATATAAAATATTAATTGTTTGTTTATATATGAATCTTTGTTTTTTCTTACATAGTAGTTAGAGTTAGATTTTTGTTTTAGAACATATTTACTTTATTTATGGCGATTATAAGATCATAAACTATTTCTTAAATGTTTGTTTAAACTTTTAGTTTATAAGATTGTATGATCGTTTAGTTATACAAGTGAACACGAATATAGACCTTGTCCGTTCACTTACATTCATTAAGTTGTTCGGTTGTATTAGTTCATATATGTTTGTTTGCCATTTCACTAAATCGTCACGAACAATTCATGAACACTAATTTTCTTAACAATGAAATACGAACACAAAATTTCATTCATTTAAATGCCCACGAACATATGAACACTTATTTTTCTTAACAAATGAGTACAAACAAGACCTCATATTCATTCAGTTCATTTACAAGTCTAGTTAATATAGATATGGTTCTTGATTTGAACTATTTTTAATAATATAGCTTAGTTGTCTTCTAACATCATTATGGATGCACTTATTTTGAATATGTGCATTTAACTGTTTAACAAAATGTATTGACATTTTTATATTCGTTGAACTTAAATAAGTAATTAAATTATTAAATAATTAAAAAGCAAGAAAAATATCAGAAAGATCAAACTCCACTTTCCTCCCCCACCAAACCCCAATACCCCATTAATACCTCACATGTATAAATGAGAGCTATAATAAACAACTTTTTGTTAACAGCGAATCTAACCTACTCTAAATACACATATGTTAAAATTTGAACCCTTATACTTCCTCCAATTCAAAATAAGTGATACACTTTCCTTTTTGAGGTGATTCAAAATAAGTGATACACTTTGAAAAGTTTCTTTATTTGGCAAATAAAATGGGACCCACACCCACTAACTATCTACTTTAACAAAATGAAATGACCCCTTTACCCTTACTTTTTACTTTTAAACATCATTAACCTTACTTTATTCAAAATGTGTGGGACCCATTCCCCACTAACCATCCAATTAATCTAATTTAACCATCATTATAATATTTTGCCTCAAAAACCGTGAAACACCAAGTGTATCACTTATTTTGAATCGGAGGAAGTAATACAAATACATTACCACCGGACCAAAAGCCCTTTGGTGCTAGGTGATAAACAACTACCGATCCCAGTGTCAAAACACATACTAATCATTATTTAAACAAAAACAAAATGGGATGTAGGATTCAAAATATTTAATGAATTAGGTGTTTTATTCGATAAGCCCGCATTTTTCATACTCTAGGATGGTAATAGGTGATAATCAATTTTTTTTTCCATGCGGATACATGTTCGTTATAGGTGAATAAACTTGTATAGACATGAGTAAACCCGCCAATAAGCAGTTTAAAGTTTTACATGTCCCTTAGGGGTGGCAATTTATAACCCGACACGAAACCCGACCTAAAACCGACACGAAAATACATAAGTTTGGGTTGAGGTAAAAAATAATTGGCTCAGTCTCGGGTTGACTCGACTGACCCGTTTATTGAACAGGTTAGGTTCGGGTCAATGATAATTTAAATGGGTCGACCCGTCAACCCGTTTAATTATTAAATATATTAAAAAATATATATATTTATATTTAGTTTATAGGTTATTAATTTAAATGTAACTAATAGTTTGATAAAAACTAAAAAGACTACTTAGTAATATGTTATTTTGGTATTTTATTCTGAATTTGTGGTATAATAACAACATGTATGACCTGTTTGACCCGTTTAACATGTTTGACCTGCTAACCTGTTTAACCTGTTTAATTAAACAGGTTATATGGGTCAGGTTCGGGTTGAAGATAAACAGGTTAGGGTTGAAATATCTGACCTGTTTATATATCAGGTCGGTTTCGGGTTGAACGTTTCTGACCCGCCAACCCGTGAACCTGAACCCGCCAACCCGAACCCGACCTGAATTTCCACCCCTAATGTCCCTTCCCTTTATCACTATGCTAATATGTTTAACAAGGGCTTACCTACTTCGTTGTTTGACGAGTATTTTTACATTTTTAATGTTCGAAAGACCTCCCTTTCAAAGTGTGGTAGAGTATTAAACAATATATTCCCATTTACATGTCCCTTCTCTTTAATGCTTGATTAATGGAATAGAAAGTATCGGAAATTAAACCCTTAAACGGTGGTAGCTTGTCAAAACTGTGTTTTACTTTATCAAATCATCAAAGATATATGATGCATACGAACAATGGGCCAAATTCCACCTCTATATACCATTGGCCCATTGGGTGTATAGTATGAAATATATGGGCTTGAACCATTGTTTATTTAATCTGAATTGGGCTAAAGTTCACTTGGGCCTTGCACAAATTTAAAATTTAAGACGAGTCAAATAAATTGAAATACATTCCGTACCACTAATATTAGTAACTCATCTTGGCACTAAATTTGAAATTCGTAATTCCATACCCGTTATCATTGATGGGTTACACATGAAAGGTCGTCACTAAGATACCCAACTCAGTAGTCGAAATTTCTAGTCATTAACTCACAGATATGAGATATGTACATAACAGACTACCATTTCATAAACATGTGTGTGTATTTTATGTGAGTATTAGTATTATATATATATATTTTTTATAATGTGTGAGATCCAAAATTATTAAGTTAATGTATATTGTTGAGGTGTGTCAGTTAGTGTCAATTTGACTTTTAGCTAATGTGACGTTGATTTGACAAAAATTAAGAATCATGGAATGGTCTAATTCAACATCCGTGAAATTTTCTCCCAAGTTACTTTTATGACCAAAATCAATAAAGATTTTGAGTACTTACCGGATTTTTCTTGTAATCTTACCTAAAGCTAACAATGACAAATCCCCTAACTTGCTAATACGCTCCAAACAAATTGTCTAATCTTGTCATCATTACAAAGAGAGATTGTTAGTGGTAGACAGTGTAAAGGTTTTATAAAATGTCTATAATAAAAAATAAAATATAAAACAACGATACAATCCATTCAAATAAGGGGCATGAAAGAGGTAAGATATAACAGTATACAAACTGCTTCCAAAAAGACCTATGTCAAAAGAATAAATGTACATATTTAATATTTGCCGTGGTGTATCTCTCTAGTTTTGATTACTAAAAATGGTCTCACATTAAAACATGCATGTCTTACTGTCTGATTAAAGAACACGTATGACAATCATTCAGTTATAGAGTACTATTTAAAGTATATAACGTACGCACACCAATATTACACCAATATTGGCAAATCAAACTAATTAATTAAACATATATATATATTCCTTTTTCGTCAATTTTGCCAGGTACCTTCCCTTTGACTTATTGAGTTCATGAAATTACTTTAAGATAAAACACATCGGAAATCATGTTACCAAAAAAAATCACTTTAAAATGAACCATACACGCTACAACAAGGTTTAAACTAACCCGACCATGTGTAGTGGCCATATATTATAAAGTAAAAAACGCAGGTAAAATTCGAATGTTAAGGTTCATATATACCAATCAAATATCACATCTTACCTACTAAACCATGTTAAAAAGCTACAGTATATGAGGATAGAATTCGGAATATAATTAATGAATGTTTTTTTTTAGGAATAAAGTTGTTAAAATTAACAATCTGGAACATGGTATGGTGATAGTGGAAGTATAGGAAAAAGAAATCCACTAAGTAAACAATGGCGGATTCCTTAATGTCTGCCACAACTTCTACAAACCATTCGTGCAAACTGCATAAAACCTGCAAACTTTCTACTTTTTCAAAAGGGAAATCTTTTGTGGAGTATTAATTACTTTCCACTCTCGTACTTTACTATTTCAAGTTTGCATTCTTTTAAAAAGGAAAAATGAGTATAAAACTTTGTTATTACGACATTAATTTTCGTTGTAATAACAACGTTTTATACTCGTATATAAAAGATTAATGTATTACATGTTCAATTTTTGTTTTCCTTTTTTACAATTATGTTTAATTCCAGCCTTATGGATACACTCATACACATGAATATCGTATTTCTATATATTCATTTGATTGAAGTCACCTCTCTTTTATATATATAGATAAAAGTTTTAAAATTTTATTTGATAAAGTAAATATATGTCCCTACAATTAACAGCTATCTTCCCAATGTTCCAAACCAGAGGCAGAACAAGACGACTCCTCGTGGGTCTGTTCTGTAGCGAGCGCACATGACTAACGTCACACGTGGCAACCCATGACTAGCAATCCACCTTTATATCGACGTGGACCCTCTTTAATGTCCTGCATCATATTTTTTCTAACTTTTACAATATCTAACTCTTCATAAGTCTTTATTGTCATATAAACTCAACTACAAACATTTAATTAGATTAATTTAAAACTCATGAATTGAATTACCAACTTGAACCTTCGATTGAGTTTCATAATTGTTTCTACCATCTAGAATTGATCGAGTTGAAGCAATCCCCATAGTTGGATTTATAGGCCTTGAAAGTGGTAAATTTGAAAAAAAATTGGTTGGAGGCGATGGTTTTATTATACATATATAGAAAGATAAACAAAAAAACAGAATACTATTATATTTGTGTGACTTAAATTTCACAAAACAAACAGTATAACTTGTGTTTTTTTTGTACGACTCGGATATTTTTCGTGCGACCAAAACCATTTTTTGTGCGACCGATGTACGTAGGATTATACCATTATCTGCATGTGCGACTAAATGACACTTGTCATATTTTGTTTAAAGTCGCACATGTCACACAATCCGAAGGTCTATTTTGAAAGGTTTCAAAAGTTAAGTTTTTCTTAGTAATTTTGAATCTTACCATGCTATTTTTAAAAATCACCATTTATTATATATGTAAGCTGCCATCATGGTGTCCAAATGATGATGAGGGACAAGTATCGAAGGCATATTCCACTAGTGAACAGAATTTACAATCAAGAAGTCGTATGTTCAAATTTTATTGGAAACGAGTGAGATTCTTAGGTAGCCGTTACTGTCTGGAATCTACAATTGCATTTCTAAAATGAATAAAATACTTACCACAAATAGTGTATAAGAATTGTTACATTTATTATACAAAGTACATACATAAACGTACAAAGTGTTGTCATTCAACAAGCATAATTGTTTGCCAAACCCTTGATATTTTAGTTCCAGAAAAGCCCTTGTTTTTTCAAAAAAGCACGAAATGGATATTAAATTTGAGACTCTAATAAGATTAAATGGTGGGTATTTTAGTCTCTTCGATTAATAATAGTGGCAATGGGTCATAGTTCCTAAAAGGAGAGAGTGTTGTATGGAGCCCTTCACAGCTAAGCAATAATCATGAGAGCCCTTGTGTAGGGTAACCCACCATTCAATCCATAAATCCCATTATCCTCAAATATCCAAATGGGTCCCTTACCAGGAAATATGCAAATAAATTCAATGGGTATCAACCAATGTCCTAACGTCCATACCCTACATTGACAATGCCTTCACCCTTATATTTGATGCTAAAAATACACACGGTCAGAATTAACTAGGATATCAATTATGGATCGATACATGCAATTGTTCAAAGATGGATGTGTTTGAGCCAACATTGTTTTAAATCGCTAGAGAATTGACCATATAGTATTGAGCCTATGGCCAATATGTACAATCAGTGCTTCCTATCATCCTTGTGCACCCATTTTTCTTATTGTGAAAAGCATAGAGCTTTTCGACATCAGTATTTGTAAGCTTTTGTAAAAACTCACGTCCATACAAGTGCATAACACCCTTATAGAAAGTTGCGAGCATTACGAGAAGTTTTAACACTGATTTGTATATACTCATCTAGAGCATCATGAATGGTGGCGCATGTTAATTGACGAATTGCAGAGTAAACTTCATCAAAGGGAGATGCCAACTTCCCCTTGCAATCAGTAGCTTGGTGAAAATACGGCACATTATCAGTTAATTCTCAAACAATGTATCTGAATAGATCTCAGTTAATTCGGAACTGCTTACAATATGTTTTTTTGGCTTACGTTAAGTTTTTAACAAAGTAAGCCGTCACGAGATAATCATGAGCACCATAACAATCTCTATTTGTCTTATGACATTTTTAAAGGCCTCGTGTTTTTAAACAGTTATAGGATAAAAGAAAATTTTAGCAAGGAACTAAAGAAAAAAAGTTACTGTGAAAGTTTTACAGAGCAACCTAAGGATGTGACAACCAAACCTACCAATCTCTAATCGTTTCCTTCTATTATTGTTTTAGATTATGGCCAAAGAAGCTTTAAAAACATATTCGACGTTATAACAAATTAATTAGATGCCACCACTTACATTTCTATACTTGACGATAGTTTAAGAGTGATAAAACACAAGATGAATAGATGGCCGGCTACGAGTTTAAGGCTACGGTCTATTAGCCTCGTGTTATTTTGACCCAAGGAATAAAATAACTGCTAATATTATAAGATAACTAGTTAAGCATACCTACGTGATGCACTACATGACAAAATAGACTTGTTGGTCTTAGTTGGCTAAGGAGTCAAAATGTGTTTTATTCTGCAATGGGTCGTACGTAGTGGCGAATCCAGGACCAAAGTTAACCGGAGCTTTTACAAAACTTTGAGTGGGGATCATATACAAAATTTCTACTAATTTTTTTTATCAAATTTTTTTCCACATAGGAGTGACCCACTAAGTGGGGCCTTGCACCCCCTTAATTTGCAATGGATCCACCCTTGGTCGTACGGGCCTGAGTTAAATCACCTCAAGTCGGGTTAACCTGTTAGTTTTTCTTTAGAAATTATATTGTAGACTTTAATATTATATTCACTTAAAAAAATTTGTATATATAACAATATTTTGTATCATATCTATACACATATAATTCTTAAAGCTTAAATCATGATATATTAATTTGTAAGGGTTATTCACCCAATATGTAACCTATAGGAATACATTTAGATGCTTTTAGTTCACTTAAAGTTCCTAAAAACGTTTTATCTCTACTATCTATAATGAGTGAATGACTTTCTAATTATAGCAGGTCTTAAAATTGGTCTGCTATTTCTAGAAGGTCTTAAACCCACGTCTTAAATGCAAAAAAAAAAAAAAAAGCCATCCGCAGGTTTCGAACTTGGGTATCTAGACTCCTTTTTATTCACCTTACCACTTAACCAAATCACATTTTTGAAGCAAAAGCGAAACACGAAAATGGTATGCTTTAAAGGTCCGGACACAACTAATTAAAAGCCGTTACAAATAAGACTTTTTGCTACTCTTATTTTTAGAAACAATAAACCATAATGTTATCTATTTAAGGCGTTTTTAATATTAACACCTTAATTAAAAGCCGTTAAAATTACTTATGTTTTGTAACATTGAAATCCTTTAAAATTTTACTATCCGTTTTTTAACATCGAAATCATTTAAACATTGAAACAATCATTTACTTCATACATTTTTTTTTATTCATACATTTAAACCGGCATTGACTTACAAATAATACTTTTATGCTACAACAAGAATCCATAATGGTAAGGTGAATAAAGCGTTTTTAATTTTAGCACCATAAAAACCATACGTTTTTTATGGATTAAATCATTCAACATTTGACTGAACGTTTTTCATTGAATTCTTTATTAATTTTACGTTTTTTCAGCCATAATTAAATCATTCAACATTTGACTGAACGTTTTTCATTGAATTCCTTAATAATTTTACATTTTTTTAGCCATATATATACTGCACGAACTTACGATGGGGTTGTTGTGCAAGCTACAACCGACGTGAAAACTTACAATCATATTATCTTCTATATGGCTTTAATCACCCAATATGGTGCTTCAGTGCTCCAGCCACTGCCACGACCAGTTGAAGAAGTAGAGGTAACGTCTATTTGACTAAATTCAGAGTTTCAAATTCTTACTTTAAAATCATAAATTCGGTGTTAACTAATATTTTTCTATTTCTCTTTCGAAGGAATTTGATGGATATGAACCGATTGAAAACTTTGAAGACCTCTGGCATCCACATTACTGGTACAAATGCAAATATGTTCGAGTTGAATATGTTTGGTTTGACCACAAACATAACAAATTATATTTGTTCCTGCTTGACAGATTTGTAAGTTACTACTAATTATTATACGATCTCTTTATTTTTTTTTACTAATAATCATTTATTTCCAGAGGCACAAATTCGCTGCGATTACCCCCCCCCCCCCCCCCCCCCCCGGTCTTAGTTTCGGCATACGAAAGCCGAAAAATAGAAGGCGGTGTCTTTTCTTTAAAGTATTTTAAAATTGATTACAACGATGTCGAATACTTTCCTCGCTTTGACAACTATACCTTTGTTCGTAATGAATGGGCAATAATATTCAACAATAAAACCGAGCTTGCCGAAACTACGAATGGAGAAGACGGCTGGTTCCCCAAGTACCCGTTGGACAGATCTCCGACATGGCTCTTGAATGATCAAACAACTCGACAAATGTTGATTGGTGCGTCTACGTTACATTTTTATCGTGTTATACTTAAAAATATTATTATTTAACGTTTTGGCATAATTACTAACCCTGTCACAGACGTTGCTGGAAACATGTCGAATGGTTGCTTTTTTTTTTACATCCGGTCGGATATCATGTGCAATGCTGTTGCATGACTGTCCGTAAGTCTTTATACCTAATTTACATGATCACCACGTTTAGGAAATATAATGCAAAATATTTAATCTCCGACAGGGGCAACCGGATAAAGCTCATCTTGTATCATATATACCGTCAGCCACGACCACAATGATTGGCAGATCTGCTACTGAAAACATAACCGTGTACGCAGCTCGCGTGAAACTGATTAGAACACCAACAGGTTAATTTCAGTTTTTACGATATTCATTGTACTTTCCTTAATTGGTCATACCCGCTTACCTAACAGACTTTTTATTTGAAAAAATGTTTATATCTCTTTTTGATTTGGTTACATTTCAGTCAAATATCTTGTTTCTACTGACGTTACAAACATTGAGTTCAACCCGCAAATGCCAGAAGCATATGCACTTCAATGCATCCATCCGATAGTACAATATGATGATGCCGTTGTTTTATGTGATGAAGAACCCGAAGTTCCACCCGACACACAACCAAAAAGTTATATCAGACGTTTAAGAACTCCCCTATATGGAAATAAGCGTCTATCGACTAACCCACAAAACAACATTTAAACACACCCCTACGAATGGAACAACAATAATTAATTGTATCACACATAACGTTTCTGTTACACTATTGGTGCTTTTTTTTATATTATGCTTTGGCTTAACTTTATAAATTACTCACTTTCCCGATAATTGTTTTTGTTATACGAATTAATTTAGTGCAATTATATATTTTGATGTGTGAATTATCTCATTTTTCACACCCCATTACTTATTTTGTATCTCTTAATATGTCGTAATAATTGTAAAATCATGAGACAGTTTGTTAATGACGTTTAAACTGGTATTCAATTTGTACCTAAATTAGAAACCATAATAAATGGTCATTGCATCTTTTAAAAAAAAATTATATACAAAATGACACCTATATTGAATCACCCTAAAAAATAATACTTCGTCAACATCAACAACAAGCAATTGAAATCGCTGTTTGGACGGAAGTTTAGTGACTAATGCGAGTTAAAAAAACGTCCTTATTACTGGCAATTTAGATTTACCGTAAAAAGATATTAACTTATTGCTTTTTACCCATACTAAACATACCTTTTAATACATATTGACTTATTGATTTATGTACCACATAAGTTATGTACCAAGATTCATAATAACATTCGTTTCCGAGAAATTTATTGCATCTTTATTGTATTTTATATTGACCATACTAAAAAGCCTACTGAATCCTTTGAAATTATATAAAGATAGTAAAACTGTGCAGAGGTCTTCCGTTATAATGAGATATATCTATTTAAACTTTCCATTTCGACCCCGGACCAGTTAAATGTTTGCCTTAACTATAATGTTATGGACCCCGGAAGTTTAGTGACTAACCTCGATTTCAATGTTTAAATGTTTGCCGAAGATGGCATATTAAATCCTTTGAAATTGTATAAAGATATAAAAAGATAGTAACCGTTAAAAAAAACGTTTTTTAACATTAAAATCATTTAAACTTTGACTGAACGTTTTTTAACATTGAAATCATTTAAACTTTAACTGAACGTTTTTTAACATTGAAATCATTTAAACCTTGAAACAATCATCGCGCTTTTAACATTGAAATCATTTAAAGCATACATTTTTTACAAGTATGATGTGCAAACCGTCATTGATACCAGCGAAATTAGATACCATCTTTCATTGAATAATAGTAGTAAATGACTTATTTAAATGCATATATATTAAAAGCATACGTTTTAAATTTTAGCATTTAAAACATTTAAAGCATACGTTTTATTCCTGGATGATATGCGTTTTTTATATAGTATATTCACATTTAAATCATTTAAAGCATACGTTGTATTCAACTATGCTTTTCGTTTTTGATATAGTAGATATATATTTAAATTTACGTTTTAGTCAAAGCTAATTAAGTAAACAACACATAATTATGTATACGTTTTCATTTCAAACTTACGGCTTTTTCATGCTTATAAGTACCGATTATATCTTTTCATTAACTACCGACTTCATTTTAACGTATACGTTTTTTATTCATGTTATAACTACCGATTAAATCCTTGCATTAATATTCATTTAATTTGTTATATATGTTACGTATTACCTCCATTCTATATAAACGTAGGTACCATGAACCGAGAAAACCCGTCACTGTCTTCAATAAAAAACCGAGAAAACCATTATAACCAACGGTATTATCCAGACCAGTATGATAACATCGTGTGTAGTGAAATTCCAGACCCAACAAGGCATCCGGCAATACACGAGTTGGTTAAAAAACACATGATCCACGGTCCATGCGGAAACTTAAGATCCAACAGCCCTTGTATGCAGGGTGACCTGAAAAAATGTCGTTTCAAATACCCCAGGCAGTTCAACGAGGTGACAACACAAGGACAGGACTCATATCCATTATATCGAAGGAGAGACAATGGGGTATGCATGAACGTGCGTGGACAAACCATCGACAATAGATGGGTCGTCCCTTACAACCCAAAGTTGCTGATGATGTTCAATTGTCACATAAACGTCGAGGTTTGTTCAAGTATTATTTCAGTGAAGTACAAATTTAAGTATGTCTACAAGGGTCACGACAGACAGGTTGTCCATGTCGACCCGGACGGTGAAAACACGGTTATTAACGAGACAAAGAGATTCCAAGATGCTCGATATGTGTCTCCCCCTGAGGCAATTTGGAGGATTTTTAGTTTCAATCTTTCACAAATCCACCCATATGTAATGGCATTGCAAATTCATCTCCCAAATAAACAAGTGGTTAGGTTTCGAAATAACGATGTAATTACCAACGTTGTTGACAGGGAAAGAGACAAAAGATCCATGCTGACCGCTTTTTTGACATGAATAAAATCCTTGGAAGGCGGAATCAATATCTGTACAAGTGTTGGAATATGCTTCACGTGTATAACATATAGTTATATGGCTAGTTGTTTGTGAGCCTAAAGGGTCACACACTTAAACACTAAACACCATTATATAATTAGTGTAATTAGTGTAATTACATTAATTATTAATATATATAAGCCATAAGCTTGTCTATCATAAGTTTAATATTAAAAGTTAATATTGAAACTTTCTTGTGGGCAAACTAGAAGAATCAAAAGATAGGGACTTGTGGGCAAATAAGACTAATGATTTATGGAAATCATTAAAGGATTGTAATGGCACCATTAAGAGATATAATGGTCCATAAACTCCCTTTTGACCATCCATCTTGGCCGTCCCTCTCTCTCACACTTTGTAGGTGTTTTGTTTTCTTTCTTTTGCTCTCAAGACTCTAGGACTAGCATCCATTACATTGGTGTTCTTGCAAGTGTTGTGTGGACTTGCTTTAGAGGTATTCCCCATTGGAATCCTTGGTTTCGGTTGCTCACAATATCCATCCGAATTCATCATTGATCAAAGGCAACTAGGGTATGATTCTTATACCATTCTCTTTGATTTTTCTTTTAGTTTAATTGTATGATTAATATCAAGATCCTTTCATGGTGATAAATATTTTCCGCTGCGTTTTGTTAATTGTTTTAACCGAAAATCACCATTAGTGGTATCAGAGACATTATATTAATCATATAATTAGCTAGATTTTGTGAAAAGTGGCAAAAATCAACCGGTTTTGTGTTGTTAAAATTCCGATCGGACAAAAACAAAACCCTACGGGTTTTTTATTTTAATTTTCGGTTTTTTATAAAAATGTGGGTTAAAATATGGTATTTTTGGAACCCCATTGTCACTTGTTACAAAATCATATCAAAAAAATTAATCTTGTTATTGTATTTTTTTGATTATTTGGCTTGGAATTTAATTTTTAATTCCATTTTGTTGATATGGCAAAACATGTATTTTTGCCATATCCCAAGCCAAAGCCTTGTCAATTGTTGCTTGTTTGTGCAAACCAATGAAAGCCTAGACCATTTGTGAATGAATGTGTTTGATGTTTGGTTGTTTGGGAAAAGCCTTGTTTTTTTTGGCTTAATTGTTGTAATTTGTTTCATTTATTTTTATTTTATTTTTGGTGCCATTTTTTTGGGGCAATTTGTAATGTAAAAGTAATAGAATAGATTGTATTTATTTTATCTTTTTATTGTAAATTGTTTGACAAAAATATTGAAGACTAATGAAGAAAACAACAAATTTCCGTCCTAAAAGCGAGGGCTGTACGAAAACAGGTTTTCCAGAGGCATACGGACTCTTTTTTGGGCGATTCAAAAGCCCAAAATGCTTGCAAAGTCGTGGGCTACAACTTTCCAGAAGGCCGGGAAGACCAACGAAGACTCCTTCAGTGACTTTTCGGGCTTCAAAGTCTGCTGGAATTTTCTGGCAGATTACATTTTTTCACAATTTTGGGTTCTACTTGCTCAAGAATGTCTTGGAGCAAGTGGGAGCCCATTGGGTTTATGTAGGCCCGTTTGGGTTCATGTTGGCCCGTCCCCTAGTTTGACCCTTCGGTCCGTCGTGATGACTCACGTGACCGAACCTAGGATTTCATTGGTCGAGGTTTGCACAAAATTTTGTTGCATGTTTTATTTTTTGTTTGTGGTTGTTTTTCTTTTCTATTAGATACAAATAGTAAAACAAATTAAAAATGGTTTTTTGACACAAACATTAAAACATTCAAACCCTTAATCATCGATGACTACTAGTTAATCATTGATGATTAAACCTTTAATCTAAAATCGTTTTGAGATTAAACTAAGTTTAAATATGATTTGAAACTCATCACTTAATAATCGCTAAAAGTTTTTACCGTTTATTACAAGACTTATGAAGTGGTATGAATGAAGTACATGATTCATTCATATCTTAAATAAAATTTTATTAAATTAAAATTTTAACATACCTAAAATTTAAGTCACGCCGTCCAATCGGTTGTAAATCACTTGCTTCTATTTTTGAATTCACGTGAGACGTGGTTTGAATTTAGATCCGAGGTCATTATTCTCTACGGTGAGACCTAGATCTATTTTGACATGATTTCACATTGGATGACTTAATCAAGTTAACGGTGAGACCTTGACTCGAGGCGAAGATGCGACAAACATGCCACTTGACCCTAGATGCTTGTTCACTAGGTGCCATGAAGTCCCATACCTCTAAGAGTTGCACTTGTAATGCAATTGTTGAACGTCACCTACCTATTGGATCTATCATCTCTAGCAGATCAACTGATGCGATGATAGAAGCTCAATGGGATCTTAGCTTTTAATTAAAATTAATTGGGTAGTTAATTTGTTAAAAGAAATTATTATTAAAAATACTAATTAATGAACTTTGTAATTTTGTAGATGACTTCAAACAATCAAACCCTAACACATACCACCATTCGTTCCGTTCTCGAAAAAGAGAAACTTGATGGAACGAACTTTGTGGACTGGTCTCGAAACCTAAGGATTGTCCTTAGGGCCGAGCACAAGTACCACCATTTGGAGGAGGCGCTGCCCCCTGCCCCTGCTGCTACCGCCACTGCTGCTGTTCGTACAGCCTATACCAAAAGGTTTAACGAACAACAGGAAGTCGCCGCGCTTATGCTAGTGAGCATGATTCCCGAGATTCAAAAGAATCTCGAGGACCTCACTGCATTTGATATGATGCGTGAACTAACGGCCATGTATCAAAAGCAAGCCGAGCAGGAACTCTTTGACACTGTCAAAGCCTTCCACGCTTGCAAGCAGGAGGAGGGACAGTCTGTTAGCTCTTATCTCTTGAAGATGAAGAGCTACTTAGACCAAATGGAGAGGCTTGGTTACGCTATGCCGCACATCCTTGGGATTAGCTTGATTCTAACGTCCCTAAACAAGGATTTTGCACCGTTTGTCATGACTTATCATATGCATAGTATGGGGAAGACATTCGCCGAATTACATGCTATGCTGAAACAAACGGAGGCAAGCCTACCCAAGAAAACTCCGGCCCCTACTGTCCTTGCTATAAGGCAAGGAAAGATCCAAAAACCTAAACCGCAAGTAGTTGCTAAGGGCCAAGGCAAGGGAAAGCAAGTTTACAAGCCCAAACCAAAGGTTCCCCCACCTACTCATAAGGAGCATCCCGCTAAGGATCTTGCTTGCCATCACTGCGGTGAAACAGGCCATTGGAGGAGGAATTGTCCTGCCTACCTGGCAGAGTTGATGAAGAACAAAGCCAACAAGGTTGGCACATCAGGTATCTTCACAATAGAACTATATGCTTTCCCTAAGAAATCATGGGTATATGACACTGGTTGTGGAACTCACATTTGTAATACCATGCAGGGTCTAAGGGGAAGTAGAAAGCTAAACCATGGAGCTTTGGACTTGTACGTGGGCAATGGCAATCGTGCACCGGTCGAAGCTATAGGAAGCTATGATTTAATCCTTCCTAGTGGTTTAATTATTGTATTAGACAATTGTCACTATGCGCCTAGTATTACTAGGGGTATAGTATCGCTTTCTTGTTTGTGGAATAATGGTTTTATTCATACGTTTACGGATTATGGTATTTCAGTTTCAAAGGATAATGTTTTTTACTTTAATGCTATTCCTCGTGATGGTATCTTTGAGATTGACATGCATAATCGTATCACAAACAGTAGTTCTATTTATACATGTAGCAATAAGAAATCCAAGAAGAATTTGGATTCTACTTACCTATGGCATTGTCGCCTTTGCCATGTTAACAAGAAACGCGTTTTGAAATTACAAAAGGATGGACTTATAAAATCAGATGATTCTGAATCATTTGATAAATGTGTTTCTTGCATATCTGGTAAAATGGCGCGCAAGCCTTTCTCCCATGTAGGCGAAAGGGCCAATGATCTACTTGGACTCATACATACTGATGTATGTGGCCCTTTTAGAACTCGAACTAGGGAAGGTGCTACCTATTTCATTACCTTCACTGACGACTTTAGTCGTTATGGTTATGTTTACTTGATTAAACATAAACATGAAACCTTTGAAACGTTCAAAGCTTTCCAGAATGAAGTAGAAAATCAACTTGGCAAGAAGATTAAGGCTCTCCGTTCCGATCGAGGAGGAGAGTACATGAGCCATGAGTTTCAAGACCATCTAAAGAATTGTGGGATTGTCTCACAATTCACTCCCCCTTATACACCACAGCATAATGGTGTATCAGAGAGGAGAAATCGCACCTTGCTTGACATGGTCCGATCGATGATGAGTCCTACCACTCTGCCTCTATCCTTTTGGGGTTATGCACTCAAATCGGCTGCTCGCATACTGAATATGGTTCCCACCAAGAAGGTTGAAAAGACACCATATGAGATATGGCATGGGAAAGTCCCTAACTTGTCTTACTTGAAGGTCTGGGGTTGTGAGGCTCTCGTGAAACGAGACACGCCAAACAAACTTGAACCCAGAGCTGTCAAGTGCATCTTTATAGGATACCCTGAGGAAACGATGGGTTACTATTTCTACTACCCACCTGAGCAAAAAGTAATTATTGCTCGTTATGCTGAGTTTCTTGAGAGCAATCTCATTTCACAAGAAGCAAGTGGGAGTACCATCGACTTTGACGAGATTCCAAGCGATGAAGATGCACAACCTATTGTAGAGACTAGCGAACATCAAGATGAGGCTGAACACGAAACTGTTCCTGTTGCACCTCAAAATGATGTAATCCCTGTTCGAAGGTCCGCAAGGACACCTCATGCACCTGAACGATATGGCTTCCATGTCGATGCTGAGGAGCTAAGTTTAGGGGATCATAATGAACCCCCTAACTATCGAGCTGCATTATCAGATTCTGAATCTGACAAATGGCTTGATGCTATGAACGCGGAAATGCAATCCATGAAAGATAACCAAGTATGGACGTTGGTTGATCTTCCTCCTAACAGTAAGACTGTTGGTAGCAAGTGGCTCTTCAAGAAGAAGACCGACATGGATGGCAATGTACACACCTATAAAGCTCGATTGGTAGCAAAAGGTTACACTCAAACCTACGGGATTGACTATGATGAAACCTTCTCGCCTGTTGCCGACGTTAGAGCTATTAGGATTGTCATAGCCATAGCAGCGTACTATGACTATGAGATTTGGCAAATGGATGTTAAAACTGCTTTCTTAAATGGACATCTTGATGAAGATGTTTATATGGTTCAACCTGAGGGTTTTGTTAATCCAAAACACCCAAAGAAAGTATGTAAGCTTCAAAGGTCCATTTATGGACTAAAGCAAGCATCCAGGAGTTGGAACAAAAGATTCGATGAGGAAGTCAAATCGTTTGGCTTTACTCAGAATCCCGACGAGCCATGTGTATATGTAAGAGCTAGTGGGAGCATTGTCGTCTTTCTAATCCTATATGTCGATGACATACTACTCATAGGAAATAACATTCCAATGCTACAAGATGTAAAATCCTGGCTTGGGAAGTGCTTCGCTATGAAGGATCTTGGGGAAGCGGCATATATACTTGGTATAAAGATCTATCGAGATCGATCAAAGCGGTTAATCGGACTAAGTCAAAGTGCGTACATTGATAAGATTCTAAAACGGTTTAGAATGGATGCTTCCAAACGTGGAAGTCTCCCTATGCAACACAATGTACACTTGAGTAAGACTCAAGGACCGTCCTCACCTGATGAGATGAGACGTATGCGTGATGTCCCCTATGCCTCGGCAGTAGGATCTATCATGTATGCTGTGCGGTGCACAAGACCTGATGTAGCGTTCTCTCAGAACCTTACAAGCCGATATCAACAGAATCCAGGTGAGAGTCACTGGACTGCTGTTAAGAACATACTGAAGTATCTTAGGAATACTAAAGATATGTTTCTTGTCTATGGTGGTGAATCTCAAAATGAACTAAGCGTTACTTGTTATTCTGACGCTAGTTTTGAGACTGATAGAGATGATTCCAAATCTCAAACGGGGTATGTTTTCGTTTTGAACGGAGGCGCTGTTGATTGGAAAAGTGCGAAGCAGAGTACTATCGCCATGTCTTCTACAGAAGCTGAATACATTGCAACCACTGAAGCTGCAATGGAAGCTGTTTGGATGAGGAAATTCATTTCTGGGCTTGGAGTTGTCCCCAGTAATGAAAGACCTATGGATATGTACTGTGATAACACAGGTGCTATCATCATTGCCAACGAACCCGGTGTTCAGAAAGGCGCCAGACATTATCGGAGGAAGCTTCACTACATTAGAGATGCGATCCTAATGGGAGATGTACGCTTGCTCAAAGTTCATACAGATGACAACTTAGCTGACCCCTTTACGAAGCCAATGCCATGTACCAAACATATTGAGCATGCTAGAAACATTGGGCTTCGACCAGCTAGTAGTTTCATGTAATCTGTTTTAGTATTTGGATAATGGAACATTGAGCAGTTTTTATTGGAATAAATTGATATATTTGATATGATCGTTTTTATATGAATATCTACTGTGTTCTATATTTGCATGTTTATATCCATGAATATTTACTGCGTTTTATATTCTAAATTGTCCATTGTCATAATTAATAATATGGGAATATTATTAAGACAAATCTGAGGGCATTGATGACATTATCTTAGTATGACTAAGGATGATGAAATCAAACTCACATGTTGTTCATAATGATGCACAATTGGACTGACCCAACCTATGAGAAATCACTTCATGGATTTATGTCACAAGTGAATCTCACAAAGGCTTTGTCACTTATCCTCTGACTTGAGATGCAAGTTGGTTTGTGTATGTAGAGGGGCAAACTTTGATATGGTTAAACGCTGACCTGAATAAGGCTGCTATAACAACCATTATCGGGTTTGTCATTAAGCATATGACGGACACGTGCAGTCAATAAAGAATTTGTTCCTCCACACATGTGGATTAGATACTACTGGGCCCCTCGATGATTTGAATAGATGTATGTGTGGCCACACCCAAAAGGTAATCAAGATGAATCCTGATTGGTTTTGGTAATCAACTTCAATGTATAGATCGAGAAACAGAATCGTTGAAATTTTAGATTGACATTTATCCTTGTCTAAAATTCAACATAGTATCAGTAACAAAAGGATAACTGCTCGAAAACTTTGAACAAAGATTTTATGAAACTCCTCATGTACTTCTAGGGGCATTGGCGGGTTGCTAGACTCTAACCTTTGCTTGTATAACTACTTGATGTTATCACGTGCGCAAGTGGGAGCTGTTGGAATATGCTTCACGTGTATAACATATAGTTATATGGCTAGTTGTTTGTGAGCCTAAAGGGTCACACACTTAAACACTAAACACCATTATATAATTAGTGTAATTAGTGTAATTACATTAATTATTAATATATATAAGCCATAAGCTTGTCTATCATAAGTTTAATATTAAAAGTTAATATTGAAACTTTCTTGTGGGCAAACTAGAAGAATCAAAAGATAGGGACTTGTGGGCAAATAAGACTAATGATTTATGGAAATCATTAAAGGATTGTAATGGCACCATTAAGAGATATAATGGTCCATAAACTCCCTTTTGACCATCCATCTTGGCCGTCCCTCTCTCTCACACTTTGTAGGTGTTTTGTTTTCTTTCTTTTGCTCTCAAGACTCTAGGACTAGCATCCATTACATTGGTGTTCTTGCAAGTGTTGTGTGGACTTGCTTTAGAGGTATTCCCCATTGGAATCCTTGGTTTCGGTTGCTCACAATATCCATCCGAATTCATCATTGATCAAAGGCAACTAGGGTATGATTCTTATACCATTCTCTTTGATTTTTCTTTTAGTTTAATTGTATGATTAATATCAAGATCCTTTCATGGTGATAAATATTTTCCGCTGCGTTTTGTTAATTGTTTTAACCGAAAATCACCATTAACAAGGACTTTCCCAAACACTTCACATGGAATAATACCTCGCGACAGTGGAGTATTAGAAAAAAACAATCGATGAGGGGAAGAATGGTTTCCGCTAATCCCGCTGAAGGAAAACGATTCTACTTACGCCTACTGTTGTCCCATTTTCCCGGGCCTACGGATTGGGAAGACCTCTGCATCGATCACGTCGTGTACCCGACTTTTCGAAGAGCAGCTCTCGAGAGAGGATTAATTGAGGATGATAATAATCTCTCGACATGTCTTAAGGAGGGCTCACATTTTCAGTTTCCTCCTGCTCTTAGGAGGTTATTTGCAACTATTTTGATATTCTGTCACCCAGGGGATGTTCGTAAGTTGTGGGATGACCACTACGAATCACTTTCGGAAGATTACAGACGGCTGAATCCAAATGTGGTGGTCGCCCGAAATATGGTCCTTAAGGACATCAAAGTTTTCCTACAATCTATGCGTAAAGATCTTGATGATTTTGATCTTCCTAATCAAGACATCGACGTCAGTTTTATCGTCTGGGTAGTTCGGGAATTACAAGAAGAGTACTCCATAATTATGGAAGATGAACACATGTTTGCTTCCGACTCTCTTAATTCCAATCAGCGAGACGCTTATGATGAGATTATGAGTCAGGTGGATAACAATATTGCGGGCGTCTTCTTTATAGACGGTCCTGGAGGAACAGGGAAAACGTTTTTGTATAAATCCCTACTTGCAAAGGTCCGATCTCGTGGTTTCATTGCAATCGCGACAGCTTCGTCGGGTGCCGCAACTAATAACATGCCGGGTGGGAGAACTGCTCACTCCCGATTCAAGATTCCAATTAACCTTGATAACAACTCACTCTGTAACATTAAAAAACAGAGTGGGACCGCAAAACTGCTTAGAGCTGCAAAACTAATCATATGGGACGAGGCTTCGATGGCTAAGAGGCAGGCTGTAGAGGCATTTGATCGTTCAATGCAAGACGTAATGGGAACGAGACTTCCTTTCGGTGGAAAAGTTATGGTTTTAGGAGGTGATTTTATACAGGTTTTACCGGTCGTTAAACGTGGAACACGAGCACAGATCGTTGACTCCAGTTTAATAATGTCACCGTTATGGTCTTTGATTAAGAAGATAAGGTTGACTCTTAATATGCGAGCGCGGACCGATCCATGGTTTTCCGATTTTCTTTTACGAGTCGGAGATGGGGATGAAGAAGTCATCGATGAAAAGTATATTCGAATTCCAGATGGCATGACCATTCCGTACAAGGACATGGGCCAGTCCAAGGAAGACCTGCTCAATGTGATATTTCCTTCTCTTCAGGTCAACGGAAATTCACCAGATTATCAACCAAAAACGACCATGTCGATGAGCTCAACGAGAAGTTGATCGATACATTTTGTGGGGCCGAACAAATATATTACAGTTTCGATGAAGCGGAGGATGACAGAAACGGATTCTATCCTATGGAATTTTTGAACTCGCTTAATGTCAGTGGTATTCCCCCGCATGTTCTCCGGCTTAAAATTGGGTGCCCGATAATACTGTTACGGAATATCGATCCCTCCCAGGGATTATGTAATGGCACTAGACTTATATGCAGAAAGTTTGAGCCAAACCTAATTGATGCGGAGATAGCCGTAGGCCAGCATGCTGGAAAAAGGGTTTTCTTGCCAAGAATACCTCTATCTCCGTCTGAAACAGACATGTTTCCTTTCAAGTTGAAAAGAAAACAGTTTCCGGTTAGGCTAAGCTTTTCGATGAGAATCAACGAAGCCCAAGGACAGACAATTCCAAACGTGGGCGTTTATCTGCCGGAATCAGTGTTCTCGCATGGGAAACTTTACGTTGCCCTTTCAAGAGGAATTTCACGTGACAATACAAAAGTATTGGTAACTCCAGCAAAAAAATTTAATCTCGACGGAGTTTACACAGCAAACGTGGTGTATCGAGAGGTTTTACATGATGAGTAACACGCATTAACAGACATGTCTTCCCTGTATTTTATACTTTATTAGGTTTATCAGGTTATCTCTATTTTATACGCAGTTTTCATGCTTATATATTGTATTCGTTCTAAAATTATGTTACGAATGAACTTTTAATCGCAAATAATATTTAGTTCGCATGCCGCCGCATCGCGCGGGTTTTATCCTAGTTATACATGAATGCAAGAAACCCATATGTTACGTTGTTAAGAGTCGTGTTAAACACATTCTTTGATTTTAATAGAAAATTAAAGTTAGTTACTACATCTAAATATGCGCTTATACTCATGTTAGAAAAAACTTATCTATAAATATTTCACATGCATTAACATGCGTACCGTTATGTATTCAAGTAATTATAACCGATTATATGCAAGCGTACCAATATCATGCAATTATAACTAGAAACAATGAAGAAAATTTTGAAGTGGGAAGTCCACGCGAAGCCCGATTATGATTCAGATGCCAATATTGTAAACATAAAGCCAAACAATTCTCAGCTGTTCACTTAATCCCGGACATCGTTATTGCATGTTTTTACTGCATGCATCTTTAATTACTACTTTATACTCAAATGAAAACATAATAATTAAAGGAATTGGGTAAAATAAATTTGTTCATATAACTATAAGATCATGTGTGCCCATTACTGTCACCCATAGCCGACACATCCTCCCCCTTACGAGCTCCATAGACGACGCGTCCTTTATCAAATTTGGGTTTGGTTTAGTCGCTCAGGTGACCAAACGTTTTGTGTGACATGTGTGTTTTGGGCTTTGTGTTTTATGCTTTGTTGATGAATTGGTGTGTGTTTGGTCATCATTATAGGGTTTGGTTATATGATCCGGATAGAGAAAGCTAACACATAGCTAATGTGACACAGGTGACTAAATAAGGATTTGGTATACCATTACGGATAATCTAAAATTGTAGAGACCCTAAGAAAATATATCGTATAAATAAAATGTTTACGATTATGTCAAATGTTGTCTTTGTTAACCACATAATTCCATGTGAAGCAATTCAATTGGTTTGGAAGTACTGGGAACTGGTTTGGACTTATGAGATTTTTTAGTCATTTTTCCCAGTTCACACGACGAGCAGAGATGATCTTTGGCAAAGACAACATCTGGAAGACCAGATACATGGCCACCTTTGACTAATTTGTTAATCGTTTTGAAATAAAGATGTTAAAGACGGCGATGCCATAGCCATGACTCATTTGATGTTGCTTTGGAAATTAGACACACTTCCTCCAGTGGAACCACATCATTTAAATTGATAGTAAACAGATTTGTGTCACGGGAGCCAGTAAGAAGTTCTTTCCCTGCATAAGTGCGAACAACACATTTCTTTGTACGGAAATTAACTTCCAATGTTTTATCACAGAATTGGCCAATACTAAAAAGATTGTGTGCAAGATCTTCAACATAAGCCACATTTTGAATGACTAAATGGTGACGAATGATATCGCCAATACCCATGATGGCAGCTAGATGATCATTTCCAAACCGAACAGTTCCCAAATATTTGTCTCTATAATTCGTTAATAAGTTCTTGTTTCAGGTCTTGTGTCTTGTACAACCAGAATCAAGATACCATACATTCTACATAAAACAATTAAAACAAAAAGGTGCCCAATCAGATATGGGTCCTATACGATTAGTAAACGATGTTTTATGAAGAATGATTGATACTGAATGAATTTAGAGATTTTGAGAACTGCAAGGAGGCAGTTCTATTTTTGGTATTTTCATAATCCATTTGAAGGATTTTTCAGGGGAATGTAAAATCCAGTTTGATTGTTCATTTTGAATCCATTTGTATTTAACAAATTTGAGTGGTTTTTGATTTGTATTTTTAGATGGAGTCGATGAACCGGAATTTGACGATTTAGACGTAGAAATGACGCGATAAACTGATGTTGAAGATTTGTTTGCAGAAACTACACGATAAACTGATTTTGAAGATTTTGGAGAAGAAAGTGTAGTTTGAGGTGTTTGAGATCTAGTGAGCATTGTTTTGCAGGGATCTGGGTAACAAATTGTACATGAATGAATGATTGAACCATTTTTATGAAGTACATCATGTCGAGAGCCACACGGAGCAACTTTTCTAACAAAATATCGGGTATCATATTGAGAAATTGGTTTATTAGTTTTTCGATCAAAATAAACCTTTTTACCATTTTTATCTGTTTTAACAATCAAATTTACACCATTAACAGAATCATTAACAGGACGATAAATTGCAGAATCATACACAATGCCATAAAGTGTAGCAGGAGAAATAAAGTTTGTTGAGTTATTACATTTATTGGAATTAGAAAAAGAAGAAGCTAAAAACGAAGGAAATCTCGACTTCTTAAGTTCCTTTGACTTAAGCATACTAGACTTAGTCGAATTAGACTTCTTAAACTGCTCAACTTCTTTCACCCCTCCTTGCATTGATCTCCTAAGCTTGGAATTTAATTTTTTTTTTGAAAAATTTAAAACATGAGAATTAGAATCTCGTCTTAAAAGAATTGGAATTTTAGGAGTAGAGAAATTATCAATGTGAGACTTTGGCTTTGGAGAAGCACTTTGACCAGAAACAGATGTGACGTTAGCTATTTTATTTTCTAACTCACGAATTTTGTTTTGTAGATCTGATTTTTCTTTGTCAAATGCCTTATGTGTGTTATCGATTTCATTTTGAAATTAACAAATTTTCTTTTCTAGAATTAGAGATGGTACGTAAATCTTTGGTGTGACTTTTTGTTGAAGTACATCATTACCTTTAATCTCAAATTCTTCTGGTGTAATAATTGGAAAATAATCATCATTTTCAAAGTTTGACTTTTTAGTTTCATATGTTTAATTTAATTCAGTGTAATTGAAACTAATTTGCACATTCTCCTTTTTAGCTCTGTTGAAAGTCTCAATTTCTTCCTCTTCATTTGTCATCTTGAGAAATGGCGGCAAGATATCTCTGTATCTTGGATCATATAATGTTGGAACCATTGTACAAGCCTTTTTAAGAAATTCTGAATTATCAGCTCCTAGCCCTTCTCGTGAGTTGAAATATTTGAAGTCTTTAGGCTTGTTCAAATGGATGGTTTGATCAGTATGTCCTCTTTTGACAATTAATTCTTCAAGATGTTTGATATGTGAATTGAATTTATGATTATCAGTTTTAAGTGTCTGAATCATATTTTGTTTGCTTTTCATTTCGTTTAATGAAATGATTTTCTGTTCATGTAAGTCCTCTGTTAATTCTTTAATTTGAGAATTTAGAGATTTAAATTGTTTTTCATTGTCACCAAACTCTTGTTGTTTACGTGCCATACTGTGTTTGTTAATTTGATAATCATCCCATACTTTGGTGTAAAGTTTGTAATTATGATCATATTTATCTTTGAACTCTGATACTTGCTTTTGTAACTTCATATTTTTTTGTTTGAAAACTGTATTTTGTTGAATATAATGAACAAGTTTATCACCCATATGGGCATTTTGTTCATTTTGTTTTTCCAAAATGTTTAAGCGATCTTGAAGGTGATTATTTAAATTTTGTGCATTTAAAAGGTTTTGTTTTAAAGAATCAACTTCAGATATCTGATTTTGAACAAAACAAGTATCAGGATTAGTGGAAGTATTTTCATTAGAGGGAAGAGAAGTGTGTACCTTGCCATCCTCGCCATCGGTCTCATTAAGTCTGTCAGCAACTTCAGCATTTTCTCTTGCCATAAAGCAAAGGTTGGCAGCATCTTCTGGATCTGACTCCTCCATCCATTGAAGGTCTTCTGCTAACAACACTTTTCCTGCTTCGATTTGTTTGGCCATTAGCATCTTCCGTTTAAAGAACTCAGAATCACGGACTTTGGAATTCTTGCAATCACGTGAATAGTGTCCAGCAATTCCATAATTGTAACATTTTTTCTGTGGATCCAACGGTATGAGCTTTGGCTTTTCAGTTGGATGTGTTGTAGATGAAGCAGGTGGAGCAAATTTAAAGTTGGATGAGTATCTTTGGTTGTTGTTTGTTGGTTTTGAGTAGTACTTCTTCTGATAGTTTGAGATTAGGGACATTGCATGAAGTACATCCTCAAGATCTTTTTCCATATCATCAATTGGTGAGAATGCAGACGGTTCTACATTTTCTGACATTTTAGGATATGTAGGATACTGATGATGTTGCTTGGTGAGGAGTGAAAGAGTATCTGCAGTCTCTTGGCGGTTTTGAACTGTCTCTTGATGATTTTTGGCTAAGTTTTTGACCATTGGCTCGTTTTGGTGCAAATATTCAAAAAGTTCATGAATATCAATCAGATGAATATCAATCAGACAGAGATCTTTGTGCTGCATGGCACTATTCCCAAATATTTCCCACTCAGGAAGAAGACTGTTGATGAATTTGATGTTAATCTCCAATTTTTCTTTTCGCAAGTAGTTTTTGCGGAGATCATTCAACAAAGTACAATAACGGTGATAAGTGCTTTCCAAGTCTTCTCCGATTGTTGCTTTGAATGATTGATAAGTTTTCAAGGCAGAAACCATTTTAGCTTTGTTTCCTAAAACTGTGCCCTCCATTTATTTTCTGATTTCATCCCAAAGTTCTTTACCCGTTTCAAGGCTATCCAAACTGTTATAGATTTCATTTGGTAGACCTTGAAGCATAAATGAGTACGCTTGGACATCGGCTTTGGCACGTCGTTTTTGTTGAGCAGTATACTCATCGGGAGGAACTAGACGTTTACCACCAATGAGTGGAGGAGTAGAAGTTGGATCAGCAATAACATGATCATAAAATACTGCTTCCCCATTATTAAGTGAGTCAATAATTTCTTTATGTAACTCCTGATTCTTAATAAAGTGGAGAAATCGTTTCTTCCACTGAGCATATTCTCCTCTATACAAAACCGGTGGTTTTAGATCAGATCCGATTGTGAGTGCATCTTTAGAAGTCATTTTAAAATGATTGAAATTTGTACGAATATCGTTCACGTGTTGAGAAATTGAGGGTTGTATGAGTGAAGTTTAAATCTTCAAGATGATTAGTGATACCCGAATAGCACTTTTAGGAGAGAAAATTCAAAATCTTCAAAATGATCAACTGATTTTTCCAGATGGTAAAATACACTTTAAATGTGACCTAGATTTTTGAATTGGTCTAAAACGATAAACGAATCAAAATCTGGGGCTAAACGAAGTTTGGAAATTTACCGAAAAATCACAAAAACGCAAATAAAGTGTTTAAAACAGGTGTTTTTGGACCGAGAAGACGGGTAAACTGCCTACGGCATTTATCATGTCGTAGCTTTCGTTTTGAGCTTCGATTTGGTTACTCGTGGGCTTTAAACGGACACCCGAGCTGAAAGTTATGATCGTTTTGGTATAACCCCTTTTGTCACACAATCTTGAGTTGGACCGAGAAGTTTGTTCGGGCCGAGATCTTTGTTTGGGCCGAACTGTGAAAGTGTTCTGGCCGAACAAATTAGCCGAGAAAAATATTCGGGCCAAAGACTAGTTGGGTCGAAGATGGTGTTCGGGCCGAAGACTAGTTGGGCCGAAGATGGTGTTCGGGCCGAAGACCTTGTGCCGAAAACCTGAGCCGAAGATATCACTGTGTTCGGGCCGAGAACCTTCTTGAGGCCGAAGTACTGTTCGTGACTTCAAAAACTCACCATTTTGATTCAATTCTTGCTCAATACTTTACAAATTTCAATGATTCCAATCCCTATCTGCTCGAAAATGAATTCCTAACACTCGAATCCAATAATATTCCTCAATCCATAACACTTCAGCTCTAATTCTTCGATTTACAGAGACTTTTTGAACTTTTCAACTTTTTCACTAAAATCACTGAATCATGATCAATTGTTGATGGAATTGATCGAAATTTGATTCTATTCCTATTAGAATCAATGGAGAAACATCAATCTTCAATCAGATCTTCAATTCCAAACAAAAAATTTCCAAATTAAAATCACAGAGACGAACAAACTTTTCTTCAATAAAAACTCAGATCTGGACCAAATCATCACGAATTTGGATCTGTTCCTTGAAGGATTGTGCTCTGATACCAATTGAGAGAGCTAATGCAATCGAAATCAAGCTAATTCATGATGATTTGTGAAGAAATGATGAATCAAGTGTGTGTAAAGTGTGTGTGTTTTGAGAGAGAAGATGGAGGGAGTTGAGAGCTTTCAAAAGTGTAATTCAATAAAATGAGAGGAAAGCTTACAATTAGTGAGGGAAGGTTTTCCTTAAATACCTAGCTCACTAATCATCATGATTAAGGCTAAGACTAGATTAACACTATTACAATATTACACATCTAGTCCCCTAACTATTGAATACAATCTAATTGACCCTAACACACCGTGATATACAACTTTTTACCAATATAAAATACTTTCAATGGAGATTATATTACACCTTGTTTGTCACAAATCGAATGGTTGTCCATCTATAATCGAGATAACACCTATATGTCACAAATTGCTCGGTGTGTAATGATGTTGTTAGTCCCTTGATAAGTGAAATAATACACTTATACGCTTTTACTGACCAAATAAAATTTAAGGCAACACTCGACACTTTTTTAAACTTTTCTTTATTAATCAATAATGATATAACAAAGGTACAATTAGTATTTTCGGAATAGCTAAGAACAAATCCTAACTAAACTACTTGTAGGAGATAGACAATAACAAATACTATCTAAGACAAGTTCCGATCAACAAATGATCAAGCACAAGACCAGACACCTTCGTTACAGAGATTCAATTCTCAAATCAAGTAACTAAGGTTTCACTGCTTGTTCACACTCTGCTCAAAGGATAATGTCTGAGAGAATTTTAGCAGAGTGTAAACTTGTTAGGTGCACATAGAATTCGATCGCTAAGTCCTCAATTTATAGTATTGGGAAATGTTGTGTCCTGGATTCTGAACGTCTAAGTCGGATCGATCTTCGAGGCTAGTATCCTGAACACAAGAAACAACCCTAAGTCAGGTGCTCTCCGGAAGGGGCTTCCGGGAGAACACTCCGATGCTTAAGTAAGTTATTTATATCGACGTGAGGTCTTGAGTAATAAATGTAAGCAATAAATGAGAAGTGTAGTTAATCTGTTCTTCCCTGAGGTCTACCCTTCTATTTATGGACCGCCATCGAGCGGGAAAACATATGAGCCTTTGTGAGCGGGGGAATAGAGATTAAGCTTCAGTCCGCATTCGTCATTACCTTCCGGTCATTATCCCGAGACAAAACCCTCTAACCAGCGGTCGAAGCTAATGGTCAGCTTCAAGCCATGCTTGCATTAAATGCGCTCTTGGATCGAGATTGCTTTTCCTTAAAATCCGGCCACGCCCAAAGAAGGCTTTGGGACTTGTAGACAAATGATGATTTCGCACAGATCCTTTCTGCGAGTACATATCGTTTCGTTCCGTCCATCCGGACGCCCGGATGCACGTGGAGAGAGAACTTATATTTTAGCATCATACCTTATTAAGTCCCTCAGATTAGAAGCCAATAAAATGCGCATTTGACTGGTTCTAATTTGAATTTCTTTCGTTTCCTTCCTTCGCTGCCTTTCATCAATTTTGAGAATTTCAACGGTCCTGAGAAAGTTACCGTTACCATGCTTTGTGAAAATTTGACCGTTATACGTCACCTCAATC
This sequence comes from Calendula officinalis, assembly GCA_963853835.1. Lineage (NCBI taxonomy): Eukaryota > Viridiplantae > Streptophyta > Magnoliopsida > Asterales > Asteraceae > Calendula > Calendula officinalis. Next base: position 47,093,207 of record OY970832.1, on the reverse strand, counting down.
TTCGCGTCTGTTAATCTTCCCTCTTCTTATTTATATACTTCAATAGTTTACCTGTTTTCTCCTAGCTCTTTTAAATCGTTTCTTCTACTTCCTTTTCCCCCTTGTCTTTATTCTTAATCAATCGGAATTATGAGGAAAGACAAACAAATTCGTGAAAAAGTTGACAAACCTGCCAAGGAGAAAAGAACAGCTTTCAACACCTTTTGCAACCTTTCTTCTACTGATCTCCCCCAAATTATCGATGAGTATCATATCGACCCGTACTTTGATCTTCGAGTTCCTAGGGAAGGTGAGACTATAAGGTACGCACCGGATGGCTATGAGCCGGTGTATCTTCAATTTTTACAGGGAGGGCTTCGATTTCCTGTGGATAATTCCATTCTCGCTCTTCTTCAAGACTTGGGCATTCATATCGTTCAACTCGTCCCCAACTCCTTTCGGAAAATTGTGGGTTTCGTTATGCTTTGCCGAGGCTTGGGTATTCTTCCTTCCCCAAAATTGTTCTGTTACTTTTATCTTGTCACCGGTCGTACCGATTGGGCCATATTCACCCTCCGCCCTGGCCAGAGTGAGCGTATCTCTGGTTTGAGAGATTCTATCCATGATTGGAAGTTTCAGTTCTTGTATGTGAAACGCTCCGCCTTTCGTGATGTTACTTTACCTTGGGAGAGGGTCGTTGGGCGACCGTCTGACCCCCTTCCGGAGCTATCTGCTGAAGAGTCGAAGCACATTACCAGTTTGTCTGCTGCCCATATGGAATGGGAGGATCCTGATGAGGTCCTCCTTGGCATGGCCGATTTGATCCCGTTTTATGCTACTAAAGGAGTCCGTCCTGTGTGGAAGCTGCACGGAGAAGTTGTTCCTCTTCTGCATCGCTTGAGAATGCCGAGAGGTTCTTATTTGGAGAGTGCCGTTTCTGTAGATGATGGAAGCCTAATCCCGGTGAATGCTCCAATCGATGAAAATCTAAGCTCTGAAGGAACCCTATCTCGTGGTGCCAAAGGATTGATCGATCGAATCCACGTGTGAGAATTCTGTTGGTGCAGAGGATATTTCATGCGACGAACACTACTAACGGAATTCTGACAGTACTTTCTGTCGTCTTGTGATCGCCGATATCTTCTAGAAGATTTGCAAAGGATTCCCTTTGTCGACGACACACAAACTTGTGCTTTACTTGTGTCTTTCTGTGACACTGAAACTTCAGGCCTTTGTACGCATTACTAGAATTAAAGCTTTTTTGTAACACCAAAATTGTAACACCTTTTATATTCGTTACAATAGATACGTCTAATGTAACGGAATTGTAACACTTTACCTAATTGCTACAATGTGTTACAATTGAACAAATAGCGTTACAATAGAATTTAGCTTTAGTAGCGCCTACTTATCTATTGTAACACCTCATTATCTATTGTAACGATTCATTCTCTATTGTAACAATCATTTCCAAGGTTGAGAAAACTTGCAATTCGTCAATTGCATTACATTCGAGTTCAATGTCGCGATGCTGCTCAGGTGTCCCGTGTTTGTGATCTCGCTCTTTCTCTTGCTCACGAAGAAGGCCTCTCTTCTTCACCAATTTCGCTCGAAATCGTATTTACATGCTTTCTCTGCTATTATTTTCTCCTTTCATCATTGCGATTAATGATTTTTATTGTTCAATTACTGATTGATATGATGATGTTTGTGAATTATGACTTGTGTTCCGTCAATATGGAGTGTTTTCGTAGTTCGAGAAATCAAAATTGAAGAACGATGTCAAGAGCTGTATACATCTAACTACTTATCCATCTATTTACTGCTAGCTATAGAGTATAAGCTGAAAATAGTTTAGTGTCTGTTTGATTTTGCGTTTCGAGATCTAAATTAACATAAAAAAGTAGAGTACCGACCAAATTATTATAGTTAGTTCGTAGAGAATCATAGTTGATTAGTTACTGTGTGGAACTAGCCAAACGTTGTAGTATTATACTTCTACTTTCATTGCGCATTTGAAAAAGTTATAAAGTGCTAGTTTTAGGTCGTACTTTACTACTTCAGTTTACAAATACAATGTCCAGAGAACTAATTCACTCAATTTATGTGTGACATGTGATCTCTTAAAGTGAAGTTTGGGGTGCCTGTTTTGTGTAATCTTATGATAATTATGAAATCCAGGATGCTGACATTTATAATGTTAAGTTTATTTAACATATATTTATTTGATGTGATTTCTAGCCGTTCAATCTTCTTATCTTGATTAATTTGGGCACTCCTAAATTGAAGACTTTCTATCGCATGTTGAACAATGAGTTTTCTCTGTTTTTTTTTTTAAATTTTTACTTAAAAAATTCAAATATAGCTACATTGAAAAAACAATTGCAGTTTAAGAAGTTCACTCATGAAGTGAAAGATGGTTTGGGGTTAGGCAATTGATGAGAAAGTAGTTTTTGGAACTGATGGATCATCTTACTTATATATAATGAATCCAAAAACAATGTAAGTTTTATAATTTTATTTGATAGATTTCATTCTATATAAGTTTTATTAATTTTATTACTGAATCCAATTTTTTAACTGTTGATGCAGTTATAAAAGAGCATGTTATTAAATACTCCGTATAAAGGCTATGAAGTGCATCACGTCAATGAATTAGAGTACATAAAATTGAAGTTTGAGCAAACATTTGGCAAGTACATTAAGATGAAAAACTTATGGTAAGTTGTGAGTTTACTAGAATTTTTAATTGGCTTAATAATTAATGGTTTTTTATATGTAGCAGGAAATTCTTGAGGCTGAAATTGAATTGGATATAGTACAAAAAGAACACATCTCTTCGTGAAGCATACCTCCTTCAAGAACTCGAGGTTACAATTTTGACCCACACCCATGCAAGAAATGACAAGGATGAAATGAAACGAGAAGGATGAAATTTGACTGATGCATGGGGTTGCTTTCATGTTTTTTGAACGATTTGTTGTTTAATTGGTTTTCCTATGTTAAATGAATTCGGTATATACATTTTGAATTAGTTAAAGATACTACTGTAAAGAATTTGATTCTAATATCAAATATTATTTGAATATTAATTTGTTTCTCTAGATCTTATTATTATTATTATTATTATTATTATTATTATTATTATTATTATTATTATTATTATTATTATTATTATTATTATTATTATTATTATTATTATTATTATTATTAGGAAATAGGTGTTACATTTGATCAATAATGGCGTTACAAAAGGTAAGTTGGGTGTTACATTTGCCAATGGCGTTACAATAAGTAGAATTTTCCAATGGCGTTACAATCGGTAGATTAGGTGTTACATTTTCCACAAGCCGTTACAATAGACCTATTGTAACAGGAAAAAAATATATTGTAACGGCACATTGAGTGGACATAATAGTGTTACAAAGGCGTTACAATAGCTCTACAACCGTTACAGAAGTGTTACAATAGACCTATTGTAATGGCAGCGAATGTAATGGACTAAATGGTGTTACAATAGACCTATTGTAACGGATTTTGCCCTTTTTGTAATGAATTTTACTGTTACAAAAAACCCATAATTGTAGTAGTGACGCTTCAGATCGACATGAGTCTTCGGATACTCATGCTTCTTTAGATGGTCGTTAGCTTCAGTGACCTCCACTAAGAGTTTTGCTTAGAGAAGTATTTGTCTTCAAGGCTTAGCGTTATTGTCAAATGTGCGTTGAACCTGCTACAACTATCTGATCGGTTGATCAGTATCTGATTCCGCACAGGGAACTGATCGTTGTTTCAGATGGTTGATCAGATAGTGTAGCTGGGTAACTGAAATCCGAACTGATCAGATTCAGTTACCCACAATCTGAGGAACTGATCCTCAGATTGTCTTCTAACTATTTATTTTTTTGTCGTCATTAAATCTACTTCAGTGGGGATGCTTTTCAACGACCCTACATATGTATATTCTCATTTTATATATACTTTTTATATATTATTTAATAAATAGGAAGTAGATTTTTAATAAAAATATAAGATAATAATTATAAAAATTTAAGTGTTACAGTTATGAGGTTTTTTTTATATATAAAGGTAAATAAGATGATATAGTTCCTTTTATAAAAAGTAAATTTTATATGATTAAAATATTTTTAAAACTTCGCTATTATTATAGAGTGAAAGTAAAGTTTCAGTGACATAAATGGAATATTTTTAAGATTTTGTTTCTATTTTATGAAATTAATTCATGTTTAAATGTTGAAATAAGGATAAGCGTTATAGATAATGAGTAAAAAATTAAAAAATTTCACCATAAAAATATATTATCGATATCTATCTATAGTATATATATATATACTCCCTCCGTCCCTAAATAAAGTTCCCATTTGTGTTGGGCACATCATTTTAGGAGATAGTTAATGGTGGGGTATTTGCTATTACTTTTGATTAAAATATAAGGTTTGATTGGAGAGAGAAAGTGTTTTAAGAGATAGTTAGTGGTGAAAGTATTGGTAATAATATTATTATATTAAGTGGGTTCCTTAAGTTTGAGAAATGGGAACTTTATTTAAGGACAAAACTTGAAGGTGAAATGGGAACTTTATTTAGGGATGGAGGGAGTATAACGTTAATACGTTATCATATTTGCATAAAATAAATTTAACCTATAAAGTATAAACCGTACACCCTTTTTGAACAAGAAAATCAAAATCTAGTAGCTAAAGTCAAAGGCTTTATTTTCTTGAAGTTGGTAAACAAAAGTTTGACTGTTGGATAGTTAACGGTTACACTTAAAAAAAAGGCCGGCTTGCGTGTTGCCGGTTTTGGTGAAAGCCATGTGATGGAATTCATCACGAAGTCAGCACAGCCGTCGTCTACGGTGTTGGAACATTTCAGCCGGAGGTGGTGGCCTCTCATATGCTTACATATTAATAATAAAAAAATTTAATTAAACTCCCTACCTCATGAAATTTATAACTTAATATTTGTTGTAGGTGTTTATAAGCGTTTTTTTTTAATTGTTTAATTAAAATATATGTTTTTTGTGACTTCTTTAGCATATCTTTCTTGATCTCTCGGAATTATTAAAATTGATAAAGAACATGGTTTTTAATAGAAGTGATTTTGTTGTTAAAAGGATCAACATGTGAATTGTTGGTAAATTTAGTATCACTTATTCAATTTTAATATATCGGAAATAATATGTATGCTATATGTTCATGCTTTAGTTCTAATATAAGTTTAGGGGTGCAGAGTGCCAGTATTATAGATGATTTAGGTATGATTTATAATAGGAAAAAAAAAAGCAAGATGAAGGCGATTGCTTAAAAAAGCATGATGCGGGGTACCTTTCTGTAAAATAATTTGCTGGATATAAAATGTTATCATTGTCTTAGAGATTTAATTAAATTAAATGATGAGGTTTAAGCAAGCCCCATCCTCCTTGCAAAGTGAAATACAACGATTCATTACGTCATAATGATCGTACAATATTATACTCAGGCCAGTCCAATTAATCTGTGGGTCCTAGGTAAAATCTTAAAAATGGGCACCCGAAAGTAACTTTTTTCAAATAAATAAAAAATTTTCGCCAAATTAAAACTGCACCCCAAGTAAAATGTCCAGATTGGATCCCGTAATCCGCCTATTATCAATATTTCGTTGCACTTATTCTTTATTCAAATAGGTTCACACACATATATACATGGACTAATTTTTTTTAAAGTGTGCCCCTAAATTTTGTGGGTCATGGACGACCGCCATTGTCGCCCATTCCTAGGGACAGCCCTGATTATACTTCAAACTTTCATCCAAACATCAATTACTTGTGAGAAAGTATATATGGACCATCCATTCACATATGGGAAGGGTGGTGTCTTCGCATTCCATCATATTCTGTCTCAAATCAAATCATGTATTCATGTATATATGTATGTGGTATTAAAATAACTTTAATTACTCTCACACAAAAACATATTGAATGAAGACAAAATCTGTTGGGTCGTTGAAAGCATCCTTCATTGATAAAGATTTTAATGAAGACAAAAAGGAAAATAGTTAGAAGATAATCTGAAAATTAGTTCTTCAGATTGTGGGTAACTGAATCTGATTTGTTCGGATTTCAGTTACCTGGCTACGCTATTTGATCATCATCCGAAGCAACGATCAGTTCCTCGTGCGGAATCAGAGACTGATCAACCGATCAGATAGTTGTAGTAGGTTCCGCGTACACTTGACAATAATGCTGAGCCTTGAGGACAAATACTTCTCTAAGCAAAACTCTTAGTGAAGGTCACTGAAGCTGTTCACCATCTGAAGAAGCATGAGTACCCGAAGACTCATGATTATCTAAAGCGTATAAAGGTCTGAAGTTTCAGTGACACAGAAAGACACAAATAATGCACAAGTTTGTATGTCGCCGACAATGGGAATCCTATGCGAATCTCTAGAAGATATCGGCTATCATAAAACGACATAAAGTACTGTCAGGATTCCGTTAGTAGTGCTTGTCGCATGAAATGTCCTCTGCACCAACGGAATCCTTACACGTGGATCAATTCGTACATCTCGTAGTTGTCATGCTTTTGCAACACTATAAATAGAAGAGTGATGGACGAATTGTGTGTGCACCCAACAAGTTCTCACCCTGTTAAAAGCTTCCTCAGATAATATCCTTTGAGCAGAGTGTGAACAACCAGTGATACCTTCTGTTACTTGATTTGAAAATTGATTCTTAGTAACAAAGGTGTCTGGTCTTGTGCTTGATCATTTGTTGATCAATACTTGTCTTAGATAGTATTTGTTATTGTCTACCTTTTACAAGTAGTTTAGTTAGGATTCGTGTTCTTAGCTATTCTGCAACTACTTGTATCTTTGTTTATCATTATTGATTAATAAAGAAGAGTTTACAGATTGTTGAGTGTTACCATAATTTTTATTTGGTCAGTGAAAGCGTATAAGTGTATTTAATCACTTATCACGGGACTAACAATTTGTTTTCTCTTTTGTTACTATTTGATCGATAACTTTTCACTCGAAAAAATAGACAAAGTATCCTATGTAAACTTAGAAAGAACGGTTAAGATTTCTTATTATACTTCAATCCCTAAAGAACATAATAATAATAACAGTAATATTCAATCATTTTAAATGAAATGTGTAAGTATCATGTGAACAAATATAACTCTGTACTGAGGTAGAAAGACTACTAACAATATGAATTTGGGTAAAAATGCATGTTTAAATGTTCATTTTTCTTAATCAAACAAGTTTTCTTCATACTTCTATTTATTTTAAAAGGACACTTCATAGAAATTTATTCAAGTAAAATTAACAAAAATATGTACGATTTGTATCAGAATTAATTGCAAATCCTAATAAAATATCAAAAGATTACTGTTTTGGACCAATAAGTATAAGAATATTGGTACAATAATTAGTTGCATATAATATAGGGACCTTTTAAATAATTAAAGATGGTCGATTTCATAGGGTCCACACCACCATAGGTTAAGCTCTATTATTTGATGTGGACTGATTCGCAGTAGTCTTGTCATGTATGAACCGATCTTATTTTTTGGTCAAAAATTATTCAACAAAAAAATTCAAATGGGAAAGTTTAAGGTACCATGGGAGACGAATCTAGTTACTTATCTTTTAAAATTAGAGTAAATTACTGTTTTTTTCCCGTGGTTTATCCGATTCTGTGTTTTTGTCCCTGTGGTTTTTTTTCCGTTTTTTGTCCCTGAACTATGTCAAATTCCTTTTTTTATCCTTCCGTCCACCCTCCGTCTCTTTTTGACCGTTAAACCCCTCACGTGCTGAAAACGTGAGGACATTTTGGTCTTTTTTTATATTTTTTTTCACTTTTTTTTTTTCTTTTTCTCATCTTCTTCTTCTTTGTTTTTTCTTTCTTTTTCTTCCATATTAATCTCTGTTCCAAAGTTCCAAACCTGAAGCAAACAATCGAAATAATCTCTGTTCCAAACCTGAAGCAAACATCTTCTTCTTCTTTGTTTTCTCATCTTCTTCATCTCTATCAAGTGAACCTTCTCCGCAACTGCAACTCTTCCCAATGCCTCAACTCCTGCCTTACTCGCCGCCCAATCGTCACTACTCAGAAATGCAACTCAGAAATTCAACTAAACACGGAATCAACGAATTTAACGAATTCCGGTTGAAAGAGGCGCCACCAGCTCCAGCAATGCTGCCAATAACAGATAACAATGCTGGTTTAGCTTTGAAGCTATCCGATTTAATCAATTTTAAAACCCCAGGCAGTAGCTTTTGCAACTGCGCCGGTTCAGGATCCGGCGACGCCTCAATCGCCGCCGAAAGACACAACGCTGACCCGATCTGAGAGTTCTGATCCTGTTCTGTCAAAATGGCTTCCACTAATTGCTTCGACAACGATGAGAACGACGATTGAGTGATTTCCGAAGCAATGGACGACACAGCTCCAACACAGGCAGACCGGACAGCAGAGTCAGGATCCCGGAGACGAAGAACGACGACAGCAGAGTCAGGATCTTGGTACTCAGTCAAGATCTGTTAAAGATCTGGTTTATGATGACGGTAGCAGAGGAAAGAAAGAAGAAATTAGGGTTTGTGATTTTGATTTTCAAGATGAAGATGCAGAAATAAAGAAGATGAAGAAATTAGGATTTGTGATTTTGATTTTGAAGATGAAGATGAAGAAAGAAAGAAGATGAAGAAATTAGGGTTCATTCAAGGATGAAGATGAAGATGAAGAAAGAAGAAACAAAATAAATGAAAATTTTAAAAATTGTAAAATGACCAAAACACCCTCACGTTTTCAGCACGTGAGGGGTTTAACGGTCAAAAAGAGACGGAGGGTGGACGGAAGGATAAAAAAATGGAATTTGACATAGTCCAGGGACAAAAAAAAGAAAAAAAACCACAAGGACAAAAACACAGAATCGGGTAAACCACAGGGACAAAAACAATAATTTACTCTTAAAATGATAATTAAATATAATCTAAATAACATGGTTTGTATGAATAAATAGATCTTGTTTGAAATGAATGACAAATCAAATTTGATGTTTTTTTTAAATTGAAAGTAAGTTATACCAAGAAAGGAAACTTAGAATAACTTTTGTAAAGTAAAAAGATTATATGTTAAAAATATCGAGATTATTCTTGTAATTTACTAGAAAAATACAAAAAGTCTTTATATGTAAAAACCTACATGTAATTATCATGTTTGTTGTAATATATTTAGACAAATTAAAAAATACTCCCTCCGTCCCACAAAAAAGTTATCATTTCCCCTCTAAATTTTGTCCCACAAAAAAGTTCCCATTTCTCAAATGGTGAGGGACCACTTAATAAAATAATATTAAAACTATGGACCCCACCACTAATTATCTTCTAAAAGCACTTTCTCTCTCCAGAAAACCTTATATTTTAATCAAAATATAACCATGGACCCCACCACTAACTCTCTCCTAAATACTTGTGCCCATTAGAAATGGGAACTTTTTTGTGGGACGGAGGGAGTATATTATACATAACCTGGCCTTATGTTAAACTACTAGGATAAGCACAATTATATTGCGAATATCCTATGAAATTATATTTTACGGCGAGTAAAAGTTATTTGGTTGTACATTTAAGCTAATAGTAGTAGGGTACTCACACTATGGATCAGTGACATAGATAAAGAAGTTGTGGTGGCTTATGATAGTGAGGTTGGTGGTTTGTATGACTTAAAGAAGATTAAAAATGATACATTTGTAATCCTGACATTAAAAACCAATTTGATTTTTATTGACAACTAATTGCATTCAACTGAATGTCAAATCTTGAATTTTCAAACTTGAATTTAATATTAACTCTTAGTATTTTCTAAATGTGCTATTAAAATGTTAAGACATGCATCATAAATTTGTACATTAATCTATAATCGACCCTTGAATTTGAGAACCCTAAATAAATTAATGTATGATTTTCAGGCATTTATTGATATTAGGGTAGCAATTATAAAACATAAAATAAAAGACTAAAAATACACATCTCAAGTAACAATGAAAATATCATTACTTACCCATATTCATAAATTTGGTCTAAATTAATAAATTATGATATCGTATTAGACCACTGCCAACGGGAGATCACTTGAGGGCGTCACTTTAATTGACGAGTTTCAACCATTGGTACGGAGGGATCACTTGATGGCATTGGTTGAATGCCGTGAACTTGGGGACGGGAAGGAGGGGAGGGATAGGTTGGTGGGGTTGGACCCAAAGAGGTATTTTGTGTATGTATATTTTGTAATGGTGGGTCTCAAAAAATTGAAGAGAAGAGATATTATTGGCATGTGTATGTCAGTTTAATGTCGGTTGGAGGGTGAACTGACGTAACGCTGATTTGATAACAATTAACGGTGTCAGTTTCTATCATGATGGGAGTTGTCTTATATAGTTACTATATCATTGTCACATTTAGGTACACGTGTACGTTTTGAAATGCAACTTTTCTTTCAAACGAGGCAACATGGCCCGTGCGATGCACGGGCTTTGTTCATGATAAAACGTTATTTGAAGGTAAATCGTATACATTGTACTGGGGTAACGGGAAAAGTACTAAAACAATACCGTTAACATGTTTAGGTTGATTGTGAGTAGTGAGTACTCTACTACATATGTAAAGTTTGTTGTAGGAAAATGCAAAGTAACAAAATCATTATTATTGTTTTTATTAGCGCAACACAAAACATGTAATTCATAACATATAAGTGATAATATAAAAAACTTCATAATTTGTATTTTATAAGCAAAACTATTAATCAACAACGATTATTACAACAAATGTTGGTTAATGCAGACATTATGGCAGACATCTAATTGTACATTTTTTTCTCAAAAAGTACATAATAAATAATAGAAATCCATTAAAATACACTAAAACATGTATCTATGTAATAAAAAATAACAACGAAATCGTTATCTAAAACAAAAACAATATAAAAACTCTTCATGTGTAACAAAATCAAAGATCAACAATAATATCTTTTAAGTGAGCATTGAATATACTACTATTATTTAACATAGAATTTACTACTATATATATTATAGAATTTTTTATAGTTCATAATATGTAACTTCTAGTTAAATAAAAAGACTATTATTTAATTTAATTTACTACCATTATTTATGTTATTATTTAATTGAATTTAATACTATTATTTAACATAGAACTTACAACCATATATTTTGTAAATTTTGTTATAGTTTATAATATGTAAGTTCAATTTAAATGAAAAGACTATTATTTAATTGAATTCACTACTATTATTTATGTTATTATTTAATTTAATTTACTATTATTATTTAACATAGAATTTACTATTATAAATTTCATAAATTTAACACTACATTTAAATATCTATGTAATTAATGCTACTTCAAACTTGAAACTTAATTTTTACGAGACAACATGGCCCGTGCGATGCACGGGCTTCGTTCACAATAATGAGTTATTTTGAGTGCATATCGTATACAATTTACTGGTATCACTTGGAAAATGTATGAAAAACGTGATCGGTTACATGTTTACTTTGATTGTGGGTATTCTACTAACTGAGCGAAGCTATTCCTTATGTGTATTGATGTTTAGGGTTTGTTGTTCTTTATTCAGTCATATGGATTGTGTATGTTAATTGCAATTATTTCTTTAGCTTGAGATAGATTTCGTATGCGTAAGTAGGTATGTGCAAACTGGACCAAGAACCGATCGGGATCGCAGAACCGGATCCGACCGGACCGAGCTCCATCGGTTCGGTTATCGGTTCTAATTTTTAAGAAAAATCAGTTCTCGGTCCGAGCGGTCCGAATCAGTCGAAAACCGAGAAAAAACTGAAAAGAGTCGAAGAAATTGCCCCGGTTCCCGGTTTAGTTCGGTTCCGACTAATTCTTGGTCCGGTTCGGTTCGGTTCTGAGCATCATTTGTTCGGTTCTCGGTCCGTCCAAACCATTTTTTCGTTCGGTTCTGGTTTATTTTTTAATAAATATCTGTTATCATGCATTTTTTTATATTGATTGATTTTAATAAATCTATAAAGTTTGTTGCTATGTACTTAATATTTAACCATAATCTAGATATTCAACTATTTTTATGATTCAGAAATGCATGGACATTATTTTGTTGTGTTTATTAAATATTATTGATGGTAAAACTTTTGATCTTACAATTGATTAATTTATTATTTTTATAAATGGATTTATATATTATTATTATTATTATTAAATGCATGGTATTATTTACAACTTCGAAGTTGGAACTCAGTTTTTATAAAAATGGATGTTTGGGTAAAAAATAATATCATTTGAAAACTCAACATTATTTGCATCATGATAGTGTGCTTATAACATCTAACTTTTAGTTATATGAATAAACTATTATTTAATTAAATTTACTGCTATTATTTTTCTGTTAAATTCTTTGTCTTATTTAATTAATATGTAACTTCTAGTTAAATGAAAAGGCTATTATTTAATTGAATTTACTACTATTATTTATGTTAAACACTTTATATAATCTATTACATTTATTTATGAGCATCATTTATAACAAAAACTTAATTTTTTAATATAGAATTCAATACAACATAAACCATGAAACTCAATTTTTTCAGAATCTATATATAGAGATATAGATATAGATGTTAAGATATCAATATGCTAATGTGTGAGATTGATAAAAACTTGAAAGTCTCTTATTTATTAAACTTATTATTATTATAATTATTTATATTTATTACAAAAGTATTGGTCTTACAATTTAATTATTTTATTTTTAAAATTGAGTTTATATAATATTATTATTAAAACTAAATGCATGATATTAATTACAACTAAAAATTGAAACTCAATTTTTATAGATATATATAAAATATAGATATAGATGATTTATTTAGTATTATAATAAATATAACATCAAAATGGAACTCAATTTTTATATTTTAATACATATACAAAAGAAGTAAGCATAAAATTTAACAACCATCAAATGAACAATAATTTGTGACCATTAACATGATAAGATATCCATCTTAAATAATTGTGATAATATCATACACAATCTCATATACTATAATGATAACTATTAGATCATTATATAATATATTTTTATATACATAATGTACATAAACAACCAATATGACATCAAAATGGAACTCAATATTTATATTTTATACATACACAAAAGAAGTAAGCATAAATTTAACAACCATCAAATGAACAACAATTTATGACATTAACATGATAAGATATCCATCTTAAATAATTGTGATAATATCATACACAATCTCATATACTATAATGATAACTATTAGATCATTAATATAATATAATTTTTATACAAAATGTACATAAACAACGAATAATAATTTTGTACATATATACAAAAGAGTTTGTGTAATTTTAAACGAAAACAACTAACATACTCTCTATAAGACAATTCTATAAGACAATTCCATTTTTGGATGTACCTTTAGAGTGTTAAATTTTTTGCAATATGAGAATGACTATTTATAGATGCTAATGTGTAAGATTTATGTAATTTGAAAAGTCTCTTATTTATTGAACTTTTTATTATTATAATTTTTTATATTTATTTCAAAACTCTTGGTATTACAATTTAATTTATTTCAAAACTCTTGGTATTACAATTTATTAATATTAAATGCATAATATTAATTATATTAATTATTATTAATATTAAATGCATGATCTTAATTACAACTTCAAAATTGGAACTCAATTTATATATATATATATATAGATTTAATTAAATTTACTACTATTATTTATGGTATTATTTAATTTAATTTTACTAATATTATTTAATGTAGAATTTACTACTAAATATTTTATAAATTTTGTTATATTATTTATGTTATTATTTCTTTTAGTTTACTACTATTATTTAACATAGAATTTACTATTATATATTTTATAAATTTTTAACACTACAACATCAAATCAATACCTATTAACTCGATTAAAAGTAAAATAACAAATCAAATGAACAACAATTAACATTTAACATGATAAGACATCCATTTTAAATAATGTGTGATAATATTACATACAATCTCATATACTATAATGATATTAGATCATTATATAATATCATCTTTATACAAAATGTACATAAACAACAAATAAAAATTGTATACATATACAAAAGAGGTTGTGTAATTTTTGACAAAAACAACTAATATACTCTCTATAAAACAAAACCATAAAGAGTTCATCTCTATGACTTTTTACTTCAAAAATCCTTAAAGGTCTTGGTTGTTGATTCCACTTGTTAGATGTTTCTTTTTGATCCACCTTCCTAAATTTCACTTCATATGCAAATATGAAATTAGCTCCCAATTATTTCGGGATAAAACCATGAGCTCCTATCATAAACTTGATTACAATATAAACAATATTAGCAACACGGATTATCAAATAAAAATAATATTTAGAGATAAAACATAAACTTAAACAATAAAGATAATTAGATAATACATAAGCTTACAACTTTATTAGTGAAGATCTCAATCCATTGTAAGCAAAAATGTTTCTTTTAGATCCACCTTAAACTTGATTACAATATAAACAATATTAGCAACACCACAATTGGATTATCCAAAAAAATAATATTTAGAGATAAAACATAAACATAAACAATACATATAATACATAAGCTTACAACTTTATTAGATGAATGTCTTAATCCATTGTAAGCAAAAATGTTTCTTTTGGATGCACATTTAGAGTGTTCAATTTTTTTCAACATGGAAATGAGTATTTATAGATTCTAATATGTACTTGAAAAGTCCTATTTTATTGAATTTTTAATTATTATCATTATTTAATTTATTTCAAAACTCTTGATTTTACAATTTAGTGAGTTTGTTAAAATTATTATTATAATGAATTTATCACTTTAATTTATAACTCTTGATTTTACAGCTTTTAAGCTTCTCAATATTTATTAACATGATTTTAATAGATGGTAATAGATACAATTTCATCCATGAAACTCAATTTTTATATGTAACGAGGCAGCCGCACGGGCTTTGTTCCATGATAATGAGTTATTAGTATCAACTGCAAAGTACGAAAAAAGCAAAGTACGTCGGAGGTACACGTAAAGTAAATAAACATGAGTGATTATATTTGCATAAAACAAAACATGTAACGTAAAGTAAATAAACATGAGTGATTATAAACATGAGTAAATAAACATGTAATGAGTTAATGTTGGTTACATGCCATTTAAATGGACCTTTTAACAGTGTTTGTAACGGCAGGATTTAAGACTTTTAATGTCGGTCCTTTTTATGTAATTGCAAGAAATGTTTTTGCTGCACATTGTCAAACGGGTTGCTTTTTTTTATTTTTGGGTTAGGTGCCCTTTCAACACTTTATGTAACGGATGAAAGTTTATTGCAATATAGTCTCTTCGGTTACATGGCAGTTTTTGTAGGGGTTAAAATGTTAAATGACGTTTTGAAGGTAGATCTAAATGCATTTATAATGTAAATCAAGCTTATGTAATTTAAGGTTGCAGGGTACATGATTCGGGTGCACATCCAATTGGCTTTAATTTAAAGATTCAATTGGTTTTTAATTGCACATTTAATATATGGAAATAATTGCATCGCACGGGCTTAATTCATGTTAAGTCGTTTTTGATATCGGTTGTAAGGTATGAACAAAGTAAAGTTTGTCGTATGAAAATGTAAAGTAACAAAACATGAATGCTTATATTAGCATAACACAATACATTTTATTCATGAAACATAAGTGCGACTAAGAATGTATATGTGGTGTGTCTATTATAAGCTATACTATATATAAAGGATGGTATATCTTCAAGAAATACCGGTAAGTTAGCACTTCTTGAAAAGAAAAATAAGGTATAAACGTTTATTAAAAACGAATAATTATAAGTTTGTTTGCAACATGAAATTTACTTTTAATGAAACATGTGTTTCAATTTATGTGTTTAAAAAGTATTAGAAAGAGGATAAGTTCAACTATTTTGGTAGTCAAATTAAGATATATCTTTTGTTGTTAGTCTAGGTTGTTAAATGCATCTTTGTAAACAACTATTAAACCAATTTATATACGAAACTGAAGGCATGAAGTTACAAATCTTTAATATTCCAAACAAACTGAAGGCATGAATTTAATATTCCTATGTGGTGTCATGGGCTATGATTATATGTCTAATATGATTGTTTAATCCTTAGTTTTAGGTTGGTTTTTATTTTTGTTTAATTTTCTTATAGATAAGTCCATCATTCCTCCTCTGTTTCGATATAATTCCGTTAACAACCTATTATGTATATAAGAAAGAGTTTCAAGTTTAAGTTTCGAGATTATGTAAAAGACCTCATTGACACAATAGATCCCTCTTCAAGCTTATCAAATAAAAACAATGAAATATGTTGCTCTTCATGGAAAATGTTACCCTAGGAAAATATCCATAAACATACGAATGAGCAAGAGGTAAATAAAATGAAAATATGTAAGTTTAAGCTTACATTTTCATCTGAAACTACAAAGTCTGTGCTGAGGTATATTCCGTTAATATTTTTCACATCCATGTACGACATATCATCACGACAATAGGCCCATTGTCACCCTCCTTCAAGTGGTC
Organism: Calendula officinalis; assembly: GCA_963853835.1. Classification (NCBI taxonomy): domain Eukaryota; kingdom Viridiplantae; phylum Streptophyta; class Magnoliopsida; order Asterales; family Asteraceae; genus Calendula; species Calendula officinalis. The sequence goes on along the minus strand of OY970832.1, from coordinate 47,076,545 downwards.
GAGTGTGATGTTGGCGGTTTGGTTTTTGTTGATTTCAATATTGTGAAGTAGTAGAAAGTGATTGGAGTTTCGAGAGACTTACTAAGCAATATAAACGTATCTATATAATTGCAGGGAGTGAAGACATCAAATTACATGAAATCAAATCTATATATAAACATAGTGTTTTACAATTTGACGTTTTTAAACTGATAATGGTTTGAATGTGAATTGAATACAGATTTCATAACGTTTTGCAAATGTGTTGAAAATGGCTTGAAGTTTAAAGTTTGGATTAAATTGGCATTTAACACAATACATGCATTAACGTCTGTGTGGAATTAATGCGGGAAGGTTTTTGGTGTCCAATTAAGCTGCAATTTGGAAAATAAAAATAGGGTTTTAATAATGACAGCCCTAAGGGCTGTCATAAGACATGCATTAAATACTTGTATTTTAATCTTCAACCGACTCCTGAATTTCAGGAATTATTCCATTGTACAACATTTTATGCACTTAGTGACAGCCCTAAGGGCTGTCATTATCAAAACCCATAAAAAATATACCGTTTGAATTAAATCAGTTAAAGGTTTCCATGTGAAATATTAAATTGTTTCCATGTTAAATACATTTAAGTTTAGAATACGTTTAAGTTTGTGTATTGAATGATTACGTTTATAATTATTTTAAACTAAATTTAATATTAAAAAAAACGTTTATCTTAAACTGAAATGAATACAAATCGTATTAAGATCCGTTTATTTTCAACTGAATTTAATACATATCCTATACAAATCGTTTTAAACTGAAATGAATTTAAGATCCGTTTAGTATCAGTTTAACTGAAAGTTTAAACTTAAAATGGTATTAAAGGCTACGTAATTAAGACAACTTCAATTTTGAAACTCGTTTTTTTATTATATATAGATATAGATATAGATTCTACATATTTAGGATAAAAGTTCTAGTTTTATTCAAAAAAACATGAAAGTGTGTTTTATTATATAACTTCATACGTATATATGTCGTTATACTGTCTACCAATTGCCTAAATATATTTCAATGAATAAAAACAATATATGGTTTTTTTTAATGACACATAATATATTCTAACAAGTAATAAAGCCTCGCGCGTTACTGCCGGAATTTAAAGCATATTCTTTCCTTAAGCAAAAATTAAGATTTGATTTATATTTAACTTTTTTTATTATGAACAAAATTTTGTAACCTCGTATGTTATAACAATAACATTAACGATTTAATTATTGTTTTTAAATGCATAGAGCTGGTATATATATATAAAATAAATAAAAATTCCAAACAATCACAATCTTTTGAACACTAACTTTTTATCATAAATGTATATATATTTTATCAGTGAGCGTGTATATATTATCCATCGAGTTACCTATTTTATAGAAAGAATATAACTATGTTTTATAAATAATATATACTCCATATCGTAAGTACTTTAATATTATACTCGTTGTTATCGCATTTCAATAATCTTTTTAATTTTAGACTTTTTAAATCATAAGTATTTTATTTCGTATAAGCAAAACATCAAATAAAAATGATAATTAATAATGTTTTGTAAATAAGAAATAGTTTAGAGTGAGAAATAAAATTTTTAATAAATATTTACAAAACACACCCTATTTTAGGGGGATCTATTAAAATTCAATACCTTCTATAGACGTGCATGAATATGGGACCACTAAATTTTACAAATTACACCTATTTTAGGGAGTTTTTTTGAATAGAGGATTCATGCCTTTCCATCTCAACTACATTAGATTGTTGTTATGGTTTCCTTTTCAATATAATTATTCACATGAAAGTGCAATAAGCCAATAACTGCTAAAATTTATGAGGTAAACGACCTCATTTCAAGTAATGCTTTTAATTATCTTTAATTTACAATATTTCATTTTCTATTTAATTATCTTTTTCTGTATCTATTGTATATTTCAGACTTTGTTTATTTAACAAGCTTAAATTTTAGCCAACGAGGTTGCTATATCGGGAAATATATGTGTTTAGAAAAAATTGACACCCCGAGGACTTAAACTTGCGACTTTCATGTTATTAGCAAATAACTTTAACCACAAACACATATCATTTTGTTGACCACCACCCGCCGACCACTACAATCATTACTGTCACAATCACTACCGAACACACCATCACTACTGCCACCATCGTACAATCACTATCATTATCGCAAAATATAGTTACAGGGGAACCGCCGCCTCATTGCGCGGGTACCCTGTTAGTTTCTTTATTACACGTGATGTTCGCTCCAACCAATCAGCTCCAATTAATTTTCAATCCAACCAATCATATGTCAGTGAACAGTAAATATGTATCACACTTGTACCATAGGTAGAATGTGTCTACACCAGGACTTAAACTTATTATCTATAGACCTTGAGCAATACCTTAAACTTACACCAATAGGTTAAAAGCATTTAGTATAATAATTGTGATAAGTCAAATTGATAAAAGTAAAATGGGAGAATAAATCATTCCACTCAGATTTATTCATTTGTTATGCTATGGTTGTATCGTGTGGAAGCTAAAACCCTAGCTTAAAGGTTGTTCGGCCAACCGAACGGAAACAAGAACAAGAGTTCTTTGGGGGTTTCAAAAGAAACATTTTATTAATTCAATAATTTCCATCCAATTTATGCATACACTTGTTTAAATAAGATCCAAAGCTAAGAAAAAGGAATCGAAATCTAATACGAAAACAACCTAAAAGATAAAGCTAAAATTCAAATAAAAGATAAACTTAAAATAGTTGGATGGTGGCAAATTCCGGTTGACCCCTTTAGCCACGGTTCGGGTTTAACTCGGGTTCTTGGGTCGGGTGGTCTTGTGTGACCGGATCCGTATCATCCTCCCCCTCTAAAAAAGGACTCGTCCGCGAGTCATCATCGGCCTCGGGTTCGTACGGGGCCAAATCAGCGACATTACACATGGCAGAAACTTTGTAATGGCCAGGGAGGTCAATTTTGTACGCATTATCATTAATATGTTGTAGCACACGAAAAGGACCATCGGCTCGTGGGTGAAGCTTGCCAAAACGTCCTTGCGGGAAACGTTCTCGACGTAGATATATCCAAACGAGATCGCCTTCTTCAAAAACAACTTTACCGCGATGCTTATTAGCCCGAGATTGATATTGCAAATTATGGCGAATGATTTGTTCCCGAACTTGTTCATGTAGAAGTTTAATTTCCGTTGCTCGTTCATTCCCCATCGGCACTAAAATGTTCCCGTTCCGGAGATGGCGTTAAGTCTAGTGGCGTGAAAGGGTTGCGCCCATTGACAACAAAGAACGGACTACGACCGGTGGAATTGTGATTAGACCGGTTGTATGCAAATTCTTCCTGGGGAAGAACGACATCCCACTTCTTTGGGTTATTACCGACCAAACTCCTTAGTAGGTTTCCCAAACTTCTATTGGTGACTTCCGTTTGACCATCCGTTTGTGGATGGTGAGAACTACTAAACTGTAAGTTTGCACCTAAACGTTTCCACAATGTACGCCAAAAATGACTGACGGACTTACATCGCGGTCAGAGGTTATGGTTTTTGGAACGACATGTAGTCTAACTATTTCATCAAAGTATAAACGGGCCACTTGTGATGCATCGTACGTTTTAACACAAGGAATAAAATGGGCCATTTTTGAAAAAAGATCGACAACCACCATGATCGAATCGTTTTTCTGTTGTGTTAGTGGTAAGCCCAAGACGAAGTCGAGGCTCACATCCTCCCACGGGTGTTATGGAGTGGGTAACGGCGTATAAAGGCCTTGATTTGTGTTATGGGTTTTGGCGATGTGACAAATTCGGCACGGTTTTAAGATTTTCGTTAAGTCCCGACTTAGTTTGGGCAAAAAAAACGTTCTTGTACCAAGGCAATTGTTTTGTCACGCCCAAAGTGGCCGGCCAAAGCACCTTGATGAGTGATGACACTCGAGAATGATGGCATCGCGAAATGAAGAAAGTGGAACACACAAACGAGTGCCTTTGTAGAGTAAGCCGTCTTTGTGCACAAAATCGCGATACGGGGAATTGGCACTATTAGCAGTGCCCGCTTTATGTTGAATCACGAAGTGAAAATCTTGAAGCATCTCGACCCATTTGGCATCACGCGGGTTAAGCTTAGTTTGCCCTTGAATAAATTTTAGAGCTTGGTGATCGGAGTATAAGATGAATTCCCCCGGTAAAAGGTAGTGTCGCCAATATTCAAGGCTTCGAACTATAGCATAGAATACTTTATCATACGTGCTATAACGACGCCGTGTGTCACTTAACTTTTCACTAAAAAATGCGATTGGTCTTTTGTTTTTGCTTAGGACGCCCCCTATGCCCACGCCGGAAGCGTCACACTCTACTTGAAAAACATGCTCAAAGTTGGGAAGGGAAAGAACCGGTACTTGAGTGACGGCAACTTTAAGAGTGTCAAAAGATTTTTGTGCTCCCGGCGACCACGTAAACTTGCTACCTTTCAAGGTTTCAGTGATCGGTGCGATGATTGTACTAAAATTTCGAATAAAACGCCTGTAAAAGGAAGCTAACCCATGAAAACTTCGGACGTCGTGTAGGGAGGTGGGTGTCGGCCACATAATGATGGCGGAGACTTTAGATTCATCCAGTAGGATACCCTGTCCGGAGACTAAATACCCCAAAAATTTAACCTCGGTAGTGAGAAAATGGCTCTTGGTGGCGTTGGCATACAGTTTCTGTTCCCGCAAGACTGTGAAGATGTCACGAAGATGAAGTATGTGTTGTGTGACATCTTTACTAAACACCAGAATGTCGTCAAGGTACACGACAACGCAGTGACCTATAAACGGCTTAAAGATGTAATTCATTAATCGCATAAAAGTGCTTGGGGCATTTGACAACCCGAATGGCATTACCATCCATTCGTATAACCCATCACGTGTTTTGAAGGCCATTTTCCACTCATCTCCGGGCCGCATACGAATTTGGTGGTAACCTCTACGCAAATCGATCTTTGAAAAAATCGAAGCTCCGTGTAAATGATCGAGTAAGTCGTCAAAACGTGGGATTGGGAAGCGGTACTTAATGGTGATTTTGTTGACGGCTCGACTGTCAATACACATGCGGAATTTCCCCCCGGGTTTTGGTACAAGTAGGGCTGGTACGGCACATGGACTCATGCTTTCTCTAATTAAACATTTTTCCAATAATTCGGTAAGTTGGCGGTGAAGTTCGGTGAACTCTTTCGGATTCATGTGGTAGGCCGGTTTGTTCGGAATACTTGCGCCGGGTAGAAAATCAATAAAATGTTGAATATCTCTTTCAAGGGGAAGTCCCGGCGGAATGTCTTCCGGAAAAATGTCACTAAATTCGGCAATAAGAGGTTGCACTTCGACCAGGATGTTCAATATGGTTGGGTTTTCCTCGGTAATTAGCAACCCGAAAATAATATGGCCCGGATCGGACGCGGTTGGCTTGTTGAGGTTGGTAAAAGTCGGGCCAGAAACCAACATAGCCTCGGCTCCTTCGTCCGACGGATTGAGTGGGGCTATGGTGATATTGATGCCGTCTTTTTTAAACGAGTAGGTGTTTCGGAAACCGTTGTGTTTGGCACGGCGGTCGTATTGCCAGGGACGGCCTAATAACAAGTGACATGCGTCCATCGGGAGTACTTCGCACCAAATTTCATATGTGTACTTGTTCCCGATGGAAAATTGAACCAAACACCGATGTGTGACTTTAATTAGATTGCCCTTTTTTAACCACGTGAGTTGGTATGGTTCGGGATGTGGTTGTAGCGGTAGGTTAAGCTTTTCATCAATTGAAGTAGCAACAATATTTTCGCAGCTTCCTGCGTCAATAACGACGGTACAAACTTTCCCCTTTGACATGCATTTAGTGCGGAAAATATTATTGCGTAGCCACGATGTATCCTCGGTTGGATTGTGTATGTTTTGTTGAGGATACGTTGTATGACTAGGGCTTCACCGCGATCGGGATATATGGTTTCCGTAGGTTCATCTGCAAGATCGTTGTCGGTGTCGTATATGGGTGCGGGATCGTCGACAAAAGCCACAATTTGTTTCTTCGGTCAATCCCGTTTTAAATGACCGAGCCCTTTACATTTGTAACAACGTAGCGGGTTAGGGCGTTGCCCGGTAGTAGGAGGTGGCGGAGTGGGATCCGATTTTAGTGGCTCGGTTCGCGGAGGTGGAGCGGTGGCAGCCGTCGGTCGGAACCGTTTTGGAGAAGGCCGTTGGCAGTTTGCGAGTTGTTTTTCTACTCTTTGAGCTAACCTGCACACATCAGAAAAAGACCAATATTGTTGCAACATGACTTGCTCATCGTCCTCCTCAATACTACACCTCATGCGTAGTCGTTCGAACTCGACTATAAAATCTTCTACGGATAGTGAACTTTGTTTAAGATTGTGGTAATCTAGGAAGGAATCTTGTTTGTGATTTACCAGTAGAAACTTGGAACGCATTAAACGTTTCATCTTGTCCCACGTTTCTACTTTGTGTTTACTTCCCTGTATCGTTGATTTTGCACGTGTTCCCACCATAAAGATGCATATTTACGTAAACGAATAGCGACGAGTTTTACCTTGAGGTCTTTGGGTATTTGTTGAAGATCGAAGATGCGTTCCACCGTTTGAATCCAATCGATAAAATCATCGGGTTGCATGTGACCTTTAAATTCCGGGATTTGGGGTCGAATACCGAGTGCGCGGAGGTGGTCCCGTGGTGGTGGTGGTGGCAGCGACTGCTGTGACCGGCGATTTCGGGCAAAAATGTTGTAATCGGTGTTCATTCCACCGAACATATTCGGTCACGGATTTATCATCATACCCGCTTTGGTTGAGCTCGAGGTCCCGAATACGTTGTTGCAATCGATCGATCTCGATGTCTCGTGGGTCACGTCGATCAACCCTGTTGCCTCCGGCGGCGAATCTATGGTGTTGACGGTGGTCTTCCTCACGGTCTGACATCGTGATGATCATGTTGTCTCTGATACCACTTGTTACGGTTGTATCGTGTGGAAGCTAAAACCCTAGCTTAAAGGTTGTTCGGCCAACCAAACGGAAACAAGACCACGAGTTCTTTGGGGGTTTCAAAAGAAATGTTTTATTAATTCAATACTTGTCATCCAACTAATGCATACACTTGTTTAAATAAGATCCTAAATTAAGAAAAAGGAATCCAAATCTAATACGAAAACAACCTAAAGATAAAACTAAAATTCAAATAAAAGATAAACTTAAAATAGTTGAATGGTGGCAAATTCCGGTTGACCCCTTTAGCCACGGTTCGGGTTTAACTCGGGTTCTTGGGTCGGGTGGTCTTGTGTGACCGGATCCGTATCATGTTATTTCATTAAGATCCACCGACCAATCAAACATATCCCAGTTCTTTTAATCGAAAACTCAATAATTTTTTTATAGAAATCATAGATAAGTCTAATAATAATACTCATTCATAAATGAACATATACCATTTTCTCTTAAAAAAAAAAAAAAAAAAAAAAAAAAAAAAAAAAAAACTAACTCGACACAGTATTATTGATAATTAATTTTTCTATAGCTGTTAACGTTCAGATTGTCGTATAAAGAAGATTTCCAGCATTACAGCTATACCATCCATTACAACCACAAACCCCTCCTTTTTTTAATCTCTATCTTCTTTCACTTTGCCTTTCTCCTTCAATTCTAAACCAAACACCCTTTGATCCAATCGGCTGTAAATGCTACAAATACAATACATACAATGATTTTTTTTAAAACTGTATTCCCATTAGGTCCGTCCAACGGTTTTGTCAGTATATGATGCAGGATAATGATAGAGCAGCGGACCCTCTTGTTTATGGAAGCCCAAGATTGAGGTACAAAAAATGGGCTCAACAAAAAGGTCATAACTTTTGTCTCGGATCTCCGTTTCAGGCATGCGAGTAGGCAAATCGAAGCTTGTGACGAGAGCTACGGCATGATAAACCGCTGCATGAGGTTTACCCAACTTCCCGGCCAAAAAACACTGTTTTTGGACACTTTATTTATGCTTTGTTTTTTTCTTTAATTTTGTGAACTTTGTTTAGACCCAGTTTTTGGCCCGATTATTGTTTTAGGTTCATTCGAAAATCTGGGCCATATTTAAGGTGTGTTTTGTGGGATGAAACAAGGAGTTGAAATTTTTACAAAAATTGAGTTTTTCTCTCCAAAAATGTTCTTCGTGTTGAACACATTTTGAAGGCCGTTTCCACGGTATTATCTAATCAACATGGTTTTGGTTGGATTATCCCGGTATTATTTGAATTAACAGGTCAATCTACACTATCGTCCTTTTATATGGAAATTCATTTTTTTTCATTTTTAAGCATTATAAATTCACCGCAGGCCATCATTTTTTAAACAACTACAACACACAAAATCATTTTTCTCAAACACCTATATTTGTTTCATCATGAGCCGCAAATCCAAGTCATCGCAATCATATGATATGTTCCAACAGCTACTGAGTATTCCAATCCCCTTAATGGTAAATTTCTTCAAATTTCGGGGCTGACTAGCAACCCGCCACCTACTAACATAGCATTATGGTTTTCAACCCGTTTTATGGCGAGTTTCAACTCGATGTTATTGTGAGATTCCAACTAAGTTTTCAACCAGGTTTCCAAACTAGAATTAGACCCAGTTTTCCAACCCGAAGTGGAAGACGAAGCAGATGCCCCGATCGATGAAAATATCAAAGCCAAGGCGGAGGCGTCAAACAAAGGAAGAAGGGAACATAATTGTACGGTGGAGGAAGCTATTATTTTAAGCGGTCAATGGATAGAAACTTCACAAAATGCACGCCTCGAAATGTTACAGTTAGGTAATAGAATTTGTGTGGAAATTTTACAACGCGTTGGTAGATGTTAAATGAATCAAAAGTCAAATTTGTGGTAAATGTAAAAAAATCAAGCACGCGTGCGAAAATTCGAGAATGTTTTTAGCAGGAAACAAAAAGGCACCGATGAGAGAGCTATTTACGACGTTGCCCACGAACAATTCCTACAAACCATAAAGCGACGCTTCAAATTAGAGTGGTGTTGGCATGCACTTAAAGATTACCACATGTTTTGGACGAATTATAGTGTGACCACATGGTCATAATGTTCGCCGGAGGACAACAAGTTCCTCTCATGCAACTCTGTCCCGGTATTCGAACGAAGAAGCCCGTGACCACATAATGTATGTGACCAGAGCGCAAACATACACTTTAAAAACAATTAAACGATATCTTTACAACGAGATATGAAGTCCAATTCTCAATAGTTTTAGTAAAATGGAACGAGAAAAGACATTATAATATCGTGAGAGCTTGTGGGAGAAATATGGTTAATCGTTTACTATTGACGATACCGATTACGTAATTTTATTCATGTAATATCTTTTCTAATTTATGTAATTCTTTTAAATTAATGTAATGTGTTTATTTAATAATTGTTATGTAAAATTAGAAAAATATTGATGTGGCAAAACTGATAAGTTAGAGTTAACGAGGCAACATGGCCCGTGCGATGCAAGGGCTTTGTTAATGATAAAACGTTATTTGAAGGTAAATCGTATACATTGTATCGGGGTAACGGGCAGAGTACTAAAAGCAAGACCACTAACATGTTTAGGTTCATTGTGAGTACTCTACTACATAAGCAAAGTTTGTTGTAAGAAAATGCAAAGTAACAAAACCATTATTTGTTTTTTATTAGCGCAACACAAAACATGTTATTCATACATATAAGTGATAATATAAAAAACTTCATGGTTTGTCTTTTATAAGCAAAATTATGAATCAACAACGATATATTTTCAACTAATGTCGGTTAATGCAAACATTATGTCAGGCATCTAATAAAACAATTATTAAATAAACATACTATTACATCTCTGTATCTCTGTAACAAAAATAATAACGAAATCGTTATCTAAAACGAAAACAATATAAAAACTCTTTCGTGTGTAACAAAATCAAAGATCAACAATAATATCTTTCAAGTGAGCATTGAATTTACTACTATTATTTAACATAGAATTTACTACTCCATCCGTCCCACAAAAAAGTACTAATTTCTCCCTAAACTTTTGTCCCACAAAAAAGTTCTCATTTCTCAAATTAATGGGGTCCACTCAATAAAATAATATAATTTTCAAAGACCTCACTACTAACTAACCAATAACTATCTTTCCCTCTCCAATCAAACCTTATATTTTAATCAAAAGTAATACCAATTACCCCACCACTAACTATTTTCCTAAGACTTGTGCCCATGAGAAATGGGTACTTTTTTGTGGGACGGAGGGAATAGTTAACTAATATTGGGCACAACTTTTTAGGAAATAGTTAGTGGTGGGGTATTTGGTATTACTTTTGATTAAAATATAAGATTTGATTGGAGAGAGAAAGTGTTTTAGGAGATAGTTAGTGGTGAAAGTATTGGTAATAATATTATTATATTAGGTGGGGCCCTTAAGTTTGAGAAATGAGAACTTTATTTAGGGACAAAATTTTGAGGACAAATGGGAACTTTATTTAGGGACGGAGGGAGTATTATATATTTTATAAACTTTTTAACACCACATTTAAATATTTATGTAATAATGCTACTTCAAACTTGGAACTCAATTTATATTTATATATATAGATGATTTATTTAATATTATAATAAATACAATATCAAATCAAAACATATTAATTGTATTAAAAGTAAAATAACAAATCAAATGAACAACAATTGTAACCTTTAACATGATAAGACATTCATCTTAAATAATGTGTGATAATATTACACACAATCTTATATACTATAATGATATTAGATCATTATATAATATCATCTTTATACAAAATGTATATAAACAACGAATAACAATTTTATACATATATAAAAGAGGTTGTGAAATTTTAAACAAAAACAACTAACATACTCTCTATAAAACAAAATCATAAAGAGTTCATCTCTATGACTTTTTTTTTTTTTACTTTAAAAGATACAAATATAAAGTTTATGTTGGAAATTAGCTCCCAATTATCATAAACTTGATTACAATATAAACTATATTAGCAATACCACAATTGGATCATCCAAGAAAGATAATATTTAGAGATAAAACATAAATTTACACAATAAAGATAATACATAAGCTTATAACTTTATTAGATGAAGGATAAAACCATGAGCTCCTATCATAAACTTGATTACAATATTAACTATATTAGCAATATCATAATTGGATTATCCAAGAAAGATAATATTTAGAGATAAAACATAAATTTACACAATAAAGATAATACATAAGCTTACAACTTTATTAGATGAATGATAGAACCATGAGCTCCTATCATAAACTTGATTACAATATAAACTATATTAGCAACACCACAATTGGATTATCCAAGAAAAATAATATTTAGAGATAAAACATAAACTTACACAATACATAAGCTTACAACTTTATTAGATGAATGTCTCAACCCATTGTTAGCAAAAATGTTTCTTTTGGATGCACCTTTAAAGTGTTCAAAATTTTTCAACATGAAAATGAGTATTTATAGATTATAATGTGTAAGATTTATAACACTTGAAAAGTCTTATTTTATTGACTTTTTTATTATTATCACTATTTAATTAATTAAAAAACTATTGGTCTTACAATTCAGTGAGTTTGTTAAATTGTTATTAAAATGAATTTATCACTATAATTTATAACTCTTGATTTTACAACTTTTGAGCTTTTCAATATTTATTAACATGATTTATTTCATATTAAAACAAAATAATATCAAAATGGAACTCAATTTTTAATAGATGGTAATAAATGCAATTTCATCCATGAAACTCTTTATATATATATATATATATATATATATATATATATATATATATATATATATATATATATAAGGTAGAACCGATTTAAGGTACAGAACCACAGAACTTCTTTTAGACCAATCATGTGCTAGTAATTTACGATTTGTTTTTTAATTTTTCTTAAATCTGAGAGGGTATAATTGGTATTGCAACATCCCCATTATTTTTGGAATATTTCGTGTGAATTGAATGCTCCCCAACTATTTAGGGAAGTTTGTTTCCCCAATTATTCAAACATTGACAACTATGATGCATATCTTAAAATACAATGATTCTAAATTTTTATTGTAAATTCACAATTTAGTTTATATTTAGTTTTTTGTATTTTTTTTTATATTTGTTATTGCAAATATATGCATTTGTGTGTATTAATTTTCTGATGCACGATTTTTTATACATACATGTATAATTACACATATGTTTTCTAGTTACGAAGAGTTATGATATTGTATCGAACGTCATGTAAAAAATATAAATTTGTGGTACGTACGGAGTTGTTTTAACAATACTCTACATGCATGTATCATTATAATTACATACATGTACACCGAATCTTATGCATAATCTCTAACATTGTACCAAATACATCAATGTATAACCGGCTCATTATGATTATACAGCCCAAACAATCGTCAATATACAACCCAAACATATATGTACAACAATGCATTCGTGTATAACATGAACACAATCTTTATACTTTTAATACATACATGTATAACCCAAATAAATACAATCCTTATACTTTCAATACATACATGTATAACATTACACGTGAAAAAGCAACTATCCACTTTTAACTTACAAACTCATATCAAAACAAGCATCCAATTCAAAACCCAAACACTAAAAACTTACATTAACATCAACATCGTAAAAGAATTAATTTAGTTATTTCATTTATGTGCACTAAAGCTTCACTTTGGAATCAATAAACCTTAAATTCATACTTTTTCAACTGAAAAAAAAACATTACCACCCGGCACCGTTGACCTGTTAAATGTTAAATGTTGACCGAGAAAAAAAAATAAACCTCCTTGTTAATGAAAGATCCACACGCAATGACATCATACTTGAGGAAGGTTCTGGCTTCAAACGAACAAAGGACCAATTTTGTTACAAAGAAGTAACAATGAATATTTTAGTGTAGATTCAACTGAAACGGTGACTGTTGGTAATGGTAAGACGACCGCCGGTGAATTTTGCTTCGAACCACCAACGTCGCCGTCGCCGCCGCCGGCGAAACCCTAATTCCACTGCCGCCGCATATACCCGTTTCAATGATGGAAGGTATCGTTGTATTCGGAAGAAGACGCTCGTTTCAATGGTGTGATTGGTTTTCCTTGTTTGAGTCGGTAAGGTGACTAGAATCGGAGAAGAAGAATTATGGTGGTTTTTATTATTTTGGAAAGAGAAAGAATGAAGTTTTTGAAGAGAGAGAGTGAAGTTTCATAATAATAAATGGGGGAGAGAAGAAATCCACGGAAATATGGATGGTCTAAATGGCAATTATACCCCTCACGAATTTAGGGGGAAAATTCAAATTTCCTTAATTCTGATTGGTTGAAATTAGTTCTTACAGTTCTAAAGCGAAAATTGGTTCTGATTTTAATTCTTCACTATATATATATATATATATATATATATATATATATATATATATATTGTTGATATGAACTTGATAATGAGTTAACTGTTAGGAGGGATCTTATAATGGTTACTCGGGATGGTTGAACTTATGCTCATATTCGTAACTATTTTCAAACTTTTTATAATTATTCTTTAAATGCTTACTAAATAAGTGGCCGATCTCATGACCTTTGGAACATTATTTGACCGTCTCTACTACTACCACCAAATTGTTACAACACATGCAGTGAATCTGACTCCTTTTTACACTCAATAAATTATTCAAAACTCCCATGTTAAAATCCCTTAACAAAAGGGAAATATTGGTTTCTATATATGTCCACTTTCAATCCCATCAAAAACCCCCTTCATTTTCTACAATCTCTCTCTCTCTCTCTAGTTACTTTTGAGCTCTTATTTGTACACTCACCTTGTGTGTTTGTATAAATTGTGTGAGTGGACAACTGAACACTAAACTACAGCTGCTTCATATACAAACATAAATATACATACAACACAATCCAAAAGGTGAAAGCTCAAGTGGATTTTGTACCTTCTAAAGATCTGGGTTTTCGGGATGGAGACTTGATAAGGTTAAAAAGACTGTTTATTTTGTTTTTGTTGTCGTAAAATTGATGGGCATTGATTTCTGGATCTGGGAATTGATGGGTTTTTATAAGTTTTAGTAATTCTTATTTCTTTGTCCTTTTTTGTGTTGACAGATCTGTTTAGAAAAGAGAAAAACAGTCAGTTTTATCAACAAAAATCAAAGAAAATGTCGGGTCAGAAACAAGCAGAAGACTCAATAATTTCATCAAATTTTAATGAAACTGAACATGAAAATGGTGGAAAAGATGAAGGAGAAGATCACTCAGTTTTCTCCATGAAAAATGCTTTGTGGCATGGAGGGTCTGCTTGGGATGCTTGGTTTAGTTGCTCTTCAAATCAAGTAATTAAAGAACAAATTTATTAAATTCCAACAAAAAAAGAACTTTCTTTTTTTCATGAATCTTGAATGTACATGTTTTTATGCAGGTGGCACAAGTGCTTTTAACACTACCATACTCTTTTTCTCAACTGGGTATGGCTTCAGGAATTGTGCTTCAAATTTTCTATGGTCTTTTAGGCAGCTGGACAGCTTACCTCATCAGTGTTCTTTACATTGAGTATAGAAACAGAAAAGAAAAAGAAGGTGTCAGCTTCAAGAACCATGTCATACAGGTTCAAATCTTTAATTTATTACATAAAAAACTAACCTTTTTTTAATCTATACATACCCATAAAAAAAAGATCTTTTATTGAAACTTTTAATTTTTTTTTTCTTTAGTGGTTTGAAGTTCTTGATGGATTATTGGGACCTTATTGGAAAGCAATAGGGCTGGCTTTCAACTGTACTTTCCTTCTGTTTGGATCTGTAATTCAGCTCATAGCTTGTGCAAGGTTTGAGTTTGACTTAATATATGAAATGGGTATTGGTTGAAATTTGAAACTATGTCATAAAAATTGACACTTTTTTTGGTTTTATGTACAAAATGACAGTAATATATACTACATAAATGACCATTTGGACAAAAGGACATGGACATACATATTTGGAGCATGTTGTGCAACAACTGTTTTCATTCCATCTTTCCACAATTACAGAATTTGGTCTTTTCTTGGTCTAGGGATGACCACTTACACTGCCTGGTACATGGCAATTGCAGCTTTAATTCATGGCCAGGTACCTATACATACATAATTTCATATATATAATTATATAAACACACGTCATCTTTCACATACACTATATTTAGAAAGAAAAAAGTCCAGATCTCAAATGGGGTTTTCAATGAAGGGGTTAATTTTCATATCACAACTTTTATTGTATGTATTACATCTAATGTTTAGTACATTTATTTAGTTATTTGTAAAACTTGCACTTTGTGGTATATGCATTAAAAGTTACGGTGTTAAAAATAATTATCTTTCAATAAAATAAAGATACGTCTATTAAATATTTCTATTTTATTTATATAGTTATTTAATCATTATATATGTCAAAATCAAAAGATGAGATTAAAAAAAAGATTCATTGGAACTTTGACATTTCAGTATAAATGTTCAAATTAATTGATGATATTATGAAAAAAAATTAGTAGATTTCACATATTAACATATGTTCAAATCAAATGATAAGATTATAAAAGAAAATTAATAAATATCATATGATAATTCTTTTATGAGTAGAATGATGAAATAAAATTAGAAAGATTTAATAAAAGTAATATAATTTTTCGTAAAAAAGATTTACGTTTGACCATGATAAATGATTGCAGGTTGACGGTGTTCAACACTCTGGACCGAAAAAACTAGTCCTGTATTTCACCGGAGCTACAAATATATTATACACGTTTGGTGGTCATGCCGTCACTGTGTAAGTTTTCTTTTTAATAATGACTTGTACATCTTGCATTAATAAGTGTACATATTGCAGTATTATAATAACTGTAACTTTTTTGATGCTGTGAAAAATATTAAATACCCTTTCTCCCTTCTTCTACGCGGCTTCTCTTTGCAGCTTTTGCCGGCCACCCTTTGGTTTATGAACCTGTGAAAAGACTGTATATTGCAGAAATAAGTTCTAGTAGATTGATATTATTTAATATTTTAATACTTATTATGGTTATCCTTCATCCTATTCGATTTAAGTGATATTTCGTCAACGGTTTTTGTGACAATAAACTTTATTAGAATTAGGTTAAATTAAATTGGATAATTAGTTGAAATGAGTTTTACGTTTTTTGAATAGAATAAATTTAATAATGATTAAAAGTAAGGGTAATGATATATGAGTAATTTTATTATATCAAAAGAGATATTTAATAAGTGTAAGTTCCATTATTTTTACCAAGTAAGATAAGTAAAATAAATTATATATTTTAATACATCTAAAAATAAAAAGTATATCACCTAGAGGAAGTATATAAAATATGTTGGTTTGATTTTTAAAAGATGAAGTGAAATATGATACGTATTACATGATTTGACCTTTAATCATGATGATATAAAGAGGTGCACATGCATGGATCCTAATATTTAGTAAAGGATCTCATTTTCAATGAGGGTATGATCGTCATTTACCTTTATGTGTGATCCAATGCCCATACTCCAAAATCCTTCCATGTTCTTGGCAATTGAATCGTAAGATTTGTTTGTATAATAAAATGTTCCCTATCTTATAGAAAGTATATTTATTTGTTTGTTGTCTATTTTCATTTTATATAGTATTATATTTAATAATATTGTGAACGACAAATAAATTCGATAATTGACATACGCTTTAATTTATTTACAGGGAAATAATGCATGCCATGTGGAAACCTCGCAAATTCAAATATATTTACTTAATTGCTACATTATATGTTTTCACATTAACCCTTCCGTCTGCTTCGGCTGTGTATTGGGCTTTTGGTGATGAGCTTCTTAACCACTCTAACGCATTTTCTCTACTTCCTAAGACCCGTTGGCGTGATGCTGCCGTCATTTTAATGCTTATTCATCAGGTAAGATCAAAACCTAGCTTAATGTGTTATCAAGTTGTACTTTACGCTTCAAAAGTTGAACAATGTTTTAAAAAGTTATATATCTTCATGTGACGGATTTAGGGTTTTTACCTAGAGTTTGCGGTAGTAACTTAGTATATACAAAAAGGGTGTGATTTTTACACCACAAATTTTAATACATCTATCATAATCAATGCTTACTATAGTTGTACAGTTAATTATAAAACTTGTATTGTGTGATGTATGACATAAAAATTGTGGTGTAAAAATGAATTCCCTATACAAAATCTTAATCTAGATATTCGTTATCAGTTGCTGTATTTTTTTTCTTTCTTCCATATTTATACTAAGCAAATCACTATAATGTTCACTTAATTAGTTAATTCACTATTTAAATTATTATAATGCACTTCATATTATCTATTTCTCTTACACAAATGTGGAACAGTTTATTACATTTGGATTTGCATGCACACCGTTGTATTTTGTGTGGGAGAAGGTGATCGGGATGCACGACACAAAGAGCATATTTTTGCGGGCACTAGCAAGGCTGCCCGTGGTTATACCAATTTGGTTTTTGGCTATCATATTCCCCTTTTTCGGACCTATCAATTCCGCAGTTGGGGCACTCTTGGTCAGCTTCACTGTCTACATCATTCCTGCTCTTGCCCATATGCTCACTTACAGAACGGCATCTGCTCGTCAGGTACAAAACTTAAATTGCATAAAATAGTTTTATATTGTATTATTGTATTTATGACCAGAATTCCCGTGATGGACATAAGTGATAATTAGAAGTAGATTAGGATTTTCTGAGTCAACCCGAAATAACATAAAGTATATTATATATGATTGGAGGTAAAAAATCTAGGAATTATTCCAAGTGCCATATATGTATTAGCTACGGTACGTATCTAGTATCTACTTTCTTTGGTGGTATATTGTAATTATCTTACTGTCAAAGGGGTAGAATGGTCACTGGAAATAAAGTGGAAGTGCTAGTATAGTTTTCTTTCTTGGCCATATGCCGTCCTTTAGACTACACGGTATGGGCCTAAATGACGTGGTGGTGTAGAGGGGAATACCAACCCCCACCACTAGTGGTGATGAAAAAGTTGTTTGGTGTGGCCACGGTAACATATCTTAACAGGAGGGGGAGACCAAATGGTGGTTTGTGATTGGATGGAATTTTTTCTTTTTTCTTTTTCCTTTTCTGTATTTAAAATTAAATGGAATGAAATGGTGTGGTGTGGTGAGTATTTCCTGAATAAAGTGGTGTGGTGTGGTTGCTGAAGTGGCAGATGATGTGGCAGAAAAAATGGTGTTGTGGTGGTGCCCATACCCCATAGTCCTAGTAACCAATATTCTGACTGGGACTAAGGTATATATTTATATTTATATTTAATTATTATGTCACATAAATTTTTTATTCAATTATATTTAAACACTAGAATGACAAATATTCATTCACTATATAATGTCACACTTTTTTAATTAATATTTTATTCCTTTTAATAAATATGTAGACGTTCTATGTTGATGTGTCAAATTTTAATTGACTTTACACCTAAATTTAGATATATAAAAGCTACACATTCATTGTCACTATTTATATATTCGGATTTATTGATGTTGAAAAAATAGGACATTCATTGTCACTATTTATATATTCGGATTTATTGATGTTGAAAAAATAGGACAAAAATTGCATTTAAGGGTCGATTTGGAAATATTGGCAGTAGGACTAGATAGGTAGGTTACCTACCTACCGTAGGTAGGTAGTCCTTTTCATTTAGTTATATGCCGTAGTTTGGGTGTTGTATTATGTCCGAGATGAGCTGGTCGAGTGTTGACCGCCCTCAACTATACTTGAATATCAAAATCAGTCCTTTGAGTTTTTTTTGCACTATAATCTCACAAAACTTTATATGGTTTGAAATTTACTTCGTAGAATGCGGCCGAGAAGCCTCCTCGATTCCTACCAAGTTGGTCAGCCATGTACGTGCTCAACATGTTTGTTGTTGTTTGGGTTTTGATTGTTGGGTTCGGGTTTGGTGGATGGGCCAGTGTGACCAATTTTGTCAGACAAGTTGATACGTTTGGATTATTTGCCAAGTGCTACCAGTGTAAGCCTGCAGTGCCGCCTCCTCAACACCACTGAGTTGACTCGGAATCGAAGTGACTGAGTTATTCTCTCTCGATCCATATTGTATTGTACATGGGAGCATCAAACATTTCCCCTACATGTGATGTGTGTTGGCTTGATTCTTCTCTCTTTATTTTTGTTTTTGGTTTATATTTTTATTATTTTTTTAAGCAGATTGAGAATAGTGTGTTGAATTGTGATGATCCCTTTGCTAGAAAAAGCATAGGCTCATTTAAACCATATATGCTTAGTACTTTATTCCACCTTCGTTGGATAGCTATCAATTGAATATATTAAAGTGCTTGTTGCTAGCGATGTCATGATTACTTCCCATGTTTCCAAACCAAATTAAATATATTTCTTACACCCAAAACATCTTAATCTACCACCAACGATTATTATATAAGTCTATGAAAGTTGTGTTGCTTTACAGGTGTTTGAGATTGTGATTTAAAAGTATTGTGATATGAAAACATAAATACTTTAAAATAAAAAAATAGGTATGTTGCAGAATGTCTGAAAAAATCAATCATTTACATTTTGGGCATTCAAAATGAAGTTTTAGAACGGCAGGTAATGAGTTGCTTACGTTTTGAAAACTAATTATTTTAGAGTAAATTAAATGAACGGTCCTTTATGTTTATAGCAAATTTCACCAATTGTCCTTTAGTTTCAAAAATTACACCGATGGTCCTTATTTTGGAAAGGTTTTTCACCGATGGTCCTTTACAAAAAAGTCCGTCTATTTTTCAAGTTAACTAACATCACATGTGATGCACATGGGGGTATTTTGGTCAATTTGTCTTTCCTAAAGGACCATTGGTGAAATTTGCTATAAACTTAAAGGACCATCCGTGTAATTTAATTGAGAAGGGGAAAGACAAATTGACCAAAATACCCCCATGTGCATCACATGTGATGTTAGTTAACTTAAAAAATAGACGGACTTTTTCGTAAAGGACCATCGGTGAAAAACCTTTCCAAAATAAGGACCATCGGTGTAATTTTTGAAACTAAAGGACCATTGGTGAAATTTGCTATAAACCTAAAGGACCATTCATGTAATTTACTCATTATTTTAAGAGAAATAATATTGTGCCTACTATTTATGCTTTTTGTGTGTCTACTTAATCATGACATGTGTCAAAATAAAGTGATGATATGAGGAAAGAAAATAGTGGATTACACATGTCATCTTGTGGTGCGTAATAATAATATGTAGGCACAAATAATAGACATCAATATCATTTCTCTTATTTTAATTCTAGTTATTTACTAAACAAATAATTAGGTTTGTCAAATATTAAAAAATTAATTATATGATTGTCTCAGTTTCAAATAATATAATTAAATTCTAACAATATTTTTCATATTCACCTTTTATAATAACTAATTACCATTTTCCAAAACGCAAAATCCATTTTCAATAAGTATTCACAATCAGCCTACTCCATCATCCTACCAATAAAATAATTGGAATTTAAAATTTATTAATTCTTTTTTCTAATCTCTATCATTTAATTTAGATATTTGTAGGAATCAAATGAGTAGAAAAATTTAGTAAATCAATACTACCTTTCTAAATTTAATTCGAGAATAGTATAATTATATTAATTACACATTGATTTTAATTTTATATTTAAAGATATCAAACGGAAAATACTCGAATAGAACATTTTAGCCCATGAATTTAGAGGTCATATACTCGTATTATCCACTTCTCTTGTTTGACATTCATAGTCAATGTTAATATAGCTAATGAAATTGTTAAGTAGTTTATAAGTTAACTATTGATTTACTTTTTGATTAGTGTAAGCAACCAATAAAATATTAAAACCACATGTCAATTGTGTTTATGTTTGTAATAAACTAAGTTAAAATGGAGATGAAGAAATAACTAAGCAGCGTGCGAACTCGTTGCAAAGTTTCAGTGACTAGTGGACTTATATTTTCTAGAATTGTTCTTCATACAAATTTCTTATTATCCTTTGGATAATAACTTCCCGCTAAAACACATTTATATTCTCAAGTAAAGAATTTAGACTATACTCCTTCCGCCTCTTAATAAAGTTATGTCTCCTAAAATATTTATCCAAAAATAAAGTTCTCATTTCTTAAATTGGAGGGAAACACTCAATAAAATAATATTATTATCATATACTCCACCACTAACTATCTCCTAAAAACACTTTCCCTCTCCAAAAAACCCTATATTTTAATCAAATTTATTACTAAAGACCCACCACTATTTCGTAAAAACATGTGCCCAAGAAAAATAAGAACTTTATTAAAGGACGGGGGAGTATATTTTTATGGTTAATAGCTCTTAGTGACATCTAATGTAAGCATTGTACATTAACCAACCGAGTATAAAAATGAACAAATCATATTAATTTTCATGATAAGGGGAAAATGTTGGGCGAATGTTTTTCTATGAAAGCTTTTATTTGGTCGAATTGATTGAAATTCATGAGATGCTAATGTTATATATCTAGTCTTTTATTATGTAGTAAAGTAAGATACAATATGATATGATATATTATTCTTTATGTTTATAATTACTAAAAAAAATACAAAACATCCATATAAGCATAAGCATGCGGTGGCATGTCAATCATGCAGAAAATATAATGGTACGAAGAAGGGGGTAGACCAAGTTAATAAATGCGAGATGGGTCTTGATCAAGTTGAAGGAAAAGCCAGATGTTGACCTTTTAATTTTGACCTGTATCTAATTGTATTGTGGAGCCAATATGATCACATAGGTGCACGTTTCATCATATCCTTGTCACGTGCCTTGCCTTTACTATCCTCTTCTATTTCAACTCAATTAGTTGTAAGTGAACTCATTCATGTTATCCCAACTCCTCCCCTCTTTTTTAATTATTCTCATCCTTGTATTATATATATCATGATAGTCAAACCTTTGTAACACTCTATGTATGTACGCCTAAAATAAATAAAAATTAGTTATCATTAAATAAAAAACTATATACTTAGTGTATATATGAGTGTTCCTTCATATCTTTACCATTTTGTGATTGTGATTTATGGATTAGAGTTTAATTTATGCGATTTTGATTTTTGTTCTTCACCAAATTTTCGATAACATTGTTGCTTATCACACCCCACATCATCTTGCACTAAAAAAAAATCCGCACATGCATAGTTCAAATTCAGTTTGTGTTACGGTGTTTGTGTTTGTGTGTGTTGACATGATACTATAAAAGAATTTTTTACGAGGTACCGATCGAGTGGTGATTCAAAATCATGTCTATGACATGAAAAACGTTTGTCAAATTGTTGATCAAGATTTCACCATTTGGAAATTCCATTTTGTTGGTTCCGAAGATAATCTGAACATCAATATTAGTACGTCTCTTGTTGTTGTTCGGTATAGCCAAGCAGCGAGCACTGCTTAACTCTTTCTTCAGATCCATCTTCGATTGGTTGAGTGGTCTTGTGGTTTGATCAACGAAGATATAAAAATAGTACTAAACATATGGGTACTACTTACAGAACAACACCACAACTTTGATAGTTCAGTGATACTTTATATATATTTGGCACTTTTGCTTTTGCGTATTAACACAAACTATATCTTACTTCTTCTTAAAGCATTTAGGCCTTTTAAGTTTATAAGGTTTTAGTCTTAAACTTAATCTTAAATTTCTACTTTGGGAAACATCTTAAACACCACAAAATAAAAAAAATATTGCTTAGCGGATTCGAACCCCAGACCTTTTGCGAGTACAGACTGTGTGTTAACCAATTGATCTACTTGATACTTTGCTTTATCCCAAAAGAAATCTAACACACATAAACTTAAAACGTCCAGTCAACAATTTCTTTTTCTGTCGGACAATTTAGTTACGGGTACCTGCCGTCGCATTGCGCGGGTACCTTGCTAGTAATGTATTAATTATTTTAAGTTTTTTTTTTTGAACAGCAAATAAATGGATACTTAACGGGAGCTTCGGCTTTTACGTATTAACACAAATTATTTTAAGTAATCTAAAGGGTTATTATGGTCAAATCTCTATACCTTGGTTTTGTCACACATTCGATAATTATTAGGAGACCTGAAAATGCGTGAATAGGTGGTTTTCGGGTTTTGATCTTACATCGCACGAAGGCCATCTCGCAGAATTAAGATCAGTTCTACATTTTCAAGGTTTATTCTTGTTGGCGACCTTTCATTCACAATCTTGCACACTAAGGGGTGTTTGGGATTGCTTATTAAAAATAGATTATGTGTTTTGCAAATGCATAATCAGATAATCAGCGGTTACAAAATGTGATTCTGAAAAGTAGTGTTTGGATTTGATTATGCTGTTCGAAATCGCAATAATCAGATAATCTATTTTTTAGTGTTTGGCAAACCTGATTATTTGTTTAGTTAATAGGTAATATTCAAAACCCCATTTTCAATACGCAAATAAGTAGCTACCAACCTACTTTTTCAAAACTCCATTTTGAAAGCTTCAAAACGCAAATAAGTGATTATTTCATACCTTTTGCCAAACACTAGTTTTAAATTATTTGCGTTTTCAAAATGCAATAAGCAGATAATCTACTTCAAATCGTAATCTCAAACACCTCTAAGATATTAACTTTATTAGTTTATTAGGAATATTATTATTCCAAGTAAAAGTGGAGTGGGGATCACCATACACATTCCCACATATGTGGTTCGATAAAGAAGTGCAATATTGACTTGAAAGATTTTCCGTTTCTTCTAATTGGGCTAACTCATGGGCAATCAATTCCAAGCCCATTTATGTTGTAAAATGGACCAATCATGCACCTCTTTAAACCAGATTTAAACATTGCAAATTTGCAACATTTATTTGTCTAGAGGGAAAAGAAGGCATTATATTTCCACTTTAAGAGGCTTATCACCAATCTATAGCGATTCCAAAATTGAGTGTTGGAACCATCTCTAATTTTTATAAATTGAATGTCGAATTTGCTCAACAACAAATAAAAATCATGACTATCGAATCAGAGTCTTCATATTATCTTGAAATTTTCAAAATTTGACTAAAATGCTCAAACTTTTCACTAACTTCTTCAAAAACCCACTTAATATCTTACTATTTATTACCCTAATCCAATACTAACTTTGACTAATCTGTCATGCCATGATACCAATTGTGAAACCCTAATATCTAAGTCTTCAGTGTATTTAGGGTTATGTTAAGAGTAATTAGGGTAGAGAGATATAGAGAATTGGCTCACTTCAAAAGTGACAATTCTAATGATTAGAAGTCTTAATTATTGCGCACATGTAAAGGTTGTCTAATTCGGTCAAAATCATTGTGAACTGAAGATTTTCGTCCTAAAGTATGAGTTTTTGATGGCAACCATTCGAGTTTGGTGATTTTCACTCTAAAGTACGGTGATTTTCCCGATCAATTTTTTTGGGAACAAATGGTTGTTTAGAAAGGAAACGGTAATATTAATTTAGGGAAATGCTAACAAGTGTCCTAAGGATAATGGTTAAGAAAATTTTTTGGCTTAAATTAATTGTAAACTACCTAATAAAAAACCACTCCCATGCATTTTATTAAGCAACTTTAATTAATTATGCTTTCATTATACTCCCTCCGTCCCACAAAAAAAACTTCTCATTTCAATTGGGCACAAGATTTAAGGTGATAGTTAGTGGTGGGGTCATTATAATAATTTTGATTAAAATATAAGATTGGTTTGGAGAGAGAAAGATAGCTATTGGATAGTTAGTGGTGGGTCCTTAATAATAATAGCATTTTATTATGTGAAGCCCATCAAATGTGAAATTAGAAGTTTTTTGTGGGACAAAAATTTAAGGTGAAATGAGAAGTTTTTTGTGGGACGGAGGGAATAGTACACTAGGTTATAACCCGTGAAATTCACGGGTGACAAATAAAAAATTTCAAGATACCATTTATATTATAAATGAATATGTAATATTGATCTAAAATAAAACAACCCTAAAATTATTTTCACGTTATTTTCTATTCGACCCAACTGATTTGTAATACAATATGTTGGATATTGGACATTGTAATTGTAACATCCCAAAACCCGGCCTAGTAGTTTATTGACCTTAATTAAGGTATATTATTAAATGGTTATCTGATTAAATGCTTAGTTAAATTAATTTGCCTGCTGTCCTTTGCGGTATTTTAACCAAGGGGTTAAAATACCCAACTTGTGATTTATTTGGAATGAAAACATGATTTTTATATATTTGGATTCTTTGTTAAATACCGTTTCCAGAAATGCTTTCGTTTTTAAAATTGGAGTCCGTTTGCTATTTTAAATAAATTAATTACGAAAGGGACTTTTCAGACATATACTGATAATTAAAACAAAAGCCACAAGGGGGCCCCAACCCCTTGTGTTGACCGGCCTTAGAGAGAGGGGGTCTCCCTCTCTTCTCTTTTACTTGTTAATTCTAACATTATCCATCTATTATCACTATTTCATTGAAAGAAAAATCCCATCTTTTCTCTCTAGCTTTCTTCCTTTGTTCTTGAGCTTTTGGTGTTTGATTCTTGGGTTAAATCACGAAATCTTACTACTTGTTGTGATAGAAGAAGTCTAGAAGTAAGTTACTCTTTCTCTTTCACTTGTTCATGTTGTTCTTGAGCTAGAACTTGAGCTAGGGTTTATGTAGCTTGATGATTTGTTGGTGAATCTTGTTATGGATGTTGTTTTATGTGTTTGTGCAAGCTTTTACATCATTTATATGGTTGTTTGTTGAAGGAAGACAAGATTTGGTGAAAATCACCTTCAACCTCCATTAATGGTGGAAGTTGAAGGTGGGTTTTGACAAATCTTGGATTTCTTGAGTTATGGTTGGATAGAATTGTTTATTAGGTTGTGAAATCATGTTTGTTAAGTTATGGATGTTAAAAACCTAGTATTGATCAATTGGTGAAGTAGTGTAACTAGTGTTTGGATGATTTTGTCAAAATAGTTAACTAGTGATCTTGGAAGTATCATACTTGGATTTGTGATGGTTATGATCTTGATGGAATTGTTAGATGATTGTGAATTGCTAGTTAAATATTAAATTGCTAGTTAATAGAAAGGTGGAAGTGTTTGGATCATGTTCGGGTTTTTGGCCCGTTTGAGTCAACTAGTTGTGAATACTTGCTAAATGGTCAAAATGGTCAATTGTATTGATGATGGACTTGTGCTAGTTGTAAATGTCATAAAATGGGTATTTTATGAGTCTTATGTAGTTAGTTGTTGAAATTGATGATTTTGACAATTCGGTGGATTATCACTAACTCGGTATGTTGTTGACAGGAATCGGGAAGGATACTCAGTGATACTAGGTCACTGAGTTAAGGAATCGAAGGTTGAAAGGTGAGTGGATTCGACCTACAACTCGGGTTTCGGTTATTTCATTTGGTATTGTCTTGTTGGTGAAAAATGCAGAAAAATCGCCAGATGAAGAAAGTTCGCGACGCGAACTTCGTTCGCGATCGCGAAGTCAGTCCAGAGAAAATGGTTGATCGTCGCGAAGTAGTTCACGACTGAGGTCCCGACGCGAACCCTAGTTCGCGATCGCGATCTAGAGTTCGCGATTGGGAACTCAGTTTTGACGTTTTTCGCGGTGTTTTTTCGTAGCTAGTTGACTTGTTATGTATGCCTAGTGTTAGGGGATACCATACATGACTAGGTGCACCATCGGGATGAGGTCAGTGTCGGATGGATAACGGCTGGGCACAGTGTATCGACTAATAGGGTATCCGACCTTACTTGTATATGTTACAATGTTAAGGGGAGGGAGTTGCCCTGGGTGTTGGATGCAAAACGCTATCGGTTACCGTGGTTTTGGCCGACCATGGTTTAAGGCCCGCAAAGCCGCCGATCCTCTCAAACAAGTGATTACCCAAACCGGAGATGTTTTTTATAACTTCCGCGTTTAAGTGACTGCCAAACCGGAGATGTTCTTTAACTTCCGTGTTATAGTGTTTAGTGTAGTTGGTAGGCTTAGGAATTCATTCACTTAGCTTTTGTGCTAACCCTCCCTTATTGACACATTTCAGGTTGGATGGCTTGAACGGGTCGGGCTTGGACGGGAAGTTTGACCATGCTTAATTTATGTTTTGTAAAATGAGCCGTGTTTAGTAATACCGTCTTTTAAATAACTTTATTTGTAATATTTTGTGGGACCACGTTTTGTAAACTTAACTACTTGATGCTTCCGTACTTGAACTAAAACTTAATTGCCTTTGTCAAAAAAAAAAAAAAAAAAAAAAAAAATGCGGTGTTACAGTAATACTACATCAGTATCAAAATAAGTGATAATCTGAAGTTTCATGGCTTTTGAGACAAAATATTAAAATGAGTGGTGAGATAGATTAAAGTTGATAGTTAGTTGAGAATGAGTTTCACTCATTTGGAATAAAAATATTAATGATAATTAAAAATAAAAGTAAGGGTAAGAATGCAATTTCACTTTTTAAAGATAAATAGTTAATGAAAAATGAGTCCCACGTTTTTATCAAATAAAGTAAGATGTGAAATTGTATCACTTATATTGATTCACCCCTGAATAGAAGGTGTATCATTTATTTTGATACGAAGGTAGTAAAACTAAATCAAACTTATACTCATTCTACCCGTTTCATTGTTTTCTAAAATTCAATATATATTTAGGTTTTTTTAAAGATAGATTTTACCCATTCGTTCATAATACATATGGTACTTTCAATTATTTTATTTGCCACCCATAAATTTCACGGATTATAACCTAGTAAATAGAATATATGAAGCTTAAGTCAATTATACAAAGTATAAATTCAGTCAAAAACTTAAATAAATTTAAACCCTATTAATTCATAAAAAAAATCAAAAAAATTAATAAAACAATAGTAGTCAATTTGTTGACTTAAGCTTCATATATCCTATTTAAACAATAAAATGAGTTTTTAAAGTCAACACAAAGATAAATTGTATCCTTTAAATGTGAATCTCCTATAAGCAACCATAGTACCAAATGAAGATACAATAAGATAATAGAAAGTTTGACCTTAAAAGTCAAAATCATGTTACATTAAGATACAATAGTTCACCGCCCTCAAATAACCTGAAAAGGAAAGTTATAAAATTTTCCTAAGTAATACATTTGTCATAATATTATTATAATATATATTACTGTTCACCCTTATTTCTTTGGCTAATTGATTTTTGATTCTTTTTAATTTTTAAACTTATTAAAAGGGCATTTTACTAATAAATTTTAATAGTAACCCTCAAACTTTATAATAATTTTCAAGATAGGTTCCACCGAATGAAAAAATCGTTTCAGTAATACACTATTTTCTCATAAAATTATTTTATTTATTTATTGGAAACTACAAAAATTAGTATCAAATTTATATAACAAAAATGTTAAACTCTGTATATCGTTAAGCTTTTTATACTTATTTTTGCATTAAAATGACATGAATTAACCACCATTAAGTGTGTTCAACCTTTGTGACATATTTAGATATCGATATCAAAATTTCTTAAAAGTTTTATGTTATATATTTTCTGCCTAATTATCATAATATGAAAATGAAAGATATAGGTCCGCAGCAATGCGCGGCTAATATAATACCTTGTTATACAATCAAATCCCTATTATATGCATGGGTTAAGTATAGAGCAAATTGTAATAGTATCTCTTGGTCTATATGGTGTTTATGTCCGTGTTTGGTTTTTTGAAACTCATTCTTCTAGCTCCTTGCTAGAAGTGATTATATATATAAGTGAGTTCCATTGAGAATTAATATATTAGGTGAGAATGTGAGAATAGATCTCAGCCTCTCATCTTCTTCCAGCCCTCACGCGCGCGGTGACTTTTTTGTAATTAAGTCCAACTTTTCTGTCCCACACGCGGTGGCATTTTTGTAATTAAGTCCAACTTTCCGTCCCACACGCAGTGGCATTTTTGTAATTAAGTCCAACTTTTCTTTAATCATCGATGATTAAACTTGGTGTAGTGTTTAATCATCGATGATTAAACTTTTGAGATTGTTTTTAATCATCAATGATTAAACTTGGTGTAGTGTTTAATCATCGATGATTAAACTTTTGAAATTGTTTTTAATCAATGATGATTAAACTGGGTGTAGTGTTCAATCATCAATGATTAATAGAATAATTTTGTCTTTAAAATCAAAGATGCTGTTTTATCATCGATGATTAAACTTGTCTCCGGTTTTTAGATTCCTAATTCTTTATAAGATGTTGTTTAATCATCGATGATTAGCGTGTTTAATCATCTATGATTAAACTTTATCCGTGTAATAATCATACGATTCTCTTTAATCATCGATGATTAAACTTGATAATGTGTTTAATCATTAATGATTAAACTTGGTGTTGGGTTTAATCATCGATGATAAAACTAGCGCGTGAGACAGAAAAGTTGGACTTAATTACAAAAATGTCACCGCGCGTCTTTTTGCCTGATTCTCACATTCTCACCTAATATATTAATTCTCAATGGAACCCTCCCCTATATATATATATATATATATATATATATATATATATATATATATATATATATATATATATATATATATATATATATATATATATATATATATATATATATATATATATATATATATATGGTCCGGATCCGGTGAGGATTTTTTTCCCGGTGAGGACTTCGAGGACAATTTTCGTCCACTCATCTTAAAAAGGGCATAAAGGTCATTTTCAAAACCCACTTTCCTCCTTTTGCCACTTGTCCTACTATAATTGGAAGTGGGTTTTTCCCCCGCACTTCGTTTTTCGCCCATAACTTTTTTTTTATTTGTAAAATAAAATATCTAAAAATGTCATAAATTTTAAAATTAAATTTTCTACAAAATGAGTATAGTCATGAAAATTTGAAAAACAATGATCCAAAATTGACAATGATCCATAAATAACAAAATGATTCAAAAATTAACAATCGTACAAAGTAAATAAAATGATCTTAAATGAACAAAATAATCCAAAATTATATATGATATATTATTTGACTAATTATTTATGCAAAATTATGTTTATGCAAAATTAACAATGATCTAAAAATAACAAAATGATCCAAAATTATGACAATGATCCAAAATTAACAAAATGATTCAAAACTTTGACAATGATCCAATTTAACAAAATGATCCAATATTTTATCCGGGTTTTTTTTCAAATTTTCATGACTATACTCATTTTGTAGATAATTTAATTTTAAGAACTTTGGCATTTTTAGTTTTTTTTTTTACAAAGAAAAAAAAAGTTATGGCCGAAAAACAAAGGTGTGGGTAAAAAAAACCCATCAAATCAAGTTTGACATGTGGCATTAGGAGAGAGAAAGTGTTTACAAATAACTATTTTAACCCTCTAAATTTTCTTTTTCCCCCCATTATTTTGGTAAACTTTACACAAAACCCCCCAAACTTCAAGAATTGTTTATCTTTTTCACATTCAATCCTAGCCATTAATTTTTATGGATTAAATGCTTAGATTTGTCCTCGCAGTCCTCACCCAAAAAAGAGTACTCACTCGATCTCACTTCTATATATATATATATATATATATATATATATATATATATATATATATATATATATATATATATATATATATATATATATATATATATATATATATATATATATATATATGGTTGCGTTAGATGGAGAACCATTTAATGCTACAGTACCGCAGAACTATTTCTAAACCAATAAGATTTAAGATAATACATTTTAATATGTTATTATTTTTTTAAATCCATGGGGGTATATTTGGAATTTCAGGATTTCGTTTTTATGGTAACTGCCAATTTATCTTTTGTTTACTTTTTTGTAATTATCCTAAAATTGAGGAATTAAATTCAAATTTTAAGGATACGTATATGTTATATTACGGATCTGCATGAATGTATATGTACAAAATAACACTAATGTTAGTAATGTATCAAAAAAGACAATTATGTTATTTTACGATTTTTTGACTAACTCAAACAAACACCTTATTATTAAAAAAAATTTGGATAACATATATATGTACAAAATAACACTTACGTATCTTAATTACACACATTCACATTTTACATCCATGTACAAAAAAACTAAATAACACTTATGTACAAACATAGATGCTTGTTTCTAAATTATCCTCTTCATCTTCATCTTTGTTGATTTCTAACAATCTTCACCGTTTCATATTCATAACAATCTTTAAAAATCTTTACCTAGCGCCCTGCAAGCTGGAAAATACAAAATAATCTCATATCAAACATAATTTTCGATATATACATGTGTGTATGTAGAGTAACATCGATGTATATAGATACGGCAACATCGATGTACCGTATCGTATCTATATACATCGATGTTACTCTGCATACATGTGTTCTTACATCATAAGTTTCATCGATTTAGTCTAGAAGCGGTTTAACTATTTACCGGGATGTTTGGATACATTTATGTATAAATAATGAATGTAAGCAATTTTAGATAGCCATAAACTTAAAGAATAGAGTAAACCGACTGAAACTACCTATTGAGATAAACATCACCACTGGTGCATAAGATTACAACGGGTAGTAATATTTTATGAATTAATGGTTAAAGATCCAATTTACGAATCACTTTACGAAGTCACCTGCAAAAATGTCAAGCTTAAGAATGACTTTACTAACTAATGGTTAAAGATCCAATTTTCCATATCTATAATCTACCAAAACATTTTAATAATTACACTGATGTTTATAATAAAAATTAAAAAAAAATCAAATTGAACGTTTTAGAATATTATCTAAATTCAGAAATTTAACTAAAAATAACTTGCTACACAGTCAAACATTTAGCAAAGAATCATCTCCAACATTAAGCCAAAAGTTACAAAATTAAGTAAAAGATCTGTTAAGCAATAAGTTACCAAATTATGAATAACAATATAAAAATATGGAGGTTTATATATATCAACAATTACCTTCTTCATGTGCATCATTAGGCCATTGTAGCAACTCGCGAACTTCTTTACATCTCTGACATTTATTCCATGAGAAGCCACTTGATAATCATAAACACCAGATAAGTTCACCATACATGGAATTTCGGTCTGAATCTAGACAGGGAAGTAACTGGTGTTCTTATATGCATCACCGATGGCGACGGCGATCGAATTACCTGTAATTGAAGAAATTGTTGTCGGCGATGGTGGTGGATGACGGGAGGTGGAACGTGGCGGCGGTAGCTGAGATGTGGAGACGGAAAGGAGTGTGCACGTTCAAAGAGATGAGAGAAAGTGGGTAGGGTTAATAGAGATAAAAGGGGGAATGAGAGAAAATAGGGGAGAGAAGGACGGTTACTAATTTTTTTTTTTGTAAACTACCAATTTTACCCTTTGTTTATTTATTACTAAAATTATAAAGGATTTTATTTACAAATAAATATCACAATCAATCTTAACCATCGATTAAGAAATTCAGTGGTCTAGATTAGGTTCTTCCGGTTATGTAGCCTTAATTGGTTCTGATTTTAATTCTACACTATATATATATATATATATATATATATATATATATATATATATATATATATATATATATATATATATATATATATATATATATATATATTCTTTTTGGGGTTTTGGTGGGGGGTTATGACTTTGTTGAAGCTCCCTTACCTCTTCCTCTTTGCCATTAAAAAAAAAGTAGTGGGTTGTAGAACATACTCAATAGCTAAATACACGTAAGAATCATCTTCAAATGCATTGTAAATCTGAACCACAATTTCATGACCACTTGAGGCTTGTAATATTATGACTTCTGGTTTCACATCTTCAACAATTGGAAGAATAATCTGTCATAAAATTAAAGATATAATTCAGGATTCATAGTAAATTTACATTAGTTTACACTGATATTGATGTATAAAATTAAAGATCTGATGCATAAAATTACCGAATTCTAAAAACAAAACTGAATCATTATAAAGAAATATATTCAATACCTGTTTGAGGCTGCAGATGAACTATGACCTAACACAATAGAGGCTGTTGCAGTAAAAAAACAAAAAAAATACTCCCTCCATCCCTCAAAAAACTTCTTATTTCACTCTATATTTTTGTCCCACAAAAAACTTCTCATTTCCCATATTTGATGGGCTCCACACAATAAAAAAACTATTATTATTAAAGACCCCACCACTAATATCCAGTAACTATCTTACTCTCTCCAATCCAATCTTATATTTTAATCTAAAGTACTATTAATGACCCCACCACTAACTATCACCTAAAAACTTGTGCAAAAGTCAAATGGGAAGTTTTTTGTGGGACGGAGGGAGTATAAAATTAAATTAAAAAACTGAGAATGAAGAAATGATCCAACTACTAAAATGTTACTATGATTCTGCGGACAACAGTTCAGTTCTTAAAGCTATCAAAAAGGTTTCACCAACATTCTATTATCATAAGAAGAAGAAAATACCTCCATAACTTTTGAATATTCGAATGAGACTAAGTTTACAGAAAATAAAACTTTAAGAACTATCTATATATATACACGGATTTAGCAAAACTGACCTGTTAAATTCGGAAAAAGTATAACAAAATTTTCGTATTCACGGATTTTTGAATACAATGTTTTGAAAAATAAAATATAATTCCATAATTTAAGCATAATTTGTTATTTAAAATCGGAAGTTGTCTACATTTTTGATATACATTCAATTTCTTAAATTTTAATATTTAAAAGATCATATTGTTGCTAATTTTAGCTTGATCCGATTTGTAACTATTATAATTAATTTTTTATTATTTGTTAAAATTTTGGAATTAAATAATTGCATTAATTACGGATTCCAAAATTCTTAGCAAGAAAACAGGAGGTGAATCTTGATTAATTAAGTTTATATTTTTATTCTATAACTCCTGATTTAAAAGTGGGCGGGAAAATAATTGATGTATCCAATAAAATGCTGCCATGTGGCAATATGGTTCTTTAAGAAGGTGCCACATGGCATCTTAAAGCTTGATTTATTATTATTATAGATAGATTAACCACTTTAATCATTCTGTGGTGACGCCGGGACGAACAACGACATCAACGTGATACGAGCATCCCATATTTTCAATGATCTCAAAGACGGGAAAGCACCTGAGGTACCTTTTTTTTGTGCAAACAGGGTGTCTTACAAATGGGGATATTATCTTACTGACTGAAGGATTTATGTGCACAATTAGTCAACCTATGATGATACATCCATGCCTACGAAACACTTAAGGGTCACACCGGTGAGTGCATGTAATACGAGTAAGATATGTAATGATACTTGGAAGAGGATTGATTCATAATAAGTCATTTATGTACCTAGTTAAGTATTAAGTCAAGTTTGACTTATTACTAGATTAGTTTAACTAACTAATTAATACAAGTATTTGTACATTTACTAGTTGAGTAAATATACAATGTGTTAATTATAGATTATCCATAATATGATTTAAAGTCATTAAATCATATAGTGTTTGGATAATATTGTTGTATAAATTATATAAAGTTTATTATATAATTAATTATTAAAAGTATAAATACAAGTATATATAATTCGTGTATATGGGTACCGAATTATTAGTGTATTAATACTAGACATTTAATAGTTAAGTGCAACAATAAAAGAGTGATAAACTACAAGGGTTTAATAAGAAAAAAGGATAAGTTTAATTAAAGATTAATATTAATTAAACTAGAAGGGCCCTAAGTGAAAGTCCTTCTATTATAAATAGAAGGCATGGGGTTCCCTTATTCCCTTACACATTCACACGAAAAACCCTAGCCTCCCTACTCCTTGATTTCGACCGAACCTAGACCAAGAACACCGAGTTTGGTGTTCTTCGTTCTTCGTATTCTTCAAGTCTTGAAGATTCGAAGATCATTACAAGGATCAACTAGAAGATCACTCGTCGTGTTCATCATCAGTGGATTTATCTTAAGCATTAACCAAGGTATGATTCATGGAACACTCTTTCTTCTTCTCCTCTTGTTCGACCGAAACCAACCAAGAACCCTAGGGTTCTTGGTAGTTGTCGAAACACACACAAGTGTGTGTGTGTGTGTTCGGGTTTTTCGTACAAGGTTTCTTCATTGTTAATCTAATCTAGATTTCCAAGATCCCAATCCTTTAGGGTTTAAGGATTAGGTTTAATCTCAGTTCCACTTTTAGGGATTAAACCAGCTAGTTGGTTTTAACCGGTCAAGAACAAGTTCATGTTCTTGGTCAGTATGGTTCGAACCAAGTGACTAGGAGGTTGACCCATGTGGTCAATCAGTTCTAATGAAACACTTCAGTGATATCAGAGCGTTGGTTTAGAGATCTAAACTAGATTAACAAATTTTGTTTGTTTATTTTTTATTAAGTTTTTTTTGTTCCAATTTTTCTTCCTCTCCTTCTTAAGTCACGTAATAGGGTAAGAACCCTAGGACCAAGTATGTTAAACTAGTTAAGTTTAATTGGCCAAAAGGATTCTAGAAAAACCCTAGAAATTTCGTGTAAGGGTAAAAAGAACCCTAGGATCAAGAACATTAAACTAGTTTAGTTTAATTGATCAAAAGGCTTCTTTTCCTAACCCTAGTATTTCGAAAATAATAAGA
The DNA here is from genome assembly GCA_963853835.1 of Calendula officinalis. Lineage (NCBI taxonomy): Eukaryota > Viridiplantae > Streptophyta > Magnoliopsida > Asterales > Asteraceae > Calendula > Calendula officinalis. The sequence continues at coordinate 47,040,677 of OY970832.1, read as the reverse complement.
ACCCTAGGATCAAGATTGTCAAAAATCTTGATCAAGAGGATTCTTTCCTTAATTGTTTGATCTTCCAAATCTAGGATCAAGTATGTTAAACCAAGATTTGGTTTAATTGATCAAAAGGATTCCTTCCTTTCCCTCAAGATTTCGTGATCAAGGAGGAAACTTGGACACCAAGTATGTTAAACTAGTTTAGTTTAATTGGTGGAAAAGTTTCTTAGTATTAAGAATTTCGAAACCCTAAAAAACCCTAGAACATTAAACTAGTTTGAGTTTAATTGTTTAAAAGGATTAATTAGGTTAATAATCTAAAACCTAGATAATTAAACAAGTTCATGTTTAATAGGTTTAATAATTATCTTAGTAGATTTATTAAAGACTAGTTCTTTAAACCTAGAAAACTAGACAAAGTTTATTGTCTATAAGGTTTAAATTAAAAAGTTTTAAATAAATTTATCAAGGTTAAAATCTATCCTAGAATTTAAATAAAGATCATTGTTTAAATAGGATCGATTAGAATTAATCTTTTAATTAAATAATGTCTTTTGATCAAGAAAGTCAAAACCCTAGTTGTAACGACCCGAAATTTGTAAATAAATAAATTGTATAAAAATATGATAATTATGGATAAATCATATTAAAACCGTAGGAATTGGTTTCGTGTCGTTTGGAGTCCGTATGAGAAAGTTATGGGCGAAACCGGGTCGAAACGGGAAGCAAAAGTTGCAGCCCTGCTGCATTAGGGTATGATAGCGCCGCTATCTTGAAGATAGCGACGCGATCTTGTGGCTTTCTGGCAGCGACCCGAAATAGCATTTTGAGGAAAACGTGAAGTAGATCGCGTGGGTAGATAGCGGCGCGAAGTAGCGACGCGATTTATGGCGGGGGACGCGATCTCCACAATAGCGGCGCTATCTTTCGTCCGTGCAGCATTAAAGTCGGGTTTTGGTCATTTAATGCGAGGAAAAACCCTAGTTTTCTCCCAACTCGAGTGTGTGAACGATTTTGAGTATAAATCATCATTTGGAGCTAAATTCTTCATCAAATCTTGTGATTCTTCACTCCTAGTTGAAGATTAGAGGTATATCTTCACTCTTTGATCTTTGTAGCTTAAGATCTATGTATTTGGGTGTATGGGTTTGAAGCCCTAGCTATTTGGGTTATGGATTATGGTGATATAAGTGATGTATACACTTAATAGATGGTATGTTATCAAAGGAAACGAGTGTATGGTTACGATTTGTAAGAATCTTAAGGGTTGGTTAAACCTAGGGTTTGGTAAATCACCATAATTGGGGAAAATGTTAATGGATGGCATCTAGTGATAGATGGATACATTGGTAGTAGAATGTGATGTTGTTAACCTTGTGATTGTTGTATTAGGCTTTTGGTGAAGCCTTGGAAAGTTGATTGATTGTTGGAGCAAGGAAACTGACGTAAAGAATACGGTTGGAGCACTTTATTGCTAAGGTGAGTACATGAGACTTTTAAACTGGGTACATAGCAATTAATTTTGAAAGTACATATGATATTGTATCAGTCTTTATTAACAAATATTTTGATAAAGATAGTAGTTGAGAATGTATGAAAGTACGTAGAATGTGATACTAGAATGTGTCTAGTATGATTGATGAATTTGAAGTAAATTATGATAGATTCAAGTATGTTGGAATCTATGTTAATGAACAATAATAATGAAGTAATTGATTAAGAGAATGTATACGGAGCCTTTATTAATAAATATGTATTAGTAAAGCAATTGGGAATGATTTTATAGTAATGAGTACCTATTGGTAAGATATACTAATGAAAGTAAAGAACGAGTATATATGAGAAAGAATATGATGTGACTAGTAATAATTGTCTATTATAGTCAAGGAAGAGATAAAAGTATTATGTTATCAATAAATAAGAAATGTATCTTATGTATAAAGTAAGCATGGACCTCATAGGGTTCATAGATGTAGAAGTAACTGTGGTTGCTTATGATCGGGTCCATGGGACCATACAGGTACGTTCACACTGTGATGAACTAATTATATGTCGTTAGTATTAGATGACTAACTTGTTTGATGATTGATGTGATAGCCGAGGGCTTTGATTGGAATAACTGATGAGTTATGGTAAGAACGAGATGAGGTGATGCTAGTTAGTTCGGGGGCAACCCGATAACTAGACATGGTAGTGCTTCTAGCTAGTTCGGGGGCAACCCGATAGTTAGATAGGATAGTGCTGCTAGTTAGTTCGGGGGCAACCCGATAACTAGACATGGTAGTGCTTCTAGCTAGTTCGGGGGCAACCCGATAGTTAGATAGGATAGTGCTTCTAGCTAGTTCGGGGGCAACCCGATAGTTAGATATGCTTGTGATTCTAGTTAGTTCGGGGGCAACCCGATAACTAGATATATATATATATATATATATATATATATATATATATATATATATATATATATATATATATATATATATATATATATATATATATATATATATATATATATATATATATATATATATATATATATATATATATATATATATATATATATATATTGGAGTTCTAGCTAGTTCGGGGGCAACCCGATAGTTAGATATGTTGAGATCCTAGTTAGTTCGGGGGCAACCCGATAACTAGATATGATTGCTAGGAAAGCATTGGAACGATAGGGTCACTATAGGGTGGCTAGCTTGTAATGATGTAGTATATGTATATATATATGTTCATATACATCTATTTATGAAACGACTATTATTGTTATTTGGGTCTAAAACCCATGTATCTCACGAGACTATTTTGTCTCACGTACTACGTTTGTTTATGGCTGTGTACTCAGGTACAGGTTTGAAGTGATAGAAGGTTGCACTAGAAGTGGCCTAGAGACGTTTAGCTCGGGAGCTATTAGGTAGATCCCGTTGCCTATGGTTTTGATATACTTGGTGACACCGTATTTTTGTAAACTCTGATATAGGTTTTGAAGTTTTTGTTAAATTGTATTTTGGACAATATGTCAAATATTGGAAAAATGTATTTTAAATGATTTAAACGTTGTTTTAAAAATACGGGTGTTACAACTTGGTATCAGAGCTATAGTTTAAGTGAATTAGGTTGGATGTCCATCCTAGTCTTAGACTGTAGCAATAGGAATGTAAGATTCCTTGAGATCGATAGGTTGACCTTGAGACTTTATGATAAGTTTAGGGTTGAACCTAGGGGACCTATAGAAGTTGTTATGAAATGTGCAATGTGAAGTCCTTTGAGACCGTAGGGCATTGGTAAGATAGGGTCGACCCCTATGAGAAATGCCATAATTTGATCTAACTGTGTTGTTTTCAACTGTTGAGTTGACCGTTTGAATCTTGCTGGTTGGATATGTTAGTATGGCGAAAGAATAAATGTGAAAAGTGGACGAACTCCACTAAATGGGAAAGAGTTACGAATGAGGGTGGGTGGAATGATTCCAATACCCATATGAAGGAAGAATAATCGAATGGTGAGTCCCGTAGTGGGAAGTGTCTACATAAAAGGTAGCAAAACATAGTCGGAAGAAATGGGAGGAAGTTGTGTAAGACTTTCATAGTGTGTAAAACAGTTGTGTAATTCGGAAGTTTTGAACCGAAGGTCACGATGTGGTGGAACCGGTAGAGTGGGCAAGTGCTAAAGAGTAGCAAATGAAGGAAGAACAATATGGCGACTTTGACGTCAACATTATTGAAGGATGAGGTGTTGACACGGTGGAATGTGTTGTATGAAACTTTGTGAAGGAGAGCACGATACAAGAGGTTGTGAAATGAACTCTCGAGGGAGTTGGAAAAGGGAGTTGACCCGGAAGGGCCACCTCGGAGATCTTGGGTAAAAAGAATGATTTGAGATTATGACGTAGTTGTTGTTGTTGTTGCACGAATTGGTGCCTATAGAAATTGTAGATAAGTTGTATGACGTGGGGGTAAAATTCGGGAATAGTCTTCCCGGTTAGTATGTGTATAGAAATCATACATTGGAAATGATTATGGGCCGGTGTGTCGCATTTAGTAAAGATATATGGGTTGATGCTACTATGTAGTGTCAAAGGGGGAACCATGAGAATGGTAGATGTTGTCAACAAAAGAATGATAGTGTAATGAAGTACTAAGTCTTGGTAAGGATTGTTAGTTGGATGAGAATTATAGAAATAGAAGCTTTGGAAATGGGACTTTGATATTCGGCAGGAATCCGAATACGCAATTTAATGTTATTATACGTGAACGGTAAAGGAAAGAATGACTAAGGTATAGTGATACTTAGAAATTATAAATGGAAAAATATGTGGAAAAGAATAAGTGTCGGGAATGACGAATTTTGACTGTTGAAAAAGGTTGAGTAAAAGTTGGCGCATAGCCATAGCAAGTTTCGTGATAATATTGATAAATTCGATGTAAAGGGTGAAAAGACAATGTATGTCATAGCGTAGTGTAAGACTACGATTTGAAAAGGAATATTTCGGAATCCCACGATGTGTAAAAGTAGAACACCGAGTGTTGGGCTTTTGGTTGCGAGTGTGGACCGGAGTCGATTGTTTGACTCAAGGATGATTGGATTGGTCGGTGATTTTTGGCTAATGGAATGTAGTGGTAGCCACTCCGGCGGTGACAAAAACCTTGGAAATTGTTAAGAAAATGAACCGGTTAAGGACGGTTAATGTGTAAGTGAAACAATAAATAGTAATTAGAGAATGTTATTAGTTACCCGTGGGGTACAACGCATGTGCATTATGTGGTGGCCTTGGAAGGCATATGATAATGGAAAGATAATATTATATGAAATGTGTTAAGTAGTATGTCCTATGGAAGACATACGAATGGGAAGGAAAACAATAATGCGTTTCGTGGGAGAGGTGCTAGAATGCACGATAAATGATTTGATGATCGAATGGGTAAGATAGTAGCAAGGCTACACAATGCGAAAAGATGGATGTCAGATGGTATTAGTGTGACATATACATATGTTTGTATATGTGCATGGTGATGACGTTTATTTGATATTGGTGCGATATATACCTATGTTTGTATATGTGCACAATAGAGGTGTTTATATTGAATTGGCGTGTTATATATATATATATGTATATATATGTATGTATATGTTTATGTGTTTATATGATGAGTGTAGAACCATGTGGTTTATGAGTATTGCCATTCTGTTATGGTAAATGAAATTTGGGCTTGAAATGCGGGTTGCATTTAGGTCATGTAAATGTAGGGAATGCCTACGATTTATAGAAACTTCTAGTGAGCAAATTACCATGTGGTAACCAAGACATAGTACACCGTATAAGGGTGCGGGAAGTATTACGGTAGGGGGTCTAGTACCGATAATGTAAGCTGATCAATGTGATACAAAGATGGTTGAAAGAATACTAAGTGATAGTATGAGTGACTAAGTGAAGGTCAAGAAACGGAAAATGTTATTGTAACCTTATGTTAAGGTGTGACCCTTGGATTAACGGGGACGATTGTTGGGAAAGTAATAATGGGTAGAACTGAGAGTGATGGGTTGGTAATGATACGCCGTGTGTACGGAAATTGCTAGTTTGGAAAAGGTATGGTTGACTTTATGTAAAAGTCAACGTTAGTCAACCCGTGATTGGTTGAATTGGTCTAAGATGGACTTTGATTCTCGTTTTGATTTACTAATGAATATTTATAGCATAATGTGCAGATTGTACGTATAGGAAAAGATTAATGGAATTGTTGAAATAGTTGTAGTCAGATTATACAACTTTGACCCGTTAGGGTGTTGTCAAAATTGAATGTGGGAATCGAGTATATGATTGTAGATGGATCATAAATTAAAGGCCAAATGTAAAGGAAAGAGGGATTTATGGGTTCCTTAACGAGAAGGGAAATTGTTAAAGTATAGTTGACTTTGTTCTTAAGTCAAAGGTTAGACGATGTTGGAATGTGGCCACTGGGTCGAAGCTAGACTTTAACATTCGTGTTGGTCAATTAGTCGATTTTAATGAGCGGGTCATGTCATTTTTTTTTATGTGTATAAAATGATCGGGTTTGGTTGAAGGATTAAAAGTGTTGTGGTCAAATTGTGAAATTTTGACCCGTTTGGGTATTATGAGTTTAAAATTTGGGTCTTGACCGTTCGGACTCAACGGAGTTAAGTGAACGTTTGGATGTAATGATAACGGAATAGGAATGAGGAAAGTTTGATGGTAGTGACCACAAGGGAATGAGAGTGGAATGCTCGGTTGTATGTGGGTTGAAATTCTTAGTGATTCCGAGGACGGAATCCTGTTAAGGGGTAGATAGTTGTAACGACCCGAAATTTGTAAATAAATAAATTGTATAAAAATATGATAATTATGGATAAATCATATTAAAACCGTAGGAATTGGTTTCGTGTCGTTTGGAGTCCGTATGAGAAAGTTATGGGCGAAACCGGGTCGAAACGGGAAGCAAAAGTTGCAGCCCTGCTGCATTAGGGTAAGATAGCGCCGCTATCTTGAAGATAGCGACGCGATCTTGTGGCTTTCTGGCAGCGACCCGAAATAGCATTTTGAGGAAAACGCGAAGTAGATCGCGTGGGTAGATAGCGGCGCGAAGTAGCGACGCGATTTATGGCGGGGTGGAGATCGCGACGTGATCTCCACAATAGCGGCGCGATCTTTCGTCCGTGCAGCATTAAAGTCGGGTTTTGGTCATTTAATGCGAGGAAAAACCCTAGTTTTCTCCCAACTCGAGTGTGTGAACGATTTTGAGTATAAATCATCATTTGGAGCTAAATTCTTCATCAAATCTTGTGATTCTTCACTCCTAGTTGAAGATTAGAGGTATATCTTCACTCTTTGATCTTTGTAGCTTAAGATCTATGTATTTGGGTGTATGGGTTTGAAGCCCTAGCTATTTGGGTTATGGATTATGGTGATATAAGTGATGTATACACTTAATAGATGGTATGTTATCAAAGGAAACAAGTGTATGGTTACGATTTGTAAGAATCTTAAGGGTTGGTTAAACCTAGGGTTTGGTAAATCACCATAATTGGGGAAAATGTTAATGGATGGCATCTAGTGATAGATGGATACATTGGTAGTAGAATGTGATGTTGTTAACCTTGTGATTGTTGTATTAGGCTTTTGGTGAAGCCTTGGAAAGTTGATTGATTGTTGGAGCAAGGAAACTAACGTAAAGAATACGGTTGGAGCACTTTATTGCTAAGGTGAGTACATGAGACTTTTAAACTGGGTACATAGCAATTAATTTTGAAAGTACATATGATATTGTATCAGTCTTTATTAACAAATATTTTGATAAAGATAGTAGTTGAGAATGTATGAAAGTACGTAGAATGTGATACTAGAATGTGTCTAGTATGATTGATGAATTTGAAGTAAATTATGATAGATTCAAGTATGTTGGAATCTATGTTAATGAACAATAATAATGAAGTAATTGATTAAGAGAATGTATACGGAGCCTTTATTAATAAATATGTATTAGTAAAGCAATTGGGAATGATTTTATAGTAATGAGTACCTATTGGTAAGATATACTAATGAAAGTAAAGAACGAGTATATATGAGAAAGAATATGATGTGACTAGTAATAATTGTCTATTATAGTCAAGGAAGAGATAAAAGTATTATGTTATCAATAAATAAGAAATGTATCTTATGTATAAAGTAAGCATGGACCTTATAGGGTTCATAGATGTAGAAGTAACTGTGGTTGCTTATGATCGGGTCCATGGGACCATACAGGTACGTTCACACTGTGATGAACTAATTATATGTCGTTAGTATTAGATGACTAACTTGTTTGATGATTGATGTGATAGCCGAGGGCTTTGATTGGAATAACTGATGAGTTATGGTAAGAACGAGATGAGGTGATGCTAGTTAGTTCGGGGGCAACCCGATAACTAGACATGGTAGTGCTTCTAGCTAGTTCGGGGGCAACCCGATAGTTAGATAGGATAGTGCTGCTAGTTAGTTCGGGGGCAACCCGATAACTAGACATGGTAGTGCTTCTAGCTAGTTCGGGGGCAACCCGATAGTTAGATAGGATAGTGCTTCTAGCTAGTTCGGGGGCAACCCGATAGTTAGATATGCTTGTGATTCTAGTTAGTTCGGGGGCAACCCGATAACTAGATATATATATATATATATATATATATATATATATATATATATATATATATATATATATATATATATTGGAGTTCTAGCTAGTTCGGGGGCAACCCGATAGTTAGATATGTTGAGATCCTAGTTAGTTCGGGGGCAACCCGATAACTAGATATGATTGCTAGGAAAGCATTGGAACGATAGGGTCACTATAGGGTGGCTAGCTTGTAATGATGTAGTATATGTATATATATATGTTCATATACATCTATTTATGAAACGACTATTATTGTTATTTGGGTCTAAAACCCATGTATCTCACGAGACTATTTTGTCTCACGTACTACGTTTGTTTATGGCTGTGTACTCAGGTACAGGTTTGAAGTGATAGAAGGTTGCACTAGAAGTGGCCTAGAGACGTTTAGCTCGGGAGCTATTAGGTAGATCCCGTTGCCTATGATTTTGATATACTTGGTGACACCGTATTTTTGTAAACTCTGATATAGGTTTTGAAGTTTTTGTTAAATTGTATTTTGGACAATATGTCAAATATTGGAAAAATGTATTTTAAATGATTTAAACGTTGTTTTAAAAATACGGGTGTTACACTAGTTTTGATTGATCAAGAACAAGATTAGGGTTAGACTAATTAGTGAGAATTGAAAGAAGTGTTAATTTCTAGTTCAAGAAATTAACAAGATGTATTTATTTATATATATATATATATATATTCGGATTTTAAATATTTAAATGAGTAAAATGAATATTAATAAATAAAGTAGTTTATACGTATTTTAATTAGTTAAAGTTAAAATACATGTAAATTAGATGTAATATTCTTGTTAGAATGTTACAAGTTTATTTTAAAAGTAAATATATATGTATATATATATTAAATACAAGTTTAAATGGAACATTAAAAGATGATGTTATTTTGATCTTTAAAGGATGATATTATAACTAGTAATTGTATAAGTTAATTATATAATTAAAACTAGAAAGTACAAAGTTATGATTTCATTATAACTAGAAATTGTACAAGTTGAGATTATATGATGAACTAGAAATATACAAAGTTATATATTATTATTATAAGGTGTATAAAGTTATAAGTTTTTATAACTAGTAATTATACAAGTATAATATAAGTATTTTATAAGTTATGTAATATACTAGATTAATGATCAAGTATAAATAACAAGAACCAATATTTAACTAGTTCAAGTTTAATATAAGAAAGGTTTAAACAAACTAAAAAAATTATTATATATAGTCTTTATATAATAAGGTTATTAGTTTCACCAAGTATAGACCGGTGATTGTGGTTGCTTAAGTTCCATCATGATTGTTGGAGCTATTGGGAGCTACACAAGAAAGGCACAACGTTTATAAGTGTGTCGTTAAGACATAAGTTTTGGTGAAATCTAGTAAGTTAAAACAAATGTATGATTTCATTATTAAACATATGAAAAACTAGGTGTGTTAAACTAGGTTTATGATTCAAGTCTATGAATCGTAAAAGGATTAAAAGTTTAACATAAGTTTTAAGTTTTTCAAGAAAGATAAAACAAGTAAGTTTTATTTTAGATAAGGTTTTCCACAAAACCTAGTGATACGTTTTGTACACCTCGTTTTTAGGTATACATATAAAACGCGCAAATTCTTGAAACTATAAGTTTTAAAGAAAGTTCTTAAGGTTTAAAAAGGATGTCTTGTTGAATTCTTGAATTCACAAGTCACATATTTTAAACAAGGATTAAGATTGAAATAAGGTTTAAGTTTAGTTCAAGACTTAAACAAACCCAAGAAAATCTTAGATCTAAGTACTATCCACCTAATGGAACACCTCACTTGTTCAACGATATTCATATTGTAAGGATAAAGAACCTTAGATATGGATTCAAATCATTGCGAGTGTTAGGGTGCGTAAGGTTCTGTGATAATCGGGAGTCCCGGCGCAGAACATCGCATTGTCTTAGATGGTATGATCTACTTTGGTGATAATCGGGAGTCCCGGCCCAAAAAGTACTTGAGTAGAATAAACATACTAGACTTTATTACTAACTTAGAAATGTACAATTAGATTGTACAAAGTTATAATAAGTTATAAGTCTAAAGATTCTACGACCCCTAGGAATCGTGTCAAGTCTTGATACGATCGGTAAGGATGTTACCTACCAGAAACAGCATGTCTCGTCGGGAAGTGCCCAAACCTTGCGGCGAGAATGTGATATATGGATCCTAGGCCTAAAATATTAATTATGGGTTTATAATATATTTTAGAGAATGTTTATTGATGATTACTAATTAAACTGGGTTTGATTTGTAGATGGCAGCAACAGACACAACGATAACTTACAACAAACTCTCGCAACGTTCTTTCTAGGAAAGAAAGAGTTGACTGGTTCAAATTTCCTCAATTGGAGACGTGATTTCAAAATCATGCTCAGACAAGAGAGGGATATGATTGACCAAGAAAGAAACGTGTTGAAAGCCCCTGCCAAGGATGCAAAGAATGAACCAGGAAAAGCAATTTACGCTTGTAGGTCGCTCGTTTATTGCAAAATGGCTAAGGGAGCATCAGTAGGTGTACACGTCATAAAAATGAAAGTGCACATCGATCACCTTACTAGACTTGGTCACCACGTGCCATTGCAGTTAGCAATTGACACTGTACTCAACTCATTGTCAGATGACTACAAAGTCTTTGTAGCCAACTACAACAAACGTAATATGCATAAATCCATTCCCGAGCTACGATCCATGCTCGAGGCTGTTGAGTTGAATATTAAGACCAATTCTAAAAGGAGTCGCACGACTGATGATAGCGATGAAGAAGGGCATGGTAATAAAGGAAAGGGTAAAACCAATCCTAGCCAAGAAGTGCCTAATGCTAAAGGTATCAAACATAAGGTCAAAAAGGTTAAGCCTAACACAGCGAGGACCGAGAATCGGTGCTTCAAGTGTGGTGAGGCTGAGCACTGGAAAAAGAATTGTCCAAAAGGTGCAAGTGGTGGTGGAGGAAACGCAAGTTCCTCAGGTAACACAACCACACTTCTTAATCACTTTTAGATACTTGTAAAGTACATTACGAGTAATCTAACTTTTGCAATCGTTTATTGCAGGAGGAGATGGAAAGTGATAGCGACCAGCATGAGATGGTGATTCCACAAGCACCAAGTTTTATAATTCAGTACTTTTATGGATTCAGTAAAAATAATTTTATTTTATTGTTTGGATAATTTTTTTTTATGTTAAAACAAGTTTTTCTTTGGTTTTAATAAAGAATCCATGTTTGAATTATATTATGTGTGTGCATGTGTGATGATTACACTAGTCAAGATTTTATGACTAGATTGTAAGTCAAGTTTTGATCTACTTTATATTTCATGTTTTATACTTGTTTGATTGTTGTATGAGTAATGTTTTAGAAGCTCAATACTTAGATACTAGAAATTAGAAGTTTTTCTTCTAAAGTATTTAAGAGATTTTATGAAAAGCATAAGGTTCAAAAGTTATTGAACCTAGTTGAAACATCTTAAGTAATGGTTACTTATGATAGTAAGTTTCAAAGTGTTAGTATTAATATAGTATGATTATATTGGATATAATCAAGATGGACTTTAAAGAGTATTATTACAAGTCTTTTATAGTTGTAATAAAGGAATTTAATAAAGTCATAATTCCTTGATAGGAATAATTGAATATTCGTATAATCCAAGTAAAGTGACTTAGACATTAAATGAACTCTTAAAAGGGACAGACTATATTAAAGTATTTATAGAATTAAAAGGTATTATTGCAAGTCTTCTATACTTGTAATAAATACAATATTTAATCAAGTCATAATTCCCTAATAGGAATAATGGATATTTGAGAAATCCAAGAAATGACTTTGGCATTAAATAAAGATTCTTAAAAGGTACTAATACACTTAAGAATTGGAAGTGTCACTTCAAGTGTTTCATACTTGTAGGATACAGTAATCAATGAGAGTCATGATTCCCTTATCAGGAATGTTGGATATTCGCAAATCCAAAGGATGACTTTGATAATTGATTAATTCTTAAAGGATTAAACTATAAGTTTTGACTAGGTCAAAAAGTAGTAGTTTAAGTGATGCTTAATTTTCATAAAATTTAGTGGGAGTTATGACTAACATATTCACTAGAGGTACTAATGAATATAGTAAGTTAGCTAGGACATTAACAACAAGTTTTTACCAAATCGTTAGCCAAAGAGTTAAGAGAAATAAATGATCATTGATTAGATAATTGCAAACCTAATAGCGTGATCACAAGTCTTGTGATTAATTATTGCATATCTAAGAGGGTGTTCACATTCCAGTGAACAAGACAATCATTTAAGGAAATTTCTTTAACTAGTAAGAATATCTACAAATCAAAGAGCTAAAAGAAATTTAGTTACAAGGCAAGTTTTATAGATTCTAGAAACTAAAGGAGTAATTTTCCAATCCTCCTATGTTTACCGAATCATATAAAGGAAAGACTAGAATATGTTCTAAATGTTGCATGAACAATATCTAGCAAAGACAAAAGCAATAGTATTCTTAATACTCCTCTTATGTCTTTAGTTTAATAGAAATGACTAATTGTAATTAGTGATAAAAATTACAATTAAGAGTTATTGAAGTAATCAACACAAACGCATAGAATAAGTAATGATCCAGTAATAATTCAGTATCTATGTCCAGTAAGGAATAATACATGAGTTAGTATCATTATTATTCAGAATTTGTATGTTTTACAAACATCCATGAATAAAAGTCTATTTATTCTAAAAGATATAAATCCGTGACTACGCGTCTTGGTGGGAACCTCGATGGGACGTTAACGTCATCGCGGTATTTGGTGGTAGATTCGAAGTTTTTCGAAGATAGCTACGCAAGTTTTGTGTAAACAAAATATCGGTGATATTCTGTTGGAGCTCGACGAATATTGGATTGACCACCGTGATAATACTTCGTGGTTGAAAAGTTCAAAAATATTATTCACTAGGATTGTCCTTAAGCCTGAGGTATTTGGTTTGGGATACATTGACTAATGTGCTTTGGTTCGTCTTAGACAATTCTGAAATATGGTTGTCATACGAGGCTTTACTGGGTACAAAGGAATTTGTATTTTGAATCGAAATATAATAAGATGGTAATTGCACCTCCTCTTTAGGAGAGATATTTATGGGTCCTTTGACATGATGAGATAACTGGAAAGTGCATGGCCATGCCCAAACGAACTGATTTGTTCTTTGTCGTTTATCACAACAGTTTGAATCAAGAAATCATTAAATGATTTTGAATACAGGAGTTGATAATTTCTACCATGCTCGTATTCATTATCACAAATATCGTGCTGCAAGGGATAGACCTAACATAGTTGCCCAAGAAGTAAAGACAGAGTGTTCTTTACTAGGAGATGCTATTAAAGAGTTTTTCAAGAAACTATACCTGGGTTACGTAAGCTGTTTTTATGGGGTTGGTTACCTACATGCCCATCTAGAAGGCCACTGTAGCTCGTATCATTAAGACAAAGGTTACAAACTTGCACAAGTGGGAGTCTGAAGGATTTATGTGCACAGTTAGTCAACCTATGATGATACATCCATGCCTACGAAACACTTAAGGGTCACACCGGTGAGTGCATGTAATACGAGTAAGATATGTAATGATACTTGGAAGAGGATTGATTCATAATAAGTCATTTATGAATCTAGTTAAGTATTAAGTCAAGTTTGACTTATTACTAGATTAGTTTAACTAACTAATTAATACAAGTATTTGTACATTTACTAGTTGAGTAAATATACAATGTGTTAATTATAGATTATCCATAATACGATTTAAAGCCATTAAATCATATAGTGTTTGGATAATATTGTTGTATAAATTATATAAAGTTTATTATATAATTAATTATTAAAAGTATAAATACAAGTATATATAATTCGTGTATATGGGTACCGAATTATTAGTGTATTAATACTATACATTTAATAGTTAAGTGCAACAATAAAAGAGTGATAAACTACAAGGGTTTAATATGAAAAAGGATAAGTTTAATTAAAGATTAATATTAATTAAACTAGAAGGGCCCTAAGTGAAAGTCCTTCTATTATAAATAGAAGGCATGGGGTTCCCTTATTCCCTTACACATTCACACGAAAAACCCTAGCCTCCCTACTCCTTGATTTCGGCCTAACCTAGACCAAGAACACCAAGTTTGGTGTTCTTCGTTCTTCGTGTTCTTCGTTCTTCGTATTCTTCAAGTCTTGAAGATTCGAAGATCATTACAAGGATCAACTAGAAGATAACTCGTCGTGTTCATCATCAGTGGATTTATCTTAAGCATTAACCAAGGTATGATTCATGGAACACTCTTTCTTCTTCTCCTCTTGTTCGACCGAAACCAACCAAGAACCCTAGGGTTCTTGGTAGTTGTCGAAACACACACAAGTGTGTGTGTGTTTTCAGGTTTTTCGTACAAGGTTTCTTCATTGTTAATCTAATCTAGATTTCCAAGATCCCAATCCTTTAGGGTTTAAGGATTAGGTTTAATCTCAGTTCCACTTTTAGGGATTAAATCAGCTAGTTGGTTTTAACCGGTCAAGAATAAGTTCATGTTCTTGGTCAGTATGGTTCGAACCAAGGGACTAGGAGGTTGACCCATGTAGTCAATCAGTTCTAATGAAACCCTCACTACGGGATATATCCGGATTGGTCTGTTCTTGTTAAGTCTACTTCACACCCAAATTCGAATGATGTTAAGCGGGCAAGGTACAAGAAAGCACACAAAGCTGCAAGGAAAGACGTAAAACAAGCATTTGGCGTTCTAAAGAAAAAATGGACGATAATAAGAACATTAACAAAATAAAGGATATGATGTACACGTGTATCATATTACATAATATGATTATCAAAGACAAAGGCAGGGCGATATCACCCGACTTTCATCCGGAAGAGCAACATTCTGAAGTTGACCCGTACGATCACATGAAGAAGTATTACAAGTTATCAGGGATATCCATAGTCAAGAAACTCATCTAAATCTTAGATCTGATTTGGTAATAGTAATGATTGGACACATATTACTTGTAAATTGAATATCTAGAGGCTATTGGTCATGGCTAGTAGTTATAATGGTTGAAGGGCCATCAGTATCAGTTATGGACATCTAGTGGTTATAATGGTTCAAGAATCATGGTTATGGGTTATGGACACTTATTACTTGTAAAATAGATATCAATAGGCTATTGGTCATGGCTAGTAGTTATAATGGTTCAAGGGCCATCAGTAATGTTCAAATAAACTGAATTGAACATTTCTGAAAAAAATGACCCCAAAGGGTTCATTAACCTAATAAGTTCTAGTCACATTAGAACACATTTGGAATCGAACTAATAGTCCCTAGTTTTTTTTATTAATGTAATGTTTTTTTTTTCAACGTAATGTTTTTTTAATTATTATTAATCTAATGTTTTTAATTATTAATGAAATTTAAAAAAAAAAGTTATTGGTCACCCATTACGGGCTATTGATCACTGTTTGGTCATGTGTTTGATCTAGAGAGAGAAAACTGATGTGGCGCAGAGGTGACAGGAGTGACCATTGAGATATTGATCATGGATTACGCATTAGGGTCTATATTTAACATGGCCTATCTATGTGTATTGAATGAGAATTTGTTGAGACTTGGAAAAGAAATTATTGATTTAGTAGAAAACTTAACCTTTTACATCATAGACCTAATTACACAAGAGAACGATAATACTCATTAGTAGTAATTAAAAAGTACGTTGATTTTAATTTTACTGAGGATTTGGAGGACGACTATTAGCAGCAGAGACTCTTGAACCCCACTCAAGCAACTCTTTGCTCGTATCATCCTTGTGAACAATCACTTCAATGAAGCACAAGCAATCCTTTTTCTCCCCATTTGCTGTCTCAATTGCTGCAACAAGCTCTTCTTCACAAAACACCTGATGCACATTTCAATTATATTATAGATTAAATTACCAAAAGGTCCCTTGATATATCACTAATTACAACCTTAGTCCTTGAACTTCATTTATTACACTAGACGTCTTTGGTGTATAAACTTTGTTACATCCGTTATCACTACTGCCCTTAAAAGGATTGCTTGTGTTTCATTGAACCGAAACCGAAAACGATGAATTTTCAATACCGAAACCGAACCAATAACATGTTATCGGTTTCGGTTCGGTTAGGTTCGGTATCGGTCCGTTTCGGTTTGGTTTTTTTAGGACAAATGTTCATCCTTATCCCAAAACCGAACCGAATCGAAACTGATAAAACCGAAACCGAAAACGATGAATTTTCAAAACCGAAACCGATAACATGTTATCGGTTTTGGTTCGATTCGGTTTCGGTTAGTTTTCGGTCCAAATGCTCACCCCTACCTACTGGTGTATAAACTTTGTTACACTCATGAACCTCTTAAATTATTATTAAATGACCAAAATACCCTTTTGGCCTTTTATAGTAAAGCGAAGATAAATGACCGTGTAAAAGTAATAAGTGGTAAACCACATTTTAAACCAACGTTTTTGTTTCAAATTGGTAATATATGTCACCTTGCTGGTCCAGCATTTCCCCTGACCGTTATTAATGGCATCAACAAAAGCAGTATAGTTCCAATTCTTGATAACATTATAAGGCCCGTCATGAATTTCCACTTCAATGGTGTAACCACCATTGTTTATAAGGAATATTATGGTGTTTTGTCCGCATCGTATCATGGTGGATACATCTTGGGCGGTCACCTGGAAGCTTCCATCACCAATGCATGCAATTACTCTTTTACCCCTTGCAGCCTGGGCGTATCCAAGTGTAGCACCCACTGACCACCCAATTGACCCGTATTGCATCTGGAACTCGTACCTAAAAAAATACAGGAAAATGATGATAAAATTTTATGTATGTTAGTCAACCAAACACCTTTAACCATGATCTGTAATCTACAATAATCTGAGAGTAAATTACACAAATGGTACTTTAGGTTTGTACCATATTACATATATGGTCCTTTAGTTTCATAAATTACACTGGTAGTCCTTATTTCTGAAACTATTGACACGTTTAGTCATTTACTTACAAACGTTTACTTTTCCCGTCAAGTATGCTCACGTGTGATGCACGAGTGGGTAAATCTATCCTTTTCCCTTTCTCTTCATCAATTTGAAACCCATAAAAACCCGTTTGTTTGATGAAAAAAGTTAATGTCTGTTTAGATAAAGGACCAAACATGTCAATAGTTTCAGAAACAAGGACTACCGGTGGAATTTATGTAATTTACTCATAATTTGAGGACAATGAAGTTGGCAAATTTGACATAATGAAAAGCTTACCCGCATCCTTTTGGTAGTTTAAGCTTCTGACAATTGAACCAAGAATCCCCTGTTTCAGCAATCACAGCAGAATCACCCGACAACATGTTCTGTATATGCTCAAACAGAATATTAACTCTCAACGGTTCTTTAGGATCACATTTAACAGGATGTCCATCTGGCACATAAATCCTATGGTAATTCTCAT
This sequence comes from Calendula officinalis, assembly GCA_963853835.1. Lineage (NCBI taxonomy): Eukaryota > Viridiplantae > Streptophyta > Magnoliopsida > Asterales > Asteraceae > Calendula > Calendula officinalis. The sequence continues at coordinate 47,022,999 of OY970832.1, read as the reverse complement.
AAGCAGTTGTGTTCTTCTTAAGCCTCTTTGCTAACCCTAGCAAGAAATCCTTCATCAAAACACACCCGAAAGTCGGCCCGTTACCAATCACTACTCTATCGGGCTGCACAATTATTGCTTTTTCCTTTTTAAGCAAGAGAGAGTAACCAACAGAGCTGTAATCGTTGAAAATAGGTCCAGTAAATAAGTAAGCATCAGCAGATTCCACAATTTCTGCACAAAAAGCTGTGCTGACAGCTCCCCAATATGTGCCAATGAAATGTGAATGGTGTTCAGGAACAAGCCCTTTTGCTGATGGCATAACTGCAACTGCATAGCCACATGAATCAGATAATTCAACAAAAGCGTTACACGCGTTTGCTACACGCATTTTAGGGCCAGCTACCATTACTGGTTTCACTGCCTTGTTTAAGAACTCTGCTGCTGCTTCAATTGCTGCTTCCAAACCCATCTGATTACTCAATCTAGAATACAATTTCAAAAACTAAATCAAATTTGATTTATGAGTTTTGAAGTATGTGATATTTATTAGCACTTACTTAGGGGAGAGAGAAAAGGGAACTGGTTCTCGACTGAATGTAGGATGAGGAATTGCAGGTAAATTGCAGCTGATGCTGATGTAAACAGGCTTGCTTTCTTTTAAAGCAGTTGAAATTGCAGTATCAATCTGTTCATGTGCATCTTCCAAATTGTTAACCACAGCCTACATTCAAAACAAGGATTCAGCATGTTAAGATATCATCATAGATCTGAGTCACAAGCAGTCAATTACTCAAAACCCTAATTTAATATCAAATCGATAAGAATTTACACGGTAACTTTGAAACAACTATGAAACAACGGCAACTGCTTGTAATTTTTGTATCGATCTGAGTCAAAACTAAATCAGTTCATGAAATTACGCTTTTGTTGATCACACACATGATCGCATAGATTGTAAAATTGAGAAAATTATATAACATTCGTAGTTCGTGCTTTCGAATTTCAGATAAGTATGTAAGTAAGTACCTGATAGCAAGTGACGGTCTGAAAGCAACGAAGCTCTTGACTAAAATCCGGCAATCCGATCGTATGATGAAGGATTCTGTTAGTACCGTAATCATTCGTATTCGGTCCACCGACTATACAAATCAGGGGTAAATTCTCACTGTAAGCTCCGGCAATGGCGTTGAGAACACTAAGTCCACCGACGGTGAACGTGACGACGCAAGCTCCAACACCGCGTGACCTAGCATATCCGTCAGCCGCGTATCCAGCGTTGAGTTCGTTGCAGCAACCGACGAGGTTTAGCCCAGGCTCAGCGATGAGGTGGTCAAGCAAAGTAAGATTGAAGTCGCCGGGAACAGAGAAGACGTCGGAAACACCGATCTGAACGAGGCGGCGAGCCAAGTGACGGCCGAGTGTGGCCTCGGAGAAGTTGAACGGAACGGTGGATGTCTGGACGGAGGAAACGCAACCGTGTCGGGGAGGACAGCCGACGTCGCCGTCCGGGAGAACAACAACGTCCAGTGAGCCGATTTTGGTGTCCATTTTGTGTGATGACACGTGTCCTATCAGAGTGTTTGAAAATAGAAAGTGAGAGAAAATATAATCTTTTTATTTTAATTTTGAAGTGTGAAGAAGCTGAGCGGTGACTACGGGTATTTATATGCATGTGATTTGTTCACGGACAGAGGTGGCTGAGCACAGGAAATACAATAGGCGGTTTTTGAAACAGCGGAAAGCCGAAAACAAATATAGTTTGCTGGTAAAAATATTTATAATAGTTTATTACGTACAAATTAATAAAAATATCACTACTATGCTTTCTAAATCATGATAACCCCACATTTTGTCTCGTAGTTATAATGCTTCATGTAAAAAGTTTATAAAATATAAAATAATTAAAATATATATTAATATAGTACACTCTATTGTATAATGTTACTTTAACATTTTTAAAGTTACTAATGTAGTGTTTGCTAATTTATTTATAATGAAAACTTGATAATTTATTTAATATTGAAAAAATCTAAGTAGTTTTATAATTGATATTTTTTCTAATTTTATTTTCCGAAACTAAATAGAAAATATATAGAAAATTGAAATAGTAAATTATACAATTGAATTGTGTATTTTAATTTAATTAACAAAGATTTGAGGTAAAAATTTAAATATATACATTTGAGATTAGGAGGAAAACAAATTTATTGTAAGCGTAGTTCTTTTATATTTAAATTTGATACTATTTTATTACAACAGTACATTTTATTCTTAATAAATATATTTTCATTCGTCTCGGTTTATTATCCATATTTCCTTTTTAATATGTCCTAAAATTATTATCAACTTAAAAATATACTAATCAAAAAATAGTTTTTTAGCGGCACCTAATCCAAAAATAGTTTGGTGATAAATATATAATTCTATTGGTTACCGAATGTAATATATATATTTTTATTAAACTGTTTGATTTTTGTTCATGTACAATAATTTTGGGATGAAGCGGGTATGATATATGAGGTTTGTTCAAAAAAGTCCTTAATTTTTTTTAAAATCTTAAGAAACAAATTTCAACAATTGATCAATAATAATTAATGATCAAAATTAATCACATGTTTCATACACTGAGGGATATTTATGTCATTCGACACTCACATATATTTTTTTAAAATTTTTAATTAGCTTTTTCTCATTAAAAAAAAATATCATGTAATAATAACATATAATTGTATACTTATCATATGTGTTTACATAAAAACATCACATGTGATTATATATTTCGATCGCATGTATCAACCATATCAAATATGAGTTGCAATAATTCTAAAAGACATGCCCCTTCTTATAATATTATGTTAGAAATACAACATAAATGTTATTCAACAATTAATAAATGGAATTTGATTGGTTAAGGGTTAATTAATTTGTTAATTTACAAGTATTTGAACTATAACTATTCTTGGGTGTTTAATGGTTTCTAAAAAGATTGTTTTTTATGGTTAAGATATATAATAACTTTAAACATGTTGTAACTCATATGTGGTTGATTAATATTTAACACCACCATAAGTACAATTTATGTACATAAATTGTATGACCATTAGCATACTCATTTCTACCCTATAAATATGAGTGTTATGTAGTTGTTTCCTTTGTATCTATCTCATATATCTCTAGTCTCTTTTGTATCTCTTGTACCATATTGTAACACAAGCATGTCTAATGAGAATGTTGGATGGATTTCTTGAGTTGAGCTAATTTGTCTTACAATACGTTATCAGCACTTTGTTAAAAATCGTTTCACGTTCGTCCCTCAAGAAGTAAGAAAACCGAGTAATTCAATATCATTCTTCCCACACAATCTAAAGTAAGTTTTTCTTGAATCATTATACTTATTTGTTTTTAGTTTATATGACCATTACAAAGAATTACAATTCAAAAGAAAAAATATATTTTGACCAAACGTGATTTATAAATTGTTCGTATGAATATATAATCATATAATCAAAAGAAGGAATTGGCAAATTTTTATGTTCGAAATAACGTCTAACACGATCATATTAAGAATAATGAATTATTCTTCATTTTAATGGTTTCCATATTTGGTTTTGAAATGAATTATGGTGATAAACTACAAAAAGTTAAATTATATAAACTTAGTTCATCAACAACATATTTGTTTGATTCTTTATTGAAAAAAAAATCTCTCTATTTTACGATTCAATACATTATGAAAAATAATATTACATTTAATTTTATAATGTAGAAAAAAAAATTATGGAGTATTGATTACTCATTATGTTTTTGTTTATAACATCAATTGAAGTTATTATATGGCATTAAGATTACAATTAAATTGTTAGTCATGAAAATGAACAAGTTAATTTGAATATGTTTCATATAATTTTTTGCGCATAAGTAAAATGCTTTAAATTCATGAAATTTGTAAATGATTATCAATTATATACAATTTTATGAGAAATTTTATTAGACAAACCTAAAGAGTATTTGATATTTGACATAAAGAGAAATTATTAAGATGAAATCTTTTTTTATGATCATGTTCTATAAATATTTCTAATAGTGTGTTAAGAAGATTAATGGTCATTCATTAGTTGTTATATTTTTGTTGAAAAAAATATATATTTTGAATCATTTAACCATCAATATTAGATGCATTGACATTTAATGGTTTTGTTATACTTTCTTTTGTGTTTGAAAGTTGTATTTAAAAAACACAAACATTCGAATTAATAATTTCATTGCAAAAATAATTATATTTTTACATTTACAAGTTGCATGATGTGCAATCTAAAATAAGTCATTTTGATTTATTATTAATGATTAACAATGTGTAGATTACACTATTAGTTCATGCGAACTCAAATAGAAAAATACGAACTTATGAGCATTGTATTAAAACTACCCAAGTGAAAGATATAATAAATCATCCTCAAATAGGCTCACCTATTCTTATTACAATGTCTAGGAAAGATAGGCGATTTTTCTGACTCCTAATGATGGGTGGTTCCGATACGCACAAGCGCTGTCTACCCTCATCGTCTTTCCTGGTTATATTCGAATAGAGCTACTGAAAAGGGTTGACTAAATAATCTTTCCCCCGAATGTGGTTATATACATATGGTGTGTATAAATCGACCTGTCGTTCGATAAGTGAGAACCATTCGCACTTGTGTTTTTTCGAACCTGCTGATTCGACATACAGTTTATGCTCATACAAATCATAAGCATATAAACTATCATTTTATATGATAACTAAATCCAATATTTCTCCTCCCGATGTAGGAAAATATCGAAACAAACATGAATTCTTTGAGACCACTAATTTTGTGACTCAAATGGAATAATAGAGTTATTGTACAGCTCATGAGTTATATTTCATTTGGATTATGCTTTCCCATTTGGATAATGGTTATCTTTTGGACTATGGTTTGTTCACATTGATAGTGTTTCTCGAGATAATTTAAAGTTGTTTTCTTCCTTATGAAATTAAACAATATGTGTGACCAACTTTAAATTATTTTTACTTTGAGGCATGTATATTGGGTATGTTGATAGTCTGGTTGATTGTGGTATTCATATACACTTTCGTAAAACATAAGGACAAATTTATCAACATCACGCCTAAAAGTAACTTCATTGACAACCATTTCGGGCCCGTCGACCCTTGGCTTTGGTATAACCCAATATATGTTGTCAAATGGTACTATTTTAACCATAATGAAGCCTTATATTGTCCAAGTTCCAGTCGAAACTTGTTGAAAATTAAGGATATTCGAGAAAACAAATTTCATCTCGGAAATGATCGAGAAAATGATATTGAATACCTTTAAATTACCTCCGATAAATATGACCAAAAGCGTATATTGGAGAAGTTGAGATATTTGTCAAATGGTTTGTATCTTATAACGATAAAACACATTGAAAGCAATACAATTATTCATCGAGCCCCCGTTGATAAGGGAACTTATATGTTATGGAATGACCGGCTGGGACACCCGGGTCAAAATACGATTCTTGAAAGTATGAATGCATCCCATGGGCATCCTCTTGAAGGAATTAATTTCATGATTAATTCGAAAAGCCTATGCCAAACATGCTCGATTGTAAAGACACATCTCAAACCACTTTATGTATAATCTACAAAAGTGATATCCCATTTTTCTTGAGAGAATTCATGGGGATATTTATGAACTTATCCAACCAACATGCGGACCATTTAAAAATATCATGATATTGGTTGATGAATCAACAAGATGGTCACATGTAACTTTGTTGTCCACAATGAATGCAACATTTCCTAAACTCCTAGCCCATATCATTAAGTTGAGGGCTAATCATCCAAATGATCCAATAAAGTCAATTAAACTTGATAATGTCGGTGAGTTTACATAAAAAAAATGTTCGATGATTATTGCATAACATTGGGCTTTGATATTGAACACCCTGTTGTGTACGTTCATTCTCAAATTAATCTTGCGGAAGCGTTTATGAAAAGAATACAAATAATTGCAAGAACTTTGGTTATGCGCACCAAAATGCCCCATTTTTATATATAGTTATGCGATATTGCACACTGATGCATTGGTCCGTCTGAGGCCCATGGGCACCCAAATAACTTCCTGCGTACCAGCTGGTAACTGGATATGAGCCCGACGTCTCATATTTACGCGTGTTTGGGTGTTTGGTCAATGTTCCAATTGAACTTCCAAAGCGTTCGAAATTTGGACATCAGAAACGACGGGGAATATATGTTGATTATTAATCCCCGTCCATCATACTCTATTTAGAGCCATTGACAGGCGATCTCTTTAACGCTATACATGCGAATTGTGACATTGATGAGACAATCTTCCCGTCGTTAGGGGGAGATTTGCACGTTATCGTTGATAAGAAACGACGTGAATGAACGTGGCATATACCCAACTAGCTACAAAACCCGCCCATCGGCGGGTATGCTGTAAATTTTAGTATGTAGAAAAATGTCCAAAAACTTTATATATTTCTAAATGACATAATAATCGATAGATGTGATGATGATTTTGTACAAAAAAACGGTAAATGAAGAAATGTTACACGTGCATTTTATTAAATGAAGAATCCAGCTTTTTATGCCGTAATCCGTAATATCTGAAGTCTGGTTCCGTTGCGTAATCCAGCTTTTTATGCCGTAATTATAGAATGTCGGTTTTATGGAAATTATATTGAGTCGTGTATCACTTCAGAATAAATACGATTGAGTCGCTGATTGATCTTTTAAATATTTATTTGTTTCCTTGTATGTAGGATCTTTGAAATAGTTATTTATTTATTTCCTTGTATGTAGGAAGCCGTATATGGAGCATATGAATGTAGACCGTAAGCCGTACCAGATTCGTTTGCCGTATATGGAGTGTATGAATGTAGACCGTAAGCTGTACCAGATTCGTTTGTATTAGTGCAAATGACGTGGACCAATCAGGGAATTCCAAGTGGCATTATGGACGAATAGGAATGCTTGGAATTGCCATGGTGTCAAACCCTCTTCAAATTTAGGCCTCATATATAGGGTAGGATTTGTCTCATATGGATCCCCTGATTTCACATAGTGATAAGGATGTGCAAAGAGTTCTAAGTCTACAAAATGTTGCTAATCAGCTACCAGACACATTTAATGACTTAACAAATGTCACGAGATCAAATATACATGCTGCATATGTGCCTGCAAGGATAGACGTCCCTGTGAGACGCCATTTTCTGTTTGAACATGTTGTATCGGTCGTACCCACCGTGCAAAGGACGCTGCCATTGGCTGTCCAGTCCGCCGCTCTTCCCAATAAAAGAGGAAGACCGGTTCGTTTCCAAGGATGTTCTGCCTCAAAGGAGGAGAAATTCTGTTGTATACGTTTTGCCACACGAGATCATTAAGGATCACGGGAGTGTATTGGAGAAGCGTGTTAATGATGAAACACCAATTTCTCATCACCACGATAATCTCAAATTATCTGTCGAGTATGCTAGTTTAGACAATATTTTGAAGCAAAACGAGACTGTCATCGATGATTTGTTAATATACGCAGTGGCCACTGACATTATGAACAATGATGACATGGAACCAAGTACTGTTGTTGAGTACAATGGACTGGTCTTTATGGAAATATACAATCCAGGTAACTTTGGATTCCTTACCGAGAAGAAGAGTGTTTGGACCGGTTGCTCCAACACCACGTAGTATTAAACCAATTGGTTATATACGGTATTCGTAACGAAGCGTAATGAGAATAATTAGATTGTAAGATACAAAGCTCGCCTCGTGGCGCTAGGCTTCTCTTAAACGCCCTGGTATTGATTACGAGGAGATGTATTCTCATGTAATGGACGTTATAACGTTCCACTACTTAATCAGTTTAGTAGTTTCCGAAAAACTGAATATGCAGCTTATGGATGTGGTCACAACCTATCTGTATGGGGGTCATGACACAAAGATACACATGAAAGTCCCCGATGGACTCAAGTTGTCTGAATAAAGTAGTTCCAGACCACGGAACACATTCTCGATATGACTGAGACAATCATTTTTTGGATTAAAATAATCCAGACGGATGTGGTATAACCGTCTAAGTGAGTACTTGATCAGACTGGGATATTTGAATATTTGATATGCCCATGCGTGTTTATAAAGATATCCACTTCAGGATATGTTATTATCGCAGTCTATGTAGATGATTTGAATCTTATAGGATCCTCGACAGAGTTGTTTGAAACTGCTGAAATCCTGAAGAAGGAATTCGAGATGAATGATCTTGGGAAAACACGACATTGGGTCGACATGCAGATCGAGCACCGTAAAGGTGGGGTTCTTCATTATCAACAGAATTACATCTAGACTCTTTAGTTACCATGACGCAAAACCTCAATCTACTCCCATAGTCATTCATTCGTTCTCTAGACATTAAAAGGGACCTATTCCATCCAAATGAGGATGATGAAGATATATTGAGCACTGATTCTTTATATCTAGGTGCAATAAGCGCAATATTGTACGTGGTCCAATGTACTAGACCGAACATCTTATTTGTTGTGATATGCATGACTAGGCATAGCAATGCGCCAACACGCCACCATTGAAATGGTATTAAAGACATCTTCCGTTAATTTAAAGATAGTACATATATGGGCTTATTCTATCCCTGCGTGTCACCGAGTGGATCAAGTGTGACTGATAATCGAGATAACGCGACCCTTATCGGTGATGCCGATGCGGTTTACTTATCAGACCTGAATAAGGGACGTTCCCAATCTGATTATGTCTTTACCATAGGGAATGTGGCGACATCCTAAAGTTCTTGTAGATAGACTCTAGTTGATACATCGACAATTCACTCTGAACTACTCGTGCTCGTTGAGGCGACTAGAGAGTGTGTATGGCTTTGAGATGTAAGAGACCATATTCGAAGTAAATGTGGTTTGGCTTATGATCCCAGTTAACCAATTGTCATATATGAAGATAACACCGTTGTTATCGATCAAATTAAACATGGTTATATCAAAACAGGATAACACCAAACACATCTCGCCGAAATTGTTCTTTACACATGAACAACAAGCATTTCAAAAGATTGAAGTGCAACATATTGGATCAAATAAGAATCATGCAAACTTGTTCACCAAGTCAATGCCAATGTATTCTTTCCAAATCATGTCAAAGCTATTTGACTTAGGAAAGTCTCTGAGCTACATAAATGACATACATCATGCACCTAGTTGTGTACGAATAATGATTGCATCCTGATGTATGCCTTGCACCCTGTTGAGTGCAGATAATGATTGCATCCTGATGTCTGCTTTGCATCATGTTGAGTGCGGATAATGATTGCATCCTAACGTATGCTTTGCACCATGTTGAGTGAGAATAATAATTGCATCATGACGTATGTTTTGCACCCTGTTGAGTGCATGTGAGGGGGAGCATCCCGGCGAATGCTTGTGTACTCTTTTTCCTTTAGTTCAAGGGTTTTGTCCCATTGGGTTTACCTTGACAAAGTTTTTAATGAGACACTAACAGTTTCTTATTCTCACTAAGAGTTGTTGAATTCAGGGGGAGTATCTAGTTGAATACTTATTAACCATTGTGTACTCTTTTGTCCTTCGTTAGAGTTTTGGTCCCACTGGGTTTTCTCTAAACAAGGTTTTGATGAGGCACACCATATATGGTTCCTTCCCTCGATCAAGACATCTTGATCGTACTCTTTTGTCCTTCAGTTGGAGTTTTGTCCCAAAGGGTTTTCTCCGACAAGGTTTTTAACGAGGGGAAAGCTTTATGGATTGTCTGAAGATACAATACTTATTAACCATTGTGAACTCTTTTGTCATTCGTTAGCGTTTTTGTCCAACTGGGTTTTCTCTAAACAAGGTTTTAATGAGGTACACTGTATATGGTTCATTACCTCTCTCAAGATATCTAGATCGTACTCTTTTGTCCTTTGACTGGAGTTTTTGTCCCAAAGGGTTTTCTCCGACAAGGTTTTAATGAGGTGGAAGTCTGATGAATTGTTTGAAGATACAAGACTAAGTAGTATAACTATGGTTCGGTGTAAATCTAAATAACCAAGGGGGAGTGTTGTAACTCATATGTGGTTGATTAATATTTAACACCACCATAAGTACAATTTATGTACATAAATTGTATGACCATTAGCATACTCATTTCTACCCTATAAATAGGATTGTTATGTAGTTGTTTCCTTTGTATCTATCTCATATATCTCTAGTCTCTTTTGTATCTCTTGTACCATATTGTAACACAAGCATGTCTAATGAGAATGTTGGATGGATTTCTTGAGTTGAGCTAATTTGTCTTACAACAAAACATTCATTTTTCTTGATATAACTAGAGGGAAATGATTTTCCTTAATAAATTAGTACGTTAATATCTGAAAAATACGAAAGACGTCCGATTTAAGAGCTATATTTATTAGGAGTAATGGTATTTAGTTCTACAATTTGGTCATACTTATAGTCCTACTCATTAGTTGAAGACATGTGACAAAATCAAGAGATACTATTAAGAGAGGAATTAGTGAAATACGCATGTCATCCTATCAAGTGTGTAAGATTATAAATAGGACCAAATTGTAGGACTAAATATCATTTTTCATTTATTAGAGCATCAGGTATGGTCACAAGGGTCGGAATGCGACCTCTGCGCCACCTATGCGCCACATTATATTTCACATTTCACATTCAAAACCCCCAAATACTCATCTACCATCACTTAAGCCATTTGGGCCCCACCCCTCATATTTTTCTTTTTCCTTTTTTCAAAACAACTTAATATTTCATTCAAATAAAAATTACAAACTAGAAATAAAAAATTACAAATACCGAAAAAATAAAAATAAATATACTGAAAAATTAAAAAAAATTACCGAATTTTTTTTAAAAAAAAACCAAAAATTACATACGATTTTCTTGATATCGTCGCGAAATATGTTCCAGAATATTTCGTTGGAGTGATTCGTGTGTACGTTTATCACGTAATTCTCTGGACCTCAGGTGTTGCACTTCACACCTCTCGATCCAAGTATGTTGTATATTATATTGTTGACTTACATACAAGTCGTTTATATCGCTTATGGCAAAGTTTTGATCTTTTATAACCATGTTATGCAATATGATGTATGTATACATGGTTCTACGTAGCTTGTTGACAGATCACGGACGAGCCGATTGGCGAATAATTTCCCAACGCCCCTGTAAGACACCAAATGCACGTTCTATGTCTTTTCTTGCACCTTCTTGCCGTCGATTGAAGTAAGCATGTTTTTTGCCTCATGTAACTGTAAATGATTTGACAAAGCTTGTCCACTGTGGGTAAATACCAAAAGCTAGGTAATACCCGTTCTGATAAGTCACTCCATTTACAACAAAAAGGGACTGCATGAGCAATATCGTTAAGAAGGTTATCAAACAAGGGTGAATTATTTAACACAGTGAGGTCGTTATTGGCACCCGCAGCCCCAAAAAATGCGTGCCAAATCTAAAAATCTTGCGACGCCACAACTTCTAGTATTATAGTTGGGTATATTTTATCACCTCTACCATATTGGTCGTGCCATGCTTTTGGACAATTGTGAAGGGTTTCTATTAACACTGATTGACCACTTGGGTCAACCTCCTAGTCATCTGTTTCGAACCACACTGATCAAGAACATGAACTTATTCTTGACCGGTTAAAACCAACTAGCTGATTTAATCCCTAAATGCGGAACTGAGATTAAACCTAATCCTTAAACCCTAAAGGATTGGGATCTTGGAGATCTAGATTAGATTACAAATGGAAGAAACCTTGTACGAAAAACTCGAACACACACACATATGCTTGTGGTATTCGACAAACACCAAGAACCCTAGGGTTCTTGGGTTCGAATTCGGCCAAGAGGGAGAAGGGAGAAAAAAGGTTTTTTCAGAACATACCTTGTTGTTTGCTTAAGATAGATCCACTGATGATGAACAAATCGAGCGATCTTCTAGTTGATCTAAGCAATGAACTTGATCTTCAAGAACTTGAAGAACACGAAGAACGAAGAACACCAAGGATGGTGTTCTTGGGGTTCTCGGCCGAAACCAAGGGGAGAGGGGGAGAGGGAATTCGTGTGATGTTGTAAGTGGTTTTAGGGTTAACCTAAGCCTCTTATTTATAGATAAATAAGTTGCGCTTAGGACCCTCTAATTTAATTAATATTAGATCTTTAATTAAACTTCCTTTTAACACTTCCACCCCTTATAGTTTAACTAGTTTATTATTATTGCACTTAACTATTAAATGTCTAGTATTAATACACTAATAATTCGATACCCATATACACGAATTATATATATTTGTATTTATACTTTTATTAATTAATTATATAATAATCTTTATATAATTTATACAACAATATTATCCAATTTACTATATGATTTAATAGCTTTAAATCATATCATGGATAATCTATAATTAACACATTATATATTTACTTAACTAGTAAATGTACAAATACTTGTATTAATTAGTTAGTTAAACTAACTAGTAATAAGTTAAACTTAACTTAATACTTAACTGTTTCATAATGACTATTATGAATCATTCCTCTTCGTAGTATCATTGCTTATCTTGCTCGTATTACATGTACTCACCGGTGCGACCCTTAAGTGTTTCGTAGGCATGGATGTATCATCATAGGTTGACTAACTGTGCACATAAATCCTTCAGACTCTCACCTGTGCAAGTTTGTAACCTTTGTCTTAATGATACGAGCTACAGTGGCCTTCTAGATGGGCATGTAGGTAACCAACCCCATAAAAACAGCTTACGTAACCCAGGTATAGTTTCTTGAAAAACTCTTAATAGCGTCTCCTAGTAAAGAACACTCTGTCTCTACTTCTTGGGCAACTATGTTTGGTTTATCCCTTGCAGCACGATATTTGTGATAATGAATACGAGCATGGTAGAAATTATTAACTCCTGTATTCAAAATCATTTCATGACTTCTTGATTCAAACTGTTGTGATAAACGACAAAGAACAAATCAGTTCGTTTGAGCATGGCCATGCACTTTCCAGTTATCATCATGTCAAAGGACCTATAAATATCTCTCCTAGGAAGGAGGTGCAATTACCATCTTGTTATATTTCGATTCAATATACAAATTCCTTTGTACCTAGTAAATCCTCGTATGACAACCATATTTCAGAATTGTCTAAGACGAACCAAAGCACATTAGTCAATGTATCCCAAACCAAATACCTCAGGCTTAAGGACAATCCTAGTGAATAATACTTTTTAACTTTTCAACTACGAAGTATTATCACGACGGTCAATCCAATATTCGTCGAGCTCCAACAGAATATCACCGATATTTGGTTTACACAAAACTTGTGTAGCTATCTTCGAAGAACTTCGAATCTGCCACCAAATACCGCGATGACGTTAACGTCCCATCGAGGTTCCCACCAAGACGAGTAGTCACGGATTTATACCTTTTTGAATAAATAGACTTTTATTCATGGATGTTGTAAAACATACACATTCTGAATAACAATGATACTAACTCATGTATTATTCCTCACTGGACATAGATACCGAATTATTATTGGATCATTACTTTTTCTTTGCGTTTGTGTTGATTGCTCAATGACTTCTTAATTGTAACTTTTATCACTAATTACAATTAGTCATTTCTATTAAACTAAAGACATATGACGAGTATTTATGAATACTATTACTTTTGTCTTTGCTAGATATTGTTCGTGCAACATTTAGAACATATTCTAGTCTTGCCTTTTTATATGATTCGGCAAACATAGGAGGATTGGAAAATTACTCCTTTAGTTTTTTGAATATATAAAACTTGCCTTGTAACTAAAACTCTTTTAACTACTTGATTTGTAGATATTCTTACTAGTTAAAGAAATTTCCTTAAATGATCAACTTGTTCACTAGAATGTGAACAACTAGAATGTGAACATCCTATTAGATATGCAATAATTAATCACAAGACTTGTGATCACGCTATTAGGCTTGCAATAATCTAATCAATGATTATTTATTTCTCTTAACTCTTTGGCTAACGACTTGGTAAAATCTTGTTGTTAATGTCCTAACTAACTTACTATATTCATTAGTACCTCTAGTGAATATGTTCGTCATAGCTCCCACTAAATTTTATGGAAATAAGCATTACTTAAACTACTACTTTTGACCTAGTCAAAACTTAAGTTTAACCCTTTAAAATTAATCAATAATCAAAGTCATCTTTTGGATTTGCGAATATCCAACATTCCTTTTAAGGGAATTATGACTTTCATTGATTATTGTATCTAACAAGTATAAGACACTTGAAACGATACTTCCAATTCTTAAGTGTGTTAGTATCTTTTAAGAATCTTATTTAATGCCAAAGCCATTTCTTGGATTTCTCAAATATCCATTATTCCTATTAGGGAATTATGACTTGATTAAATATTGTATTTATTACAAGTATAAAAGACTTGCAATAATACCTTTTAATTTTTAAATACTTTAATATAGTTTGTCCCTTTTAAGAGTTCATTTAATGTCTAAGTCATTTCACTTGGATTTTACGAATATCCAATTATTCCTATTAAGGAATTATGACTTCATTAAATTCCTTTATTACCAGTATAAAAGACTTGTAATAATACTCTTTAAAGTCTATCTTGATTATATCCAATATAATCATACTATATTAATATTAACACCTTGAAACTTACTACATAAGTAACCATTACTTAAGATGTTTCAACTAGGTTCAATAACTTTTGAACCTTATGCTTTTCATAAAATCTCTTAAATACTTTAGAAGAAAAACTTCTAATTTCTAGTATCTAAGTATTGAGCTTCTAAAACATTACTCATTCAACAATCAAACAATCATAAAACATGAAATATAAAGTAAATCAAAACTTGACTTACAATCTAGTCATAAAACTTGACTAGTGTAATTATCACACATACACACACATAATATAATTCAACCATGGATTCTTTATTAAAACCAAAGAAAACTTGTTTTAACATAATAAAAAATGATCCAACAAAAATGAAATTGTTTTACTGAATCCATAAAATACTGAATTATAAAAACTTGGTGCTTGTGGAATCACCATCTCATGCTGGTCATCTTCACTTTTCATCTCCTCCTGCAATAAACGATTGCAAAAGTTAGATTACTCGTAATGTACTTTACAAGTATCTTAAAAGTGATTAAGAAGTGTGGTTGTGTTACCTGAGGAACTTGTGTTTCCTCCACCACCACTTGCACCCTTTGGACAATTACTATTCCAGTGCCGAGCCTCACCACACTTGAAGCACCGATTCTCGGTCCTCGCTGTGTTAGGCTTAACCTTCTTGACCTTATGTTTGATACCTTTACCATTAGGCACTTCTTGGCTAGGATTGGTTTTACCCTTTCCTTTACCACCATGCCCTTCTTCATCGCTATCATCAGTTGTGCGACTCCTTTTAGAATTGGTCTTAATATTCAACTCAACAGCCTCGAGCATGGGTCGTAGCTCAGGAATGGAATTATCCATATTACGTTTGCTGTAGTTGGCTACAAAAGACTTTGTAGTCATCTGACAATGAGTTGAGTACAGTGTCAATTGCTAACTGCAATGGCACGTGGTCACCAAGTCTAGTAAGGTGATCGATGTGCACTTTCATTTTCATGACGTGTGCACCTACTGATGCTCCCTTAGCCATCTTGCAAGAAATCAACGACCTACAAGCGTAAAATGCTTGTCTTGGTTCATTGTTTGCATCCTCGGTAGGGTCTTTCAACACGTTTCTTTCTCGGTCAATCCTATCCCTCTCTTGTCTGAGCATGATTTTAAAATCACGTCTCCAATTGAGGAAATTTGACCCAGTCAATTCTTTCTTTCCTAGAAAGAAACGTCGCGATAGTTTGTTGTAGGTTATCGTTGTGTTTGTTGCTGCCATCTACAAATCAAACCCAATTTAATTAGTAATCATCAATAAACATTCTCTAAAATATATTATAAACCCATAATTAATATTTTAGGCCTAGGATCCATATTTCACATTCTCGCCGCAAGGTTTGGGCACTTCCCGACGAGACATGCTATTTCTGGTAGGTAACATCCTTACCGATCGTATCAAGACTTGACACGATTCCTAGGGGTCGTAGAATCTTTAGACTTATAACTTATTACAACTTTGTACAATCCAATTGTAGATTTCTAAGTTAGTAATAAAGCTTAGTATGTTTATTCTACTCAAGTACTTTTTGGGCCGGGACTCCCGATTATCACCAAAGTAGATCAGACCATCTAAGACGGTGCGATGTTCTGCGCCGGGAATCCCGATTATCACAGAACCTTACGCACCCTAACACTCGCAATGATTTGAATCCATATCTGGTTCTTTATCCTTACAATATGAATATCGTTTAACAAGTGAGGTATTCCATTAGGTGGATAGTACTTAGATCTAAGATTTTCTTGGGTTTGTTTAAGTCTTGAACTAAACTTAAACCTTATTCCAATCTTAATCCTTGTTTAAAATGTGTGACTTGTGAATTCAAGAATTCAACAAGACACCTTTTTAAATCTTAAGAAATTTTCTTAAAACTTATAGTTTCAAGAATTTGCGCGTTTTATATGTATACCTAAAAACGAGGTGTACAAAACGTATCACTAGGTTTTGTGGAAAACCTTGTCTAGAATAAAACTTACTTGTTTTATCTTAATTGAAAAACTTAAAACTTATGTTAAACTTTTAATTCTTTTATGACTCATAAACTTGAATCATAAATCTAGTTTAACATACCTAGTTTTTCATATGTCTAATAATGAAATCAAACATTTGTTTTAACTTATTAGATTCGACCAAAACTTATGCCTTAACGACATATTCATAAACTTTGTGATTTTCTTGTGTAGCTCCCACTAGCTCCAACAACCATGATGGAACTTGAGCAAACACAATCACCGGTCTATACTTGGTGAAACTAATAAACTTATTATATAAACACTATACATAATAATTCTTAGTTTGTTTTAAACCTTTCTAACATTTAACTTGAACTAGTTAAATATAGGTTCTAAAGTTATCTTGTTATTTAACCTTGATCATTAATCTAGTATCTTACATGACTTGTAAAATACTTGTATCATACTTGTATAATTATCTAGTTATAATAACTTATAACTTTATACACCTTATAATAATAATTATAACTTTGTATATTTCTAGTTCATCATATAATCTCAACTTGTACAATTTCTAGTTATAATGAAATCATAACTTTGTACTTTTTAGTTTCAATTATATAATAACTTTATACAACTACTAGTTATACTATTATCCTTTAAAGATCAAAATAACATTATCCTTTTAATTGTTCCATTTTATCTTGTATTTAATATATATATATATATATATATATATATATATATATATATATATATATATGTATATATATATATATATATATATATATATATGTATATATATATATATATATATATGTATGTATATATGTATGTATATATATATGTATGTATGTATATATATATATATATGTATATATATATATATATATATATATATATATATATTTCTCTTTTAAAATAAACTTGTAACATTCTAATAAGAATATTACATCTAATTTATACGTATGTATTTTAACTTAATCTAATTAAAATACGTATAAACTATTTTATTTATTAAAATTTATCTTACCTTAAATATAAAAAAAACGAAATATATAAATATAAATAAATAAATACATCTTGTTAATTTCTAAAATTAACACTTCTTTTAATTCTCATTAATTAGTCTAAGCCTAATCTTGTTTTTGATCAATCAAAATTAGGGTTTTGACTTTCTTGATCAAAGACATCATTTATCAAAAAGATTAATTATAATCAATCCTATTTAAACAATAAACTTTGTTTAAACTCTAAGATAGATTATAACCCTAATAAATTTATTTAAACTTTTTAATTTAAACCTTATAGACAATAAACTTTGTCTAGATTTCTAGGTTTAAAGAACTAGTCTTTAATAAATCTACTAAAGTAATAATTAAACCTATTAAACATAAACTTGTTTAATTATCTAGGTTTTAGATTATTAACCTAATTAATTCTTTTAAATCATTAAACTTAAACTAGTTTAATGTTCTAGGGTTCTAGATTATATCTAGGGTTTTTCGGAAGAATCCTTAAAGCCTAGGAAACTTTTCCACCAATGAAACTAGGCTAGTTTAACAAACTTGGTGTCCAAGGACTCCCCTTGATCACGAAAATCTTAAAAAAAAGGAAAGAATCCTTTTTGATCAATTAAACCAAATCTTGGTTTAACATACTTGATCCTAGATTTTTGAAGATCAAGTAATTAAGGAAAGAATCCTCTTGATCAAAATTTTTTGACAATCTTGATCCTAGGGTTCCTCCTAAATTCCGAAAATACTAGGGTTAGGGAAAAGAAGCCTTTTGATCAATTAAACAAAAACTTGTTTAATGTTCTTGATCCTAGGGTTCTTTTGCCTTACACGAAATTTCTAGGGTGAGAGATCTAATGTGATTGAATTCAAGCTAATTCATGGTGATTTGATCAAAGTTTGAAGATTCAAGTGTGTGTAAGTGTGTGTGTTCTTGAGAGAGAGATGGAGGGAAGAAGAGAGCTTTCAAAATTGTAAATGCATTAAGTGTGAGAAAGCTTACAAATTAAGTCAACATGAAATGTATTTATACCTCCCTTCTAAACATGCTTAATTAAGCACTAACCAAGGCTAAGACTAGACTAACACTATTACAATATTACACATCTAGTCCCCTAACTATTGAATACAATTAAAATGACCCTAACAATCTCCCCCTTTGTATCAATAGTTTGAGTTAGCCTGTTCTTGAAATCTTCTTCTCTAGCAAAGTCTGAGACTGAATTATCCGTTGAATAGTTTTATTATCGTATCAGCTTCAGCTTTTGATTGAACAATGAAAAATAATACTTTTTATTGACTTTTCAACAAATATAAAGTATCTCAGAAGATTTCATGAATTGTTGACTTAAAATGTTTTTATCATTATCCAATCTCCCTCTTTTTAAGCTTTAGCACTTCATCCCAGTCTTCCTTCTTCAATTTCTTCTTTTGGTCCGTTACCAAATTCGTTTATGATCAGATGTGCTTCAAACTGTTTTGCTCTTCAATGATTACATCTGATTAGATTAAGAAGAAATTTGAGATTTCAGACACTCAACGAAAATATTTTTTTTTTCGTTGAATCTATCGGTGTAAGAAAGTCCTAAAACTGGTTTCCTAAGGATTTGAAAGTTCTGGATATGGAATATCAGTTTGGTAAGGATTTGTCTGGGATTCTCAAATATGGAGATTTTGTGATAGAGGTTTTAGTGAGGATTGAATAACGATATTTTTGGTTTTTGAAAAGAATGATTTGAAAGTTGAATTTTTTCGATGTGTGTGTGTGTGTTTTTAGAATTTTGGAAAGAATGATTTGTACAGTTAAGTCTTGAATACATGTAAATATTTTGTATATATTTGTACGGTTAAGATTTGAATTTGAATGGTTGAGATTTTGAGAGGAGTTTCTGTAGATGAATCGGTTTTCTTCTTCTTCTTCTTCTTCACTTGATTTTCCATTAAGTACATTGATTATCATTTTCTGTTTCTCTTAGTCACATGATATATACAATTTCTGATTTTTGCATTTGATTTGAGTACATGATTTATGAATTTTCTTCTTTAATGGGATGTTTGTGGTTCTTTTAGATGTTGTTCAGTTATACATCCGATATTTGAACTATTTCTTGATCTTTTTCTCCCCCTCATGAGGATCATGACAAGGGTCCTCATGATAAAGCTGAATAGTTGCGTTTTGGAAACAGAGAGAGGATGTAAATCGAGAGCCAAGATCGGATGGAGAACCAGAAACATGGAGTACTCATGTAGGAACCAGGGACAAATTGATTTAATCCAAGAGTGTTGGAGAAAAATATTTGAAAATGAAGAATAGCAATGTCAATAATCACGTGAAGTCATAAACAGATGCAATCTTTACTGAAGAACTTCAGTAAAGAGATCGTTTACGGATATGACAAACACGATGATTAGAGACATTGTTAATCTAATGTGATTGAATTCAAGCTAATTCATGGTGATTTGATCAAAGTTTGAAGATTCAAGTGTGTGTTTTTAGTGTATGTGTTGAGAGAGAAGAAGATGGAGGGAAGGAGCTTTCAAAATTGTAAATTCAATAATGTGAGGAAAGCTTACAAATTAAGTCAACATGAAAGGTATTTATACCTCCCTTCTAAACATGCTTAATTAAGCACTAACCAAGGCTAAGACTAGACTATCATTTAGACAATGTTACACAACTAGTCCCTTAACTATTGAATACAACTAAAATGACCCTAACAATCTCCCCCTTTGTATCAATAGTTTGAATTAGCCTGTTCTTGAAATCTTCTTGTCTAGCAAAGTCTGAGACTGAATTATCCGTTGAATAGTTTTGATGTCGTATCAGCTTCAGCTTTTGATTAAACAGTGAAAAATAATACTTCTTATTGACTTTTCATCAAATATAAAGTATCTCAGAAGATTTCATGAATTGTTGACTTAATATGTTTTTATCATTATCCAATCTCCCTCTTTTTGAACTTTAGCACTCCATCCCAGTCTTCCTTCTTCAATTTCTTCTTTTGGTCCGTTACCAAATTCGTTTATGCTCAGATGTGCTTCAAACTGTTTTGCTCTTTAATGATTACATCTGATTAGCTTAAGAAGAAATTGAGATTTCAAACATTCAACGAAAATATTTTTGTTTCGTTGAATCTGTCGGTGTAAGGAAGTCCTAAAACTGGTTTCCTAAGGATTTTAAATTTATGGATATGGAATATCAGTTTGGTAAGGATTTTTCTGGGATTCTCAACCATTGGAGATTTTGTGATAGAGGTTTTAGTGAGGATTGAATAATGATATTTTGGTTTTTGAAAAGAATGATTTGAAAGTTTAAGTTTTTAGGTGTGTGTGTTTGTATTTGTAAGAATGATTTGTACAGTTAAGATTTGAATTTGAATGGTTGAGGTTTTGAGAGGAATTTCTGTAGATGAATCGATTTTCTTCTTCTTCACTTGGTTTTCCGTTAAGTACACTGATTATCATTTTCCGTTTCTCTTAGTCACATGATATTAACAATTTCTGATTTTGCATTTGATTTGAGTACATGAGTCATGAGTTTTCTTCTTTAACGAGATGTTTGTGGTTCTTTTTGATGTTGTTCAGTTATTCATCCGATATTTAAACTATTTCTTGCTCTTTTTCTCCCCCTCATGAGAATCATGACAAGGATCCTCATGATAAAGTCGAATAGTTGCGTGTTTGGAAACGGAGAGAGGAATTGTGGCGTTGAATATCGAGAGCCAAGATCGGAATGAGAACCAGAAACATGTAGTACTCATGAAGTAACCACAAAAAAAAATTGATTTGATCTAAAAATATTTGAGAAAAATATTTGAAAATGAAGAATAGCAGTGTCAATAATCACGTGAAGTCATAAACAGATGCAATCTTTACTGAAGAACTTCAGTAAAGAGATCGTTTACGGATATGAAAAACACGATGATTAGAGACATTGTTAATCAAATATTTGAAATTTAAAAGAGATCAATTTGTTTGGGTATATCAAAGATCAGTGAAGTATACCACTTACAAAGATGCAATCTTCTCTGAACGTGTACGGAGAAGAGATCGACGGATATACAAAGATCAATGACATAACAATGTGCATCAAAAACGATTTTGAGTGTGTGAGAACTGGAGAAAGTCAGAATTGAATCTGAGCAGTTTTGAGAAGATGAAAAATGATTTCTCCAATGATCTTTTAAGAATTAAAATCGTTTGAAAAATAGTAAGAACAACCAATCCAAGATGGTGTTAAAAACAGATACAATCAGTACTGACAGAAATCAGTAAAGAGATCGACGAATTTAACAACAAATTGTGTTGAGTGTTGCAAACAAGTCATTTAAAAATGAAAAATTTATGCTGTGCAAAATCAGGTTTGTGAAAAATTGAGCCACAACGCAAGATACGAAAAATTTGTCATAAACAGATGCAATCTTTACTAATCGAGACTAGTAAAGAGATCGTTTACGAATATGACAAAAAATTGTATCCTACGTTGTGAACACGTCAATGTGAGCACAAAGTGAGATAAAAAGTTTTGGAATGTTGAGCATCACAGATTAATAAAGAAGTTATGAGATTGTGAAGTCAACAACTCAATATGTGTAAAAGAAAAATTTGTAATTGAATATTGATTTGAAAATGATAATCGAATTTGAAAGGAGAAAAATTTGATTTACAATTGAAAATTTTCGACAATGAAGGAACACAACGGTAGCAATGAGAAATAAGAGAATTTACAATAAACATATGCAATCAGTACCAACCTAGACTGGTAAAGAGATCATTTACGAATATTGCAAAAGCTAAGACTCAACATTGATAATCTTGTGTGATTGTAAATTTTGAAAGAGGTTGAAAAACTGTTTGAGGAAAAAAAAATATATTATCATGATAGAATAAGAAAATTTGTAATAAACAGATGCAATCAGTACCAATGGAGATTGGTAATGAGATCGTTTACGGATACTACAAAAATTGATACCCCATATTGATAATTAAAAAAAATGTGACAGGAGCATCGAAAAAGTTTTTATCGATTATAAAATGATGCTCCCCCTCGACAGTTGATTTTCAAAAATCATATAGCGGTTATGCTCCCCCTTGACATAAGAATGTCAATTTTCTCCCCCTTGACAAGTGAATAAAAGTTCTCCCCCTCAACCAGTTAAGCCATTTAAGAACGGGTTCCAAGCAGAGGTACTTGAAAGCCATTTTATTCTTTATTAAAAAAAAATGAAAACCAAAACAAAAACAATAAAACAGTAAAACGGTTTAAGTTTGTAGATTTAGCATACCAAGCTTAGACACAAGAAAGTTAAAGCGTTTTTCATCTAATGCCTTGGTAAACAAATCAGCTAATTGGAAATCGGTGGAAACGAAGTACAATTCTACATTACCTTGTTCAACGTGATCTTTGATAAAGTGATAGCGAAGATCAATATGTTTAGTTTTGGAATGTTGAACCGGATTGCATGAAATTGCAATTGCACTTCGGGAATCACAATATAAAGGAATGCAGGAATATGAAAAGCCATAATCCTTTAATTGTGATTGCATCACAATTACTTGGGATAAGCAGCTTGCAGCCGCTACATATTCTGCCTCTGTAGTTGAAAGTGAAACACAATTTTGCTTCCGAGAAGACCAGCTCACCAATTTATCTCCCAGAAATTGGACACTTCCAGATGTACTCTTTCGATCAAGCATACAACCAGCATGATCGGCATCAGAAAAAGCAGACAGATCAAACGAAGTTTCTTTAGGATACCACAAACCAAGATCGCGAGTACCCTTCAGATAGCGGAATATGCGTTTGACTGCTTGAAGATGTGATTCTTTAGGAGCAGCCTGATACCGAGCACATACGCAAGTAGAAAACATAATATCTGGTCGACTCGATGTTAGATATAACAATGAACCTATCATTCCACGATAATTTGTGGTATCAACAAGTTTACCATCAGGATCAACATGCAATTTAGAACCAGGTGACATTGGTGTCGAAATTGGTTTCGAATCATCCATTAGATATTTTTTCAGTAAATCAGTGATGTATTTGGATTGATTAATGAAGATCCCGGTAGGTAATTGGCGAACTTGAAGACCAAGAAAGAAATTCATCTCCCCCATCATGCTCATTTCGAAATGTTTGACCATAAGATCCGAAAACTTTTTACAGTATTTGGGATTCGTAGAACCAAAAATGATATCATCGACATAAATTTGAATGAGTATAATATCTTCCCCTTGACGCTTGATAAAGAGAGTGGTGTCAACTTTACCTTTTGAAAAACCACAATCCACTAAGAATTTGGATAGCACATCATACCAAGCACGAGGAGCTTGTTTTAAACCATATAAAGCTTTGTCGAGAATATACACATGATCAGGAAAGTGTGGATCTACAAAACCTTCGGGTTGATGAATGAACACTTCTTCTTTGAGTATGCCATTTAAAAATGCAGTTTTTACATCCATTTGATAGATAGTAAAATTCTTATGTGCTGCATATGCTAAAAATATACGAATGGCTTCTATTCGTGCAACCGGAGCAAACGTTTCTTCAAAGTCAATGCCCTCTTGTTGAGCATACCCTTTCGCAACTAATCGTGCTTTGTTACGAATAACAATCCCATTTGCATCCTTTTTATTCTTGAAAATCCACTTAGTACCGATAACAGATTTCCCGGGTGGTTTTGGAACCAGACGCCAAACTTTTAAGCGTTCGAATTGATTTATTTATTCTTGCATTGCAAGAATCCAGTCTGGGTCTGATAAAGCTTCACTGACTTTCTTAGGTTCATCTGAGCTTAGAAAAGCAGATAATTGACATTCATCGGCAGTGGCTTTACGAGTTTGAACAGGAGACTCAGGATTACCGATTATCTGATGAAGAGGATGATCCTTTATCCATTTAAGAGAATGCGGAAGTGGTAGTTGACCCGGATTTATATTTGACATATCAGTGAATTCAGGATGTGGGATAATTGCAGTTTGAGTGTCGGATGTAACCGGTGGTGGATCAACACGTGTGACGTTGAATTTAGAGAAATCAATCACCAAAGGTTGAACTTGAGCTTCATCTAAAGATGAGTCCGATGTATTAGCAGCTTGAGCAGGAGGTGAGTGAGTATCTGGTGATGATTGGTTGTTCATTGATTGAGAAGGATCTGATTCAGTTAAGATTGTATTGTGAGCACTGAAAGTAGGAGATGGTGAATCAGTGGAGCTCGAGGTTTGTGTTTCAGGTACAGTAATAGATTGAACATCGGCCACTGATGGTATTTGATCGTCAGTTTTCTCTACTGATGGGTGTCTAATGTTATGATAATCATCATAAAAATGTTCAAATAAAATCTCAAGATCATTTACCGACGTTGAAGGAGATGGTGAAGGTAACGGAACTTCAATATCCGTTGTCAGTGAATCCATAGGAAAAGTCTCATCAAAAGAAACATTTACACTTTCCCGTATCATGCGATTTGACCGATTATATACTCGATAAGATGCGGATTCACGTGAGTACCCAACAAACGTCCCTTCATCTGCTTTTGCTTCAAATTTATTCAATTTGTCCTTATCATTAAGAATGAAGCAACGACTCCCAAAAATATGGAAAAATTTAACATTTGGAATTCGGTTATTAATGATTTCGTATGGAGTCTTGTTGTAGGTTTTGTTGATGATCGAGCGGTTTTGTGTGAAGCAGGCCGTACTTACAGCTTCAGCCCAAAGAGATAATGGGAGTTTTGAAAATGAAAGCATGGTACGAGCAGCTTCAACTAAGGTACGATTTCTTCGTTCAACAACCCCATTTTGTCGAGGTGTACGTGCAGCGGAATATTGATGGGTTATACCAACTGATGTGAGAAAAGAATCTAATTTCTGATTTTTAAATTCAGTTCCATTATCAGTGCGAATGGTGTGAACTTTTAAATCCAAATTTGTTTGAGTTTTCTTGATGAAGGCGATAATGATGTCGGCTGCTTCATCTTTGGTACGTAAGAAATGGACCCATGTGTAGCGAGAGTAATCATCAACAATAACCAAGATATAACGTTTACCACCTAGAGATTGAACGCTCATGGGACCACATAAGTCCATATGAAGTAATTCAAGCGGTTTTGAAGTACTTTGAACTGGTTTAGACTTATGAGACTTTTTAGTCATTTTCATTCGCAAGATGAACAAAGATGATCTTTAGCAAACGAAACATCTGGAAGACCAGACACATGGCCAAATCGATTTGAAATTTAGGTGTGATAGACGGCGATGCCATAGCCATGACTCATTTGATGTTGCAGTGGAAAGTAGACACACTTCCTCCAGTGGAACCACATCATTTAAGTTGATAGTAAACAGATTTGTGTCACGGGAGCCAGTAAGAAGTTCTTTCCCCTCATAAGTGCGAACCGCACATTTCTTTGTGCGAAAATTAACTTCCAATGTTTTATCACAGAACTGACCAATACTGAAAAGATTGTGCGCAAGATCTTCAACATAAGCCACATTTCGAATGACTAAATGGTGATGAATTATATCGCCAATACCCATGATGGCAGCAAGATGATCATTTCCAAACCGAACAGTTCCCAAATATTTGTCTCTATAATTTGTTAACAAGTTCTTGTTTCCGGTCATGTGTCGTGTACAACCAGAATCAAGATACCATACATTCTACATAAAACAATTAACACAAAAAGGTACCCAATCAGATATGGGTCCTAAACGATTAGTAAACAATGTTTTATGAAGAATGATTGAAGCATTATGAATTTAGAGAGTTTGAGAACTGCAAGGAGGCAGTTCTATTTTTGGTACTTTTATGATCCATTGGAAGAATTGTGCAGGGGAATGGAGAATCCAGTTTGATTTTTCACTTTGAATCCACTTGTATTTAACAAACATGGATCGTTTTTGATTTTGTTTGTGAGAAGTGGGTGAGACACCAGTGTGTGTAGATTTGGATGGTGAAACAACCCGATAAACAAGATTTGACGATTTGGGTGCTGAAACTACACGATAAACTAATTTTGGAGTTTTTGGAGAAAAACGTGTAATTCGAGATGTTTTAGATCCAGAGAGCATTGTTTTGCAAAGTTCTGGGTAACAAGTTGTACATGAATGAATGATGGAACCATTTTTATGAAGTACATCATGTCGAGAACCACATGGAGCATCTTTTCTTACAAAATATCGTGTATCATATTGAGAAATTGGTTTATTAGTTTTTCGATCAAAATAAACCTTTTTACCGTTTTTATCTGTTTTAACAATCAAATTAACACCATTAACAGAATGATTAACAGGACGATAAATTGCAGAATCATAAACAATGCCATAACGTGTAGCAGGTGAAATAAAGTTTGTTGAGTTATTACATTTATTGAAATTAGAAAAAAAAGAAGAAGCTAAAAACGATGGAGATCTAGACTTCTTAAGTTCTTTTGACTTAAGCATACTAGACTTAGACGAATTAGACTTCTTAGACAGCTCAACTTCTTTCACCCCTCCTTGCTTTGGTCTCCTATGCTTGGAATTTAAAATTCTATCTGAAAATTTTAAAACAGGAGAATTAGAATTTTGTTGTAAACGAGTTGGAATTTTAGGAGTGGAGAAATTATCAGTGTGAGACTTTGACTTTGGAGAAGCACTTTGACCAGAAACAGATGTGACATTAGCTATTTGATTTTCTAACTCATGAATTTTGTTTTGTAAACTGGATTTTTCATTGTCAAATGCCCTATGTGTGTTATCTATTTCATTTTCCAATTGACAGATTTTCCTTTCTAGAATTAGAGCTGGTACATAAATCTTTAGTGTGACTTTTTGTTGAAGAACAGCATCACCTTTAATCTCAAATTCTTCTGGTGTAATAATTGGAAAATAATCATCATTTTCAAAATTTGCCTTTTTAGTTTCATATAGTTTATTTAATTCAGTGTAATTGAAACTAATTTGCACATTCTCCTTTTTAGCTCTGTTAAAAGTCTCAATCTCTTCCTCTTCGTTTGTCATTTTGATAAAGCTTGGCTTTATATCTCTGTATCGGGGATCATATAAAGTTGGAACCATTTTACACGCCTTTTTAAGATATTCTGGATTATCAGCGCCTAGCCCTTCTCTCGAATTGAAATATTTAAAATCTTTGGGCTTGTTTAAATGAATGGTTTGATCAGTATGTCCTAGTTTTACAATTAATTCTTCAAGATTTTTTATATGTGAATTCAATTTATGAGTCTCATTTTTAAATGTCTGAATTACATATTCTTTATTTCTCGTTTCTTTTAATGTAAGGACTTTTTGATCATGTAATTCCTCTGTTAACTCTTTGATTTGAGAATTTAAAGATTTAAATTGTTTTTCAATTTCTTCAAAATCTTTTTCTTTACGTGCAATACTGTTTTTGTTAACTTGATAATCACCCCAAACTTTAGAGTAAAGTTTGTAATTATGATCATATTTATCTTTAAACTCTGATACTTGCTGTTGTAACCTCAGTTTTTCTTGTATGAAAACTGTTTGTTGTTGTTTCAAATTCTGTACATTTTGTTTTTCCAAAGCAGTTAAGCGATCTTGAAGTTGAGTATTTAAATTTTGTGCATTTAAAAGATTTTGTTTTAACGAAACAACTTCAGATGTCTGATTTGGAACAAAACAAGTATCATATTTATTGGAATTATTTTCATTAGAGGGAAGAGAATTGTGTACCTTGCCATCCTGGCCATCGGTTTCAGCAATTCTTTCAGCAACCTCAGCATTCTCTCTCGCCATAAAGCACAGGTTGGCAGCATGTTCTTCATCTTCCGGATCCGACTCCTCCATCCATTGAAGGTCTTCAGCTAACAACACTTTTCCTGCTTCGATTTGTTTGGCCATCAGCATCTTCCTTTTGAAGAACTCAGAATCACGGACTTTAGGTTTCTTGCAATCACGTGAGTAGTGTCCAGCAATTCCACAATTGTAACATTTTTTCTGTGGATCCAATGGAATGAGCTTAGGCTTTTCAGTTGGTAGTGTTGTAGATGAAGTAGTTGGAGCAGATTTAAAGTTGGATGAGTATCTTTTGTTGTTGTTTGTTGGTTTGGAGTAGTACTTCTTCTGATAATTTGAGATTAGGGACATTGCCTGAAGTACATCCTCAAGATCTTTTTCCATATCATCAGGTGGTGAGTATGATGACGGTTCTACATTTTCTGACATTTTAGGATAGGTAGAATACTGATGATGTTGCTTGGTGAGGAATGAGAGGGTATCTGCAGTCTCTTGACGATTTTGATCTGTCTCTTGACGACTTTTGGTTAAGTTTTTGACCATTGGCTCATTTTGGTGCAAATATTCAAACAGTTCATGAATGTCAATCAGACTAAGATCCTTATGTTGCATGGCACTATTCCCAAACATTTCCCACTCAGGAAGAAGACAATTGATAAATTTGATATTCACCTCCAAATTCTCTTTTCGCAAGTAGTTTTTGCGAAGATCATTCAACAATGTACAATACCGATGATAAGTGCTCTCCAGGTCTTCTCCGATTGTGGCTTTGAATGTCTGATAATTGTTCAAAGCAGAAACCATTTTAGCTTTATTTCCCAAAACTATGCCCTCCATTTGCTTTCTGATTTCATCCCATAGCTCTTTACCCGTTTCAAGGCTATCCAAACTATTGTAGATTTCATTTGGCAGTCCTTGAAGCATGAATGAATATGCTTGAAGATCGGCTTTGGCACATCGTTTTTGTTGAGCATCATAATCTTCAGGAGGAACTAGACGTTTACCACCAACAAGTGGAGGAGTAGTAGTTGCATCAATGATGATGTCATCATAAAATACCGCTTCCCCATGAGTGAGTGACTCCATAATTTCTTTGTGTAGCTCCTGATTCTTAATAAAGTGGAGAAATCGTTTCTTCCACTGAGCATATTCTCCTCTATACAAAACCGGTGGTTTTAGATCAGTTCCGATTGTGAGTGCATCTTTAGAAGACATTTTGAAATTGATTTTTAAATGGTGTTCGGGCCGAAGAATATGTTCGGGCCGAACTTCTTGTTCGGGTCGAGAACAGTAAAAAGTTCGGGTATGATGTTCGGTAACTGATGTTCGGGCCGAAGTTCTATTTGAGCCGAAGATTGAGTTCGGGATCTATGCTTAGTTCTGGCCGAAGACTATTGCTCGGGCCGAAGTTCGATAGGGCCGAACTTGTGTTTGATGACTTGTTCGGGCCGAGATTCAGAACTAGTTCGGGCCGAACTTCAACTTGGTAAGATGTAGTTCGAGCCGAAGAACAACTTTGAGCCGAACTTCTGGGCCGAACTTCTTAACAGTTCGGGTCGAAGACTTGTTTAAACAAAGTTCGGGCCGAACTATTGAAGAGCCGAACTTATAAAGCCGAACACCTATGAACCGAATACTATGAAGTTCGGGCCGAACTCTTTCTTGAGGCCGAGAACAGTAACTAGTTCGGGCCGAACTTGTTCATCAACTATTCGTCTTCGCAAGCTTCAAAAACTCACCAAATTGATCCAATCTCGCTCAATACTTGACCAATTTCACTGATTCCAATCCCAATCTACTCGAAAATCATTTCCTAACACTCTGATCCGATCACTTTCTTCAATCCATAACATAAAAGCTTCGATTCTTCGATTTACAGTAACTTTTGAACTTTTTCACTTTTTCTCTAAAATCACGAAATTGAAGTGATCTGTTAACGGAATGGATTGAATTTTGATTCTATTCTGCTTAGAATTGATGGAGAAACATGATTCTACAATCAAAACTTCAATTCAAACAAAAATTTTACAACATTAAATTTTCAATGACGAACGACTTTTTCTTCACTTTTTCTCAGATCTGAACGAATCTAGCTTGAATTTGGATCTACTCACAGAGAGTTTTTGCTCTGATACCAATTGAGAGATCTAATGTGATTGAATTCAAGCTAATTCATGGTGATTTGATCAAAGTTTGAAGATTCAAGTGTGTGTAAGTGTGTGTGTTCTTGAGAGAGAGATGGAGGGAAGAAGAGAGCTTTCAAAATTGTAAATGCATTAAGTGTGAGAAAGCTTACAAATTAAGTCAACATGAAATGTATTTATACCTCCCTTCTAAACATGCTTAATTAAGCACTAACCAAGGCTAAGACTAGACTAACACTATTACAATATTACACATCTAGTCCCTAACTATTGAATACAATTAAAATGACCCTAACATAGGGTTTTCTAGAATCCTTTTAACCAATTAAACTTAACTAGTTTAACATGCTTGGTCCTAGGGTTCTTACCCTTTTCGTGATCTAAGAAGAAGAAGAAGAAAAATTGGAACAAAAAAAAACTTAATAAAAAATTAAACAAACAAACTTTGTTAATCTAGTTTAGATCTCTAAACCATCGCTCTGATACCACTGAAGGGTTTCTATTAACACTGATTTACCACTTGGGTCAACCTCCTAGTCATCTGGTTCGAACCACACTGACCAAGAACATGAACTTGTTCTTGACCGGTTAAAACCAACTAGCTGATTTAATCCCTAAATGCGGAACTGAGATTAAACCTAATCCTTAAACCCTAAAGGATTGGGATCTTGGAGATCTAGATTAGATTACCAATGGAAGAAACCTTGTATGAAAAACTCGAACACACACATATGCTTGTGGTATTCGACGAACACCAAGAACCCAAGGGTTCTTGGGTTCGAATTCGGCCAAGAGGGGGAAGGGATAAAAAGGTTTTTTCAAAGCATAACTTGTTGTTTGCTTAAGATAGATCCACTGATGATGAACAAATCGAGCGATCTTCTAATTGATCTAAGCAATGAATTTGATCTTCAAGAACTTGAAGAACACGAAGAACGAAGAACACCAAGGATGGTGTTCTTGGGGTTCTCGGTCCAAACCAAGGGGAGAGGGGGAGAGGGAATTCGTGTGATGTTGTAAGTGGTTTTAGGGTTACCCTAAGCCTCTTATTTATAGATAAATAAGTTGCGCTTAGGACCCTCTAGTTTAATTAATATTAGATCTTTAATTAAACTTCCTTTTAACACTTCCACCCCTTATAGTTTAACTAGTTTATTATTATTGCACTTAACTATTAAATGTCTAGTATTAATACACTAATAATTCGATACCCATATACACGATCATATACTTGTATTTATATTTTTAATAATTAATTATATAATAATCTTTATATAATTTATACAACAATATTATTATCCAATTTACTATATGATTTAATAGCTCATATCATGGATAATCTATAATTAACACATTGTATATTTACTTAACTAGTAAATGTACAAATACTTGTATTAATTAGTTAGTTAAACTAATCTAGTAATAAGTTAAACTTAACTTAATACTTAACTGATTCATAATGACTATTATGAATCATTCCTCATCGTAGTATCATTGCTTATCTTGCTCGTATTACATGTACTCACCGGTGTGACCCTTAAGTGTTTCGTAGGCATGGATGTATCATCATAGGTTGACTAACTGTGCACATAAATCCTTCAAATTGGTCCACTCTCAATGCATACAATCTATACTACCAAGCATTATAGGAAACCATGAGCGTTCTCGTGTTTTGTACATAAGTTTTGAACATCATGGATATCGGGTTTCGTTAAATACTCGCCTGTATATAAATCTATAATACACTTGGTAAAATGATTTTGACAATCACGTGCACAATGTTCACCAATTTGTAAATATTCGTCAAGCGAATCAGGTGTTATGCCATATGCCAATTGGCGAATGGCAGACGTGCATTTCATAATAACACTAAAACTTATTAGACTTGTACAATCGGGTCATACTTTAAAAAATTCAAAATGCTCGGGAAGAGGCTCAGCAGTATAGTTAGAAATACCTTCAACTATTCTAAAAATAGTTTCCTGCTCATATGAAATCGACGTTGAAAAACCATCTCAGGGTACTTAGGATTTTCACCAAAGTAGTCATCCAATAAACGTTGCTCGGCAGCTTCACGATCTCGAAAGATTGACACTCGGGTCCGTGATGTTTAAGCTTCTTGTTGTTGCATGTACTGACGCGCTTTAGTAAGAAAAAAAACTATCTGTGTAATCGTCGACATCAGATGAATAATTTTCGGGGTCAATCAAATTTCGATGCATTTTGGAAGAAGGGATGTGTTGAAAATGTTGTGTGTTAAGGTTTAGAATGAGAAATGTTGTGTGAAAATTTGTATAAAATGGTGTGGTTTTTATAAGGGTTTAAGGTTTACTTAAAAAAAAGTTTAAAAATTTTCGAAATTCCAGCCGTTACAATGGCTAGTAAACGTGTCAGCATGGGATTGGGTCGTGGGCTGCGTCGGCGGGCTGGCCAGGGGGGGGGGGGGTGTTGGCGTGGCGGGCGGTGTGGTGGCGCACGTCGGAAACCCATGTGGCGTCCGGCGAGGGTGGGGTGGCGCCATGGTACCCGTTGATCTTAGGTGCTGTTTGTTAACAAAAGGTCTTCCTGAGGTCTTTTGTCTTCGCGGTGCAGACCACACGCGCAGAAAAAGCCTCGCGCAGATGTTTGTTTTTTGGAAGCTCGCAGATCTTTTTTTGTCTGCAAAAGGTCTTCTCCAAGAAGCTTTGGGCATTAGCTTCTTAGGTCTTCCAAACCTAAAAAAACACATCTCTTCCAAACAACATACTATATTGTTGTATGGATTATTGTAATGTTGTTAGACGTTGGATATATTATATTTTGATTTATTTAAGCAAGTCTACAGATGGTAAAAAATAAACAACAACTTTCTTACAGACTGTAAACCTTTGGTCCACCTAGAAGTTGTAGTACTTAGCAGATGTGGTCCGCAGAAAGCATATCTTTTTGCTATAAAAAAACAAACAGTACCTTAGTGCCTTAGTTTAGGACTTACGATTAGTGTGTAATACTAAAGTGAGATTATATTTGTCGGGCAACGGGATAGTTCTTAGTTCTTACCCACCACATGTTCCCCACTTTCCATTTACTTTTATCATATATCTCATATCACTTGCACCTTTTGGTAGGAAAGTAAATAAATATTTTAAATACAATTATTTTAAAATTGAACAAATTATATACATAATGATATACTGAATTCTTTTATTCAAAGTGATCACACTCGTGTTTTCTTTTAATTTACTTTGTAAGATGATTTACTATATATAAGTAATTTATTTATGATGGTTGAAAATGCAACCAATCATTGTCATCAATATAAATATAAGCAGTTTTAGAAAACCCAAACAATGAAAAACATATACAACTAGTGTTTTTCTTCTTAATTAAATAAAGATGGGCTGACAGTTATTGTTTTTGTCGACATTCCTGTTATATTATGTGACAAAATCAATTGTTGAGAAGCATTTTGCACAGGAGCCGTACCAGACAAATTTTTAAAAGTGGGCAAAATTTTGAACTGTATGTCAGGTTCTTTTAGTGAGGTTTTATTTAAAGTGAAATCGTAAACCAAATCAAATAAGTTTTGGTTTGAAGAAAGTCTAAACCTAAACTAAATTAGTCAAAATCAAAATTTACGTGTTAGTTAATTCGAGAATAAAAATTCTATAATTTAATAATATAAATAATATATTACAATTTTTTTATAATGGTAGATTTCATATACACAGTTTATGTTCTTAACTCATATTCGTATTCAGTTTTGTTATAACCTTTAAGTAAGTTTTTAAAGTGTTCATATATAGATGATGTTGACTAATATGTCACTGGTTAAAATATATGTGTGATCAAATAAATGATAAGTATCATATTTTTAAACCAATAAACCTAGGGGAAAATGAATCAAAAAAGAAAAAAAAAAAGGAAATAGAGTAAAATAAACATTAAAACGGGAAAGAAAAAAAAGATTTAAAAAAAATATATACGCATATGGAAGGGATTTAAACTAAATGTTATATGTTTTAAGATACATGAGTTAGCCACTGAGCTAATATATGACGTGTATTGGTTATCGCTCATATATTATGTATATTTTCCATGAACCACGCAAAAAAATGAACCGACACCTAAAAAATTTATACTAGTTGGAAAAAATTTAGGGTGGGCAGATGCCCACCCTGCCCACCCCTTGGTACCGCCACTGATATTTTTGCATCTTACTTGACTATTAGAAAAAGAGAAGATTCCTCGTGAATCTTGATATGAAAGTAGAGAAGTCGAGAATCAATGAAGGCTGTGGACCTTGGAGGGGTCACGAAACACACACGTAACACAACATTATTCCACCTTGGATTTGAAAAAAAAATCGAAAATTGATATCAATTCTTTAAACTCAAACCGATAAAATCAAAACTATTTCAAAACCACGATTCGATTTTAAATTTTGATGGGTTTGGTGTTAATTAGAAACCACCCAACAATTAACGTTTGTATTATGATTACAGAGTTGTATTCTAGGGAGTCCAAAGGATTTGTCTAGTCCCAAGGACAAATCCTAGCCATTGGATTAAGATGGTCAAGATCAAATCCCCCACCTACAGCCACCGCCGGCCGCCGGCCGCCGCCGGCCGCCGCTGTTTGCCGCCGGTGGCCGGCGGTGGTGGTGGTGGCTGACAGTGAAGGTGCTGGTGCTAATGGGGGTGGTGGTGGTATTGATATATCGAAACACATGTGCTTCACTAAAACACAGCATATTACTTCGAAGCACATGTGCTTCAGGTCACGAAACACATGTGCTTCAAATCACTAAAAACATGAGTTTCTAAACACACAAGGGAGCATACGAAGCACATGTGATTGACGTTATGAAACACATGTGCTTCACTACACGGAAAAAAATCAAAACAAGTGACGAACATATCATTATGAAGCACATGTGCTTCATAAAGCCAAGCACATGTGCTTCATAAACCCAAACACGTGTGTTTTTGTTCCTGAACACATGTAACTTACAAGCAAGTCATTTGTGTTTGAATCACGAAGCACATGTGCTTGACGTTATGAAACACATGTGCTTCACTACACAGAAAAAAATCAAAACAAGTGACGAACATATCATTATGAAGCACATGTTCTTCATAAAGCCAAGCACATGTGCTTAATAAAACCAAGCACATGTGCTTCATAAAGCCAAGCACATGTGTTTTTGTTCCTGAACACATGTAACTTACAATCAAGTCATTTGTGTTTGAATCACGAAGCACGTGTGCTTGAACTTATGAAACACATGTGCTTCACTAC
This sequence comes from Calendula officinalis, assembly GCA_963853835.1. Classification (NCBI taxonomy): domain Eukaryota; kingdom Viridiplantae; phylum Streptophyta; class Magnoliopsida; order Asterales; family Asteraceae; genus Calendula; species Calendula officinalis. The sequence continues at coordinate 46,987,079 of OY970832.1, read as the reverse complement.
ATAGAAAAAAAATCAAAACAAGTGACGAACATATCATTATGAAGCACATGTGCTTCATAAAGCCAAGCACATGTGCTTCATAAAGTCAAGCACATGTGTTTTTGTTCCTGAACAAATGTAACTTACAAGCAAGTCATTTGTGTTTGAATCACGAAGCACATGTGCTTGACGTTATGAAACACATGTGCTTCACTACACAGAAAAAAATCAAAACAAGTCACGAAGCACATGTGCTTCCAGTCACGACGACCACCACCGGTCGCCGCCGTCCTCCGCCGCCGGCCGCCGCCGCCCATCGCCGCCGTCCGCCGCCCGAGAAGCACATGTGCTTGTAGTGGTGGTGGTGGTTTTGAATCTTGATCTTGACCATTAATTTTTCTTGATCCAGGGGCTAATAAATGTCCCTTGGGACTAGATAAAATTAATGAACTAACTTGAACATTTACCTATGATTATATGATACAAAATATGTTTATGTTTTGAATTTTTAGGCTGAAAATGATATTAAATGTTGAAATATGTTATTAGACATTGAATTTGATGATGAATATTAGATATTGTTCTGGAAATTGTGTTGGTTTGGGCAGTCGGGGTGTTACGGTGGGACAAGCTGCTTTGAAAGCTGCCTCCTGCAAAGTGACAAAGCACGAGAAAGCATGCATTGAAAATCAACACGTGTTTATTCCTTTTGCATTTGATACTTTCGGTTTCCTTGCACCTGAGGCGGTGGAGCTTCTCAATAGAATCCAACGTGTTATGCATAGCAATGTTATGACATCTAGATCCACAAATGTTGTTTTTAAAAGAATTAGTTTTGTAATTCAAAAAGGGATAGCGGCGCAGCTTGTTGCCCGGTTACCTTCTTTATCTATGTAAAAAGATGATCTTTATCAATGAAAGTACCATGCAACAAAATATTTATTTCACTTATGAGAAATAAAAGGTAATTAAATCAAAAATAAAGATTAGTGCAACAAATTATATATTAATGTTGGAAACCGGATAGGTTCTATTTTAAAATCAATAGCCAGAACTATACTGAAACCGATAAAAACCGAAACAATTGGGTTTAAAAATCCTAAAATCGAAAATAACGGATTAAATTCGGTTTGAGCCAAATTCACCATCTCTTTTTTTTTTCTTCTCCAGATTTCATAATGCGACAACATAAAAAAAACTATGAATTCGCTCACTGTTCTACAAGTTCGGTTGTTTGGTTCGCTAAATTTCGATCTCATCTTCTCAAATTGAAGGTAAAAGTTTCTTTATTACTAATTAGCTACCTAGGGATTATGGTTTGATAAGGTTTATGGTTTTATAAATGCCCAAATCTACGGTCTATAAGTTACAAACCCAATTTCTGTTCAAATATCTGCTTATGAATTTCTTATTTAAAGTGAACTATAGGAATTTAAAACCCAATTAAAATATTTGTTTAGTGAGTTACAATATAATTATATAAAACTGAAAGATGGTTTCATATTGTATGATTTATAAGTGTTCTGCTTTATAATTAAAAATAGTGATGTTCTCGATTCATGTAAGAAAATAAATGTCTATTTTTGTTTGGTGTCGACATGTCCTACGAATTGTAAATGGCTTAGAGTGCTTTCTCATTTTGTAATGATAAGTGTCAATTTGTCACTATAAAGTTCATTTATCATATATATGGGGTATCTGAATTTGTTTTGTTTTATTATATTTTGTGTAATTGTGTATTAAAACTTTGTCAAATGTGTAATTCTATATTAAAGTAAATTCATTTGTAGATTTTTTGTGAGCTAGTAAGACCACTATCAATCGTAAACTGACACCATCAGTTTTTGTCACATCAGCTAACAAAAAAACTGACATTCAACTGGTATAATTATGTAAATATTAATTCACTTCATTTTTTTGGGTACCATCATCCATTTTTATTATTTAAAAATACTATAATTAAAATAAAAACAATACATTAATAAATAAACATTACAATAATTAAAAAAGATATTAATTAAAAAAGACAATAATTAAAAAAGAAAAAAACTAGTCTACTCGTCGTCTTCATCTTCTTTTCCTCATCGTCATCTTCGGGGTTGATCGATGTCGAGTCCGGGTCCATGACGCCTCCCAACAATTATGCTTGTATATACATTTTTGTTTTTGTTGCGTACGAAATTGGTCACAAGATGTTCATAAAATGTCCTCGTCCCGTGACCCGCTTTGACGTTTCTCGTGTCCCGCTTAAAGCTGGATACCGATTGTGTGCGTTTTTTAGACATTTTTTAGGGGTAGAAGGCAAATATAATTTTGTGATAATGAAGTTTTTTGAGGAAAAAAAGTTAAAATGTTATGTGAAAATAAAATGTTTTGAGTGGGTATTTATAGAGGTGGAAGAAATGGAAAAAGTGGGTAAAAATTAAATCTTGTTGTAAGCCAAATTAGCTCAACTCAAGGAATCAATCCAACATTCTCATTAGACATGTTTATGTGTTACAATATGGTAAGGAGGATACAAGAGATAGAAAGAAACAAGTATACAACACCACTATTTATAGGTAGAGTTTGGTTGATAATGGTTGTAACCTTTATGGACATAAAGCCTAGTAATGAAGGTGTTAAATGGTAATCAACCACATAAAATATGAGTTACAACACTTCCCCTTGGTTGCTTAGATTTACGCCGAATCGTAGTTGTATTCTTTGTCTTGTATCTTCACACAATCTACCAGACATTCGGCTCGTTAAAACCTTGTTGGAGAAAACCCTTTGGGACAAAAACTCCAGTCGAAGGACAAAAGAGTACGATGTAGATGTCTTGAGAGAGATAATAGACCATATACAGTGTGCCTCATTAAAACCTTGTTTAGAGAAAACCCAGTGGGACAAAAACTTTAACGAAGGATAAAAGAGTGCACAATGGTTAATAAGTATTCAACTGGATACTCCCCCTGAATTCCACAATTCTTAGTGAGAATGGGGTACATTTAGTGTCTCATTAAAAAACTTTGTCAAGGTAAACCCAATGGGACAAAAACCCTTGAACTAAAGGAAAAAAGAGTACACCAGCATTCATCGGGATGCTCCCCCTCACATGCACTCAACAGGGTGCAATTCATACGCTAGGATGCAATCCTTATTCTCACTCAACAGGGTGCAAAGCATACGTCAGGATGTAATCATTATCCGCACTCAACATGGTGCAAAGCATACATCATGATGCAATCATTATCTGCACTCAACAGAGTGCAAGGCATACATCAGAGACTTTCCTAAGTCAAATAGCTTTGACATGATTTGGAAAGAATGCATTAACAGTGACTTGGTGAACAAGTTTGCATTATTCTTATTTGATCCAATATGTTGCACTTGAATCTTTTGAAATGCTTGTTGTTCATGTGTAAAGAACAATTTCGGCGATATGTGTTTGGTGTTATCCTGTTTTGATATAACCATGTTTCAAATGATCGATACCAACGGTGTTATCTTCATATATGACAACTGGTTAACTGGGATCATAAGCCAAACCACATTTACTTCGAATATGGTATGTTACATCTCAAAGCCATACACACTCTCTAGTCACCTCAACGAGCGCGACTAGTTCATAGTTATTTGTCCAAGTATCAACTAGAGTCTATCTACAAGAACTCTAGGATGTCGCCACATTCCCTATGGTAAAGACATAACCAGATTGGAAACGTTCCTTGCGCAGGTCTAATAAATAAACTGCATCGGCATTGCCGATAAGGGTCTCGTTATCTCGAGTATCAGTCACACTAGATCCACTCGATGACAAGCAGGGATAGAATAAGCCCATATCCGTACTATCTTTAAATTAACGGAAGATGTCTTTAATACCATTTCAACGATGGCATGTTGGCGCATTGTTATGCCTAGTCATGCATAGCACAGCAAATAAGATGTTCGGTCTAGTACATTGGACCAAGTACAATATTGCGCTTATTGAACCTATATATGAAGAATCAGTGCTCAATATCTCTTCATCATCCTCATTTGGATGTAATAGGTCCCTTTTAATGTCTAGAGAACGAATGAATGACCATTGAGATTAGATTGAGGTTTTGCGTCATGGTAGCTAAAGCGTCTTAACACCTTTTAGGTGTAATTATCTTGATAAATTAAAAACCTCATCTTTACGGTGCTCGATCTGCATGCCGAGCCAATGCCATGTTTTCCCAAGATCTTTCATCTCGAATTCCTTCTTCAGGATTTCAGCAGTTTCAAACAACTCTTTCGAGGATCCTATAAGATTCAAATCCTATAGTGGATATCTTTATAAACACGCATGAGCATATCTCAATATTCGTATATCCCAGTCTGATCAAGTGCTCACTTAGACGGTTATACCACATCCGTCTAGATTGTTTTAATCCATAAAGTGATCGTCTCAGTCTTATCGAGAACGTGTTCCGTGGTCTAGAACTACTTGATTCAGGAAACTTGAGTCCATCAGGGACTTTCATGTGTATGTCTGTGTCATGATCCCCATAGAGATAGGATGTGACCACTTCCATAAGCTGCATATTCAGTTTTTCAGAAACTACTTAACTGATGAAGTAGTAGAACGTTATAACATCCCTTACGGGAGAATACATCCCTCGTAATCAATACCACGGCGTTTGAGAGAAGCCTAGAGCCACAAGGCGAGCTGTGTATTATACAATCTCATTACGCTTCCTTACGAATACCGATTTATAATCCGTTGGTTTAACATTAGGTGGTGTTGGAGCAACAGGTCCAAACACTCATCTTTTCAGTAAGGAATCCAATTTTACCTGGATTGTTTTTATCCATAGACCAGTCCAATGTACTCAACAATAGTACTTGATTCCATATCATCATTGATCATAATGTCAGTGGCCACTTCGTATATGAGCAAATCATCGATGACAGTCTCGTTTTGCTTCAAAATATTGTCTAAGCTATCATACTCGACATATATTTTGAGATTATTGGGATGATGAGAAATTGGTGTTTCATCAGGAACACGCTTCTCCAATACACTCCCGTGATCCTAAATGATCTGGTGTGGCAAAACGTATACAATAGAATTTCTCCTCCTTTGAGGCAGAACATCCTTGGAACGGAACCGCTCTTCCTCTTTTATTGGGAAGAGAGACGGACTAGACAATCGATGGTAGCGTTCTTTGCACGGTGTGTTCGACCGATGCAACATGTTCAAATGGAACATGGCGTCTCACATGGATGTATATCCTTGCAGGCACATATGCAGCAGGTATATTTGATCTCGTGACATTTGTTAAGTCATTAAATGTGTCTGGTAGCTGATTAGCAACATTTTGTAGACTTGGAACTTTTTTTCACATCCTTATCACTATGTGCAATCGGGGGATCCATATGAGACAAATTGGGTACATGCCACGTTCTTTCACGTCGTTCTTTATCAATGTTAACGTGCAAATCTCCCCCTAACGACGGGAAGATTGTCTCATCAATGTTACAATTCGCATGTATAGCGGTAAAGATATCGCCTATTAAGGGGTCTAAATAGAGTATGATGTATGGGGATTAATAATCAACATATATTCCCCATCGTTTCTGAGGTACAAATTTCGTACGATTTGGAAGTTCAATTTTAATATAGACCAAGCACCCAAACAAGCGTAAATATGAGATGTCGGGCTCATATCCAGTTACCAGCTGGCACGCATGAAGTTATTGGGTGACCATGGGCCTTAGACGGACCAATGCATCCGTGTGCAATATCACATAACCATATATATAAATGAGGCATTTTGGTGCGCATAACCAAAGTTCTTGCAATTATTTGTATTCGTTTGATAAACGCTTCTGCAAGATTAATTTGAGAATGAACTTACACAACAGGGTGTTCAATATCAAGGCCCAATGTTATGCAATAATCATCGAACATTTTTTTTATGTAAACTCACCGAAATTATCAAGTCTAATTGACTTTATTGGATAATTCGGATGATTATCCCACAACTTAATGATATTGGCTAAGAGTTTAAGAAATGTTGCATTCATTGTGGACAACAAAGTTACATGTGACCATCTTGTTGATTCATCAACCAATATCATGAAATTTTTAAATGGTCCGCATGTTGGTTGGATAGATCCACAAATATCCCCATGAGTTCTCTCAAGAAAAACAGGATATCACTTTTGTAAATTATACATAAAGTGGTTTGAGATGTGTCTTGTCAACCGAGAATGTTTGGCATATGCATTTCGAATTAATCACGAAATCATTTACTTCAAGAGGAGGCACATATAATGCATTCATAGTTCAGATCAGCGTATATTGACCCGGGTATCCCAGCCGGTCATGACATAACATATAAGTTCCCTTAGAGGCTAGGTGAACGAGTATATTATTTTTAATATGTTTTATCGTGGTATGATACATACCACTCGACAAACATCTCAACTTAATTGTAACACTGCAAAAACCAAAGCCATTTTTTTTTAAGTTACGGAAGCGTCCCATGTAAGTTGTACCACCAAAACATTAGTTATTACATATATAATCATCACATATACCAAAACAGTTTTTTACCACCTTAATGGCTTAATTACAAAACATTTTCAAAATCAGAGTAACGGTCAACCATTCCAACGAGACCTCCCCTTGACCCGCCCATCAAACCGAACCTACAAAGGAGTCAACGAGGTGGGGATTAGCACAAAGCTAAGTGAATGAATAAAGCATACAATTTATATAAGCACAACAGATAAGATTCACACAACCGCTAAGATTCACTTAATCATAAAGGGTAACCACAAATACAAAGGACCGGCGGCTCTGCAGAACCCTAAACCATTGTCGGCCCAACAATGGTAACCGGTGGCCCCTTTACTACATTGGCACGGTAAAGCTTCCTTCAAATGCAACACATGCATCCAAGGTCCAATTACCCGTTATCCAATAGTAAACGATGGCTCAGTAGAATTCACCCATTACTGACCTCTATCCACCCGAATGCGCATTCAATCGAGTAATTAATAATCTTCATTAATTACTATACCAATAAACAAGCCATAAGAATCACAGCCAAAATCTGCCCGGAATGAAGTTCGTGCCGCGACACACCACCAACTATAATACTGCTCAGTTAATACTGGACGGTTACTACTGTTCGGTTACTACTGGTCAGTTACTACTGGTCAGTTACTACTGGTCGGTTACTACTGGTCGGTTACTACTGGTCAGTTACTACTGGTCAGTATTCAAACCCAAGTGCAATACCATCTACACCATTATAACCCATATAAGTTGTAGGCTAAATCCACTCACCTTAGAACCGCAACTTGCCCGAGCTCAGTGGTCTTATATTACTGAGCTTCTTTCCCTTTTCCTGTATTAACAATATAAACGAGTTAGTAACCCAAAATCGCCAAATTATAACAGATACTAATTTAAGTTCAAAACCAATATTCCATTCGAATATCTCTACCATTACTTGCATTCTATCAATAATTCATTACTACTCATCTAAGACTTTTACAAGTCAAAGTAAACCAACATATTAGCAAATAATCCCATTTTGACATATTGTGACCAAAAAGGTCAAAACCAAACAAACTAACTTTAATACTACACAATTCATGTCTTGTAAAATCTACAATTCCCAACTTATCACAATTAAACTTCTAAAGCCATATATAAACCAAACAATGCATTTTTAGACCAAATTTAACATATAGGCCCAAACGGGTCAAAACCGAGAGTAAGGTTCTAATACTTCAAAAACATTATTTTTATCAAACATACAATCACCATCTTATGACAAACCTCATGTTTACATGTAATACTTCGAAATACCCAAACTTTTTCAATAAATGTTTGACCCGAAAAAGACACCTCCGACCACCTGTAATAAATCAGAAATCTGAATACTTTTCTGACCATATCAGTCCAGGAAAATATTATATTATTAAAGTAGACTCATAGACCTTCGAAACGACTGGTCGCACACCCAAAACAGAGTTACGGTTGATTTTATATGATTTTTACAAAGTCATCAAAATTTGACCAAAAGCTGTCTTTTTTGTGCTTACGGGATTTTTACCAATTTCACCCAAACACTACTTTTAATCTATCAAAAACAACCAATTCATGATATAGTTAATTACAAACTACAAATATCATCTTAAACATGTTATTTGACCTAAATAAACATATAAAACACCAAAACTTCATAAATTCAATAACTAATTAAAATCTCATTTTCTTTCCTAAATCTCCATTGATGGAGCTTCATGAAAGCTTGACCAACCAAGTTAAAACTATCAATAATACACATAACACTTGCAAGAACTCAAATAAACACCAAAACATTTAACAATTTCGAATTCTAAGCATGATTCTTCAAGAACTCCATAGAAACTCATTAACACAAAAACCCTAGTTCATCTAATACTCAAGAACATGAAACCCTAGATACAAAGAGGCATTTCTTACCTTAATCTTGCTTCAAAAATGAAATCCCAGAGATGATTGAGAAAGGAATGAGCTATGATCTTCAATTTAACAAAACTTCAAGAAAATGATATGTGTGTGTGTGTGTTCGACATAGAGCAGGCAAGACGGAAAACATGAGTCACCACCAAACACACCAACACATAACACGTGCCCTATGTGGGCTAAAATTCTGATTTTTCATTTAATTCACAGTGTCTAATACAGAATATTTGGTTCGCAGATAATTAATTTAGACCTAACTAACTCCAATTTTAACAACGAAGATATTTTTGGAACTCTGGTTCAAAAGAGAACCCAAATATATAAAAATCATTTTAATATTTAAATATCTCAGTTTTGCTAATTTTTAGCCCCATGGTTAAAAATACAATTAAATCAAATGAAATTATATAAAATATAAAATAATAGAATATTACTTATTAAAAGTAATAAAATAATAGGCCGGGTCTCGGGATGTTACAAATCTCCCCTCCTTTAGGAGATTCCGTCCCCGGAATCTCAACGCTCACACACAACGTAAAAAAAAATTCTCAATTTTCTTGACAAAATAAAATCCAACTGTTTCTTTACTTTTAAGGGCGAAAACACGCAAATAGACATTTTCAATTCGTCACATAATTTATAATTATAAATAAACAATTCGCTTCAATATCAACTAACATACGTGTAAGTGTATAGTTTATTAGAAACATACCCGTGATATAATCATTAGTGAAAGTAGCATTTTCCACTGTCATCTGAAACGCCCTACCCTCAGGTGGAGGGTAATTCTTTCTCTTCTGTCCTGTTGTAGATAACGATGCCTCACCCGAACCGGAACCCGACCCTGTCTTCCTTGTTGAGGTACAGTCACCCGCCCTATGACCTTTCTGGCAATTCCAACATACATTTCTAGGGAATTTACAATCTTTGGAGTCATGCCCAAACTGACCACATCGTATACATCACATAGTGTGTGTCGTACATGATCCCGAATGAGAAGATCTACACCTCGAACACCATGGTCCTCTTTGGTTAGAACCAACATTCGATTGCCTCTTATTCTGATTATCCTGCTTCGGGTTCCCTTGCCAATTCTCGTTCTGCTGTGAGCTTGACTGTATTGGTTTAAACTTTTGATACCCCTATCTATCCTTGTTTCCCCAATCATGAGTATTCAAATCACCTTCTACCATTTTAGCCAAATCAAAGGCCTGAGATATGGTAGTTGCTAGTCTAGCGGTAGTACGGTATTCGGGTCTCAAGGCACCGATAAAATGTTTTATCCTTGAAGGCTCATCAGGTACCCATTGCTGTACAAACCTTAATTTCTCATTGAATTCCTCAATAAGATCGTCAACCGTCATTCTCTCCGTCATCCGCAAATTTAAGAACTCGGACCGGATCCTATCCATTTCGAAGGAATTGCAATAACGTTTACACAATTGTTCCTTGAATTGATCCCATGTTATCATGTTAACCGTTTCCTTGGGTAGGCGCTCAACCAACGTGTCCCACCACACCATTGCCACGCCAATTAACTTTCGGGTAGCATACATCACTCTAAATTTGGGTTCACAATTACAAGCATCCAAAGTTCTATCAATTTCCCTTAACCAATTTAATGTAACACTAGGATCTCGACTTCCACTGTATTCGGGTGGCATACAATCTAGAAATTGTTTGAATGTACATGATGGTTTCGTTACTACTTGATATGGTTGGTTAGTGAATTGGTATTGAGGCATTCCTTGACTCGGGTTAACATAATAGTATTGTGGTTGTGACATTATGGGATTAGGTTCGGTGGATGTTGACATTAAGGGTACGGTCATGGTAAAAGCTGGTGTCGGGGGAATTTGCATTGTGGGAGTAGACAATGTAGGATTGGGCATAGAGGAAAAGTTTGGTTGTTGGTTATTTTGGTTTCGATTCATACCATCGACAAGACTTTGAAGATGTTCTAATCGACTTTCCATTCTCATAATATATTCTTCCCTGTCTGTATTCGGATCCCTGGAAGTGCCAATAATTTCCGGTTCGGAGTTCGGTGGAGTTACCAATGGATTGGGATCGTTATCAGCCATATCTGTTAACAAGCACAACATCTCACGAAACGTTAGTTTAATACGTTAGTACATATCATACTAACTACTAACCCCACATTCACTTAAGGTATATCCCCTTCGTTCGGAATGTTTGACCAAAACTCGAGCCAAGATTTGGGAATGGAACACCTAAATGTGTACACATTGTCAAACCAGGGCTCTGATACCAAATTGTAACACCGCAAAAACCAAAGCCATTTTTTTTAAGTTACGGAAGCGTCCCATGTAAGTTGTACCACCAAAACATTAGTTATTACATATATAATCATCACATATACCAAAACAGTTTTTTACCACCTTAATGGCTTAATTACAAAACATTTTCAAAATCAGAGTAACGGTCAACCATTCCAACGACACCTCCCCTTGACCCGCCCATCAAACCGAACCTACAAAAGAGTCAACGAGGTGGGGATTAGCACAAAGCTAAGTGAATGAATAAAGCATACAATTTATATAAGCACAACAGATAAGATTCACACAACCGCTAAGATTCACTTAATCATAAAGGGTAACCACAAATACAAAGGACCAGCGGCTCTGCAGAACCCTAAACCATTGTCGGCCCAACAATGGTAACCGGTGGCCCCTTTACTACATTGGCACGGTAAAGCTTCCTTCAAATGCAACACAAGCATCCAAGGTCCAATTACCCGTTATCCAATAGTAAACGATGGCTCAGTAGAATTCACCCATTACTGACCTCTATCCACCCGAATGCGCATTCAATCGACTAATTAATAATCGTCATTAATTACTATACCAATAAACAAGCCATAAGAATCACAGCCAAAATCTGCCCGGAATGAAGTTCGTGCCGCGACACACCACCAACTATAATACTACTCAGTTAATACTGGTCGGTTACTACTGGTCGGTTACTACTGGTCAGTTACTACTGGTCAGTTACTACTGGTCAGTTAATACTGGTCGGTTACTACTGGTCGGTTACTACTGGTCAGTTACTACTGGTCAGTATTCAAACCCTAGTGCAATACCATCTACACCATTATAACCCATATAAGTTGTAGGCTAAATCCACTCACCTTAGAACCGCAACTTGCCCGAGCTCAGTGGTCTTATATTACTGAGCTTCTTTCCCTTTTCCTGTATTAACAATATAAACCGAGTTAGTAACCCAAAATCGCCAAATTATAACAGATACTAATTTAAGTTCAAAACCAATATTCCATTCGAATATCTCTACCATTACTTGCATTCTATCAATAATTCATTACCACTCATCTAAGACTTTTACAAGTCAAAGTAAACCAACATATTAGCAAATAATCCCATTTTGACATATTGTGACCAAACAGGTCAAAACCAAACAAACTAACTTTAATACTACACAATTCATGTCTTGTAAAATCTACAATTCCCAACTTATCACAATTAAACTTCTAAAGCCATATATAAACCAAACAATGCATTTTTAGACCAAATTTCACATATAGGCCCAAACGGGTCAAAACCGAGAGTAAGGTTCTAATACTTCAAAAACATTATTTTTATCAAGCATACAATCACCATCTTATGACAAACCTCATGTTTACATGTAATACTTCGAAATACCCAAACTTTTTCAATAAATGTTTGATCCGAAAAAGACACCTCCGACCACCTGTAATAAATCAGAAATCTGAATACTTTTCTGACCATATCAGTCCAGGAAAATATTATATTATTAAAGTAGACTCATAGACCTTTGAAACGACTGGTCGCACGCCCAAAACAGAGTTACGGTTGATTTTATATGATTTTTACAAAGTCATCAAAATTTGACCAAAAGCTGTCTTTTTTTGTGCTTACGGGATTTTTACCAATTTCACCCAAACACTACTTTTAATCTATCAAAAACAACCAATTCATGATATAGTTAATTACAAACTACAAATATCATCTTAAACATGTTATTTGACCTAAACAAACATATAAAACACCAAAACTTCATAAATTCAATAACTAATTAAAATCTCATTTTCTTTCCTAAATCTCCATTGATGGAGCTTCATGAAAGCTTCACCAACCAAGTTAAAACTATCAATAATACACATAACACTTGCAAGAACTCAAATAAACACCAAAACATTTAACAATTTCGAATTCTAAGTATGATTCATCAAGAACTCCATAGAAACCCATTAACACAAAAACCCTAGTTCATCTAATACTCAAGAACATGAAACCTAGATACAAAGAGGCATTTCTTACCTTAATCTTGCTTCAAAAATGAAATCCCAGAGATGATTGAGAAAGTAATGAGCTATGATCTTCAATTTAACAAAACTTCAAGAAAATGATATGTGTGTGTGTGTTCGACATAGAGCAGGCAAGAGGGAAAACATGACTCACCACCAAACACACCAACACATAACACGTGCCCTATGTGGGCTAAAATTTTGATTTTTCATTTAATTCACAGTGTCTAATACATAATATTTGGTTCGCAGATAATTAATTTATACCTAACTAACTCCAATTTTAACAACGAAGATATTTTTGGAACTCTGGTTCAAAAGAGAACCCAAATATATAAAAATCATTTTAATATTTAAATATCTCAGTTTTGCTAATTTTTAGCCCCATGGTTAAAAATACAATTAAATCAAATAAAATTAAATAAAATATAAAATAATAGAATATTACTTATTAAAAGTAATAAAATAATAGGCCGGGTCTCGGGATGTTACATCTCCAATATACGCTTTTGGTCGTATCTGATCGGAGGTTATTTAAAGGTATTCAATATCATTTTCTGGAGCAGTTTTGAGATGATTACATATTTCTAGAGCATCCTTAAAACTCAACAAGTTACGACTGGAACTTGGACAATATAAGACTTCATTTATGGTTAAAATAGTACAATTTTACAACATATATTGGGCCATATTAAAGCCAAGGGTCGACGGGCCCGAAATGGTTGTTAATGAAGCTACTTTTAGGCGTAATGTTGATAAAGTAATGATTATGTTTTATGAAAGTGTATCTGATTACCGCAATCAACCAGACTATCAACATATCCAATATACATGCCTCAAAGTAAAAATAATTTAAAGTTGGTCACATGTATTGTTTAATTTCATAAGGAAGAAAACAACTTTAAATTATTTCAAGAAACATAATCAATATGAACAAACCATAGTTCAAAAGATAACCATTATCCAAATGGGAAAGCATAATCCAAATGAAACATAACTCATGAGCTGAACAATAGCTTTATTATTCCATTTGAGCCACACAATCTGTGGTCTCAAAGAATTCATGCTTGTTTCTATATTTTCCTACATCGGGAGGAGAAATATTAGATTTAGTTTTCATATAAAATGATAATTTTATATGTTAATGGTTTGTATGAGCAAAAATTGTGTGTCGAATCAGCAGGTTCGAAAAACACAAGTGCGAATGGTTCTCATTTATCGAACAATAGGTCGATTGATAGACATCAATTCGTCATATGTATATAACCACATTTGGGGAAAATATTATCTAGTCAACCCTTTTCCTTAGCTCTATTCAAATACAACCAGGAAAGATGGTGATGGTAGACAGCTCTTGTGCGTATCGGAACCATCCCCATTAGGAGTCAGAAAAACCACCTATCTTTCCTAGACATTGTAATTTGAATAGGTGAGCCTATTTGGGAATGATTCATAATTTTTCCACTTAGGTATTTTTAATACAATGCTCGTAAGTTCACATTTTTCATTTTGAGTTCGTATGATCTAATACTGTAATTTACACAATGTGAATCACTAATAATAAATCAAAAAACTTATTTAACCTTGCACTATATGCAACTTGTAAATGATAAGAATAATCATTTCACAATGAATTATCAATTTGTATGTTCATGATTTTAAAAAAAAAAAATCAACTTTCAAATATAAAAGAAAGTATAACAAAATCATTATATGCCAATGCATCCATAATTGATGGTTAATTAGTCCAAAACTATATATTTTTTCAACAAAAAAATATAACAACTAATTAATGAACATACTATTTTTTTTTCTTTATCCACTATTAGAAATGTTTCTATAATATGATCTTAAAAAAACATTTGTATGATTATCAGAATCATGTAGGAAAAAAATACAATACATATGAATTCATTATAAAACCAAAAGTTTTTAGTACCATACATAATAATCCATAACTAATATAACAATTTTGTATGAAAAAAAAATTGTTCGAATCCTTAAACTTTCATAAATAACTTCTTAGAATGTAACATCATATCCATAAAACTTCATTATGACATTCTATAGAAAAAACCCTTATGATAACTTTTGAATTAATTTGGTAAATTTAATGACTAATCAATTATATTTAATCTGAATTAATGTCATATTAAAACATAAACATAATTACTAGTCAATACTCCATAAATTGTTGATAAATTCATATAATAAGTTATAAAATTTAAAATGACAATAACTATCATTAAAAGCTTGAGATGATTTCTTTTCATCAAATTTCTTCACTAAACAATTATTTTTATTCATTATAATTTTGTAAAATGAACCTCAACATAAAAACATGACTTTTTTTTTTCAATAAAAATTATTGATATCAAGACATGCATTTTTATCAACCAAATCAAATTCAATAATATGTAAATTTGTATTTTAATTCAAATTGTCAAATTGAATAAGTTAATACTTTAATTATATAAAATATTACACGTAAATATATGCGTATTTTAACATCATTTGATAACTTGCATTTGACAAGCTATTATAAATAATCTTGTTGGAGTTAACTTTGTATAAATCCATTGAAAAAAAATCATTTCTTAAACTCTTTTAAAAGAATATGCAAAATTTACCATCTCATATTATGGTTACTAGCAAACTAATACTATATTTTTTTCATAACTTTGTTATTATACAATCCAAAAATATGAATGAGTTTCACAAATAAAATTGTTACTTGTTGTTACCAATTATATTGTGAAGAAAACAAAAAAAAAAATTGTATGATCCAACAAATATATTATTTTTTTCTTAATCCAACAATAAAAAGCAATATGTTTTTCATATCTATTTTATCTTTCAAGTTGTATAAACTAAAAATAAACATAATGGTTCATGAAAAACTTACTTTGCAATATGTGGGAAGAACATTCTTTAACGATGAACGACTTTGAGCAAAGTGCTGATAACGTGTTGTAAGCCAAATTAGCTCAACTCAAGTAATCAATCCAACATTTTCATTAGACATGTTTATGTGTTACAATATGGTAAAGAGGATACAAGGGATACTAGAGATACAAAGAAACAAGTATACAACACCACTATTTATAGGTAGAGTTTGGTTGATAATGGTTGTAACCTTTATGGACATAAAGCCTAGTAATGAAGGTGTTAAATGGTAATCAACCACATAAAATATGAGTTACAACAAATCTAAATTTCTTTTTATTGAATTTAAATGTGGATGTTGCCGTTTTTTATATTTTATTACTATTTTTTTTAAATCGGTTCAACATATATATTTTCAAATTTAATTGTTTTTTAAATGCATGCGGGTCCCACCCAACTTGTTGGCTCTCTTCGTCTAGCTGATTAGAAAAACCAACAGGAGGCTGCCAGCAAGATGTACATCGTGGGTCGTCGATTCCCTCACGAACGAGGTGTACGTTGACAGTCGTCGTATAGGAATGAGAAATTTGGTAATAAAGAAAAGGAACTCATGGTGAAGAATCTAAGTGAATTAGGGGTGAGCACGGTGTATAAACCGAACATAAATGAACTGAAACCGATATAACTGAAAGCGAAAATGATAAAATTTTCAAACCGAAAAATTATATGTTTTTGGTTTTGGTTCAATTCGGTTTCGGTTCTGCCTTTTTAGTCTAAATGTTCATCCTATCCGAGAACCGAATCGAACAGAACATATATTGATAAAAACAAAACATAATGATGACTTTTTAACACTGAAATCGAAAATGATGAATTGTTAGGTTCGGTTTTCGGTTCAACATTTTTAGTCTACATGCTCATCGTATCCGATAACTGAACCAAAAATGATTAATTTTTAAAACCGAAACCGAAAATGGTGAATTTTTAAAACTAAAATCAAACCAAATTATGTGTTTTCTTTTTCAGTTTTACGAACCACTTCTACTCCTTTAATACCAAAAACATTTTAATCAAAATATCTTTCTTGGAATCTCGTGTAGAGAATATTTTTTACACCATGACCATAATCAAATAAATGAAATAAGATGGCTATTTTTTCAAAAAGGACATTGTCAACCATTTGGCCATTTGTTTCCATAAAAAATGACAGAGTCTAAGAAAAGGCAATTTGTTGTTACTTGGTTTAAGGGGTCCGTTGGTTAGTGTTGGTTCGCTGAAAAGCATCCCCCACTGAAAGAGATTTAATGAAGATAAAAAGACAAATAGTTGGAAAACAATCTGAGGATTTGTTAGGACTATTTTTGTAATAGGTTTTGACCTTTAATCTCGTTAGTTAACAATTCCCTTGTTAAGTGGTAGAGAGTATATAATGTTGTAAGTTTGACTTTGGATGTAAGCTTTCCCACACTTTCAGTGAACTAACTTTTGAAAGCTCTCTTCCCTCCTTCATTCTCTCTCAACTACACACACTTATTACACCAAGAACACACACACTTAATTCTTCAATCCTTCTCAAATCATCATGAATTAGCTTCATTTCAATCACATTAGATCTCTCAATTGGTATCAGAGCAAAAAAAAACTCTCTAAGAGTAGATCCAAATTCGTGATGATTTGATCCAAATCTAAGTTTTTGAATTTTTTTTGAAAAAGAGCTGTGAATTTAATCTCGAAAATTTTTGTTAGAAATCGATGTTTTGATTGGATATTCGTATTTCTCCAGTGATTCTAATAACAATAGAATCAAATTTCGTTGCAATCCATCAAGTATTCATCTCAATTTGGAGATTTTTGTGAAAAACTTAAAAACTCAAAATTTTACCGAAAAATCCAAAATCGAAGTCTGATTTGTTATGTTTTGAGCTGTTTGATTGCATTTTTGTGATTTGAATCATTGATTTTGGTTAAGAATCGAGCAAACTAGGATCAAATTATTGAGTTTTTGAAAGTGACGAACGAACCTGACGATAGAAAAGTCCTCGGCTCGTAACAGAAAAGTCCTCGGCTTCAACTCAGCTCGAACACCTTCTTCGGCTCTAGGTGTTCGGCTCCACTTGTTCGGGTCAGTGATCGGGTCGAACAAATTCTCGGCTCAAGTGTTCGGCTTGTATAACTATCAAAGTGTTCGGCTCCACCTCAGAGTTCGGCTCATTCACTGTGTTCGGCAATATCATCATCGAAGAGTTCGGCAATTGAAATTGATCTCTGAAATTGAAATTGAAATTGATCTCGGTTTAAACATTGGATCTTGACTTCGTCTTCATCACAGAACCTAATCGACCATTCAATTGCTTGTTCACAATTGCGTCCGATCAAAGACCAAAGAAAGTGTTCAGCCACCAGACTTTGATCAAGTGTTCGGCCACCAGACTTAGATCAAGTGTTCGGTCATCATCTTGTTCGATCATATATTTGTTCGGCTCGAACAATTGCCATCAAAGTGTTCGGCTCAATTTTGTTCAGCAAAGTGTTCGGCTCAATTTTGTTCGGCAACGTGTTCGGCTCGTACAAATTGATTCGATTCGTGTCTGCTACGTACGCACAAAGATCTAGGCTCGACAGAAATTGATCTCGGCTTCAATTCCAATTCAATCTCACCATTACAGATCTCGATTTACTTGATACTGTGTTTGATTTCTGCTCGAATTTCACTCCAACTCGATTTGGTTACGTGTTCTTGACTGGTTTATCTCCCGACTTCGACTTGTTCTTGATCTCGCCATTCTTGTTCTTGACACAGATTAGTTAACGGCCCAAACATTATATTCAGGCCCAAGCTCAATTTTGGCCCAAATATACTTCTCGACACACCTCTGATCTCAGCCCAAACAATATCAATTTTTTTTTTTTCCTTTTCAATTTTTATAACGATTTTAAAAGAATTTTTTTTAAAAACTTTTTCAATTTTAAACTTTTTCAATTTTAAACTTTTTAAAAACAATTTCAATTTTTACAATTTCAATTTTAAACCAAACTTATTAAACACCTTAAATTTTTACATCAAATTTTTTAAATACAATTTTAAAAAGAAAACTGCCACGAGATCTTTTTCATTTATACACGAGACGAATTGATAAGATCTCGGCTTAATTGATTCCGGCCTCAAACACTGTTCCTGACTTCAAGATTCCAACATTGTTCGGCTTGTCAACGTGTTCGGCTCAGCTCGAACATAACACTGTTCTCGTCTCAATCAAGAGTTCAGCTCAAACAAATTTGATAAAATCACTTTCTAAAACCCAAAAGATCGTATACTTTCAAACCCTGGAATCTTTTAACACAAGAACTTTTACCCCTAATTGCAAATATGGGTAAAATGAAAGGAAAAACTGCAGAACCTACAATGGATACAATGGATGAAATGGAGAAAGAACTGGAACAACTTAAGGAAGCTATGTCGTTCATCTCAACGTATGAGAAATATAATTCAAATTCTACAAACAATAATCTGAGGTCTTCATCCACTTTCAAATCTGCTCCATCTGCTACAATCTCAACTGAAAAGCCAATCATCACACCTTTGAAAGCTACAAAGAAACCAATCGTTCGTGATTCAGGGTATTATGAACGATTGATGTTGAAGGCTCAACAAATAGAGACTGAAAAACTGTTATTAGTTGAAGATCTACAATGGATGGATGATTCAAATTCAAAGGATGAAACGAGTGTTGAGGTTTCTGATAAATTAAATGAAGAAGCCAACAACGACATTGAGGTAACCAGTTCTCTCCTATCAAATACTGATAATTCGATTGGTCCTGATATTTGTGTTGTTAAAACCCAGATATCTGAAATTGATTCCTTAAAACAAAACCTTTTAGATGAAAAAGATATCAATAATCAATTTCAAAAACGTTTAAATGATTTGCAAAATGAAAATGAACTTGTTCAACAAATTAAACAAATTAAAAATTTTCAACTCGAGAATCTGGATTTACAAATTCAAGTATCAGAATTGAAAGCTAAATATGAAAGTGAAATTCAGAGTTTGTCTCATACAATTTCTGAAAAAGAAATTGAAATCACCAGTCTCAAAAATACACAAACTTCAACATCAAATGCTGACAAGGATAAATATTACAAGCTATACGCTGAAGCTTTTCATAATTATCAAATCTATAAAAACTGGTTAGAACGTAAACAAAAAGAATTTGATGATAATGAATCACAGTTTAAATCTTTAAACTCTCAAATCAAAGAGTTAACAGAGGAATTACATGATCAAAAAATTCTTACATCAAAAGAAACGAGAAACAAAGAATATATAATTCAGACGTTTAAAAATGAGACTCATAAATTGAATTCACATATCAAACATCTTGAAGAAAAACATCTTGAGGAAATGAGTGCCACAATCAACCACGAAGTTTATGAAAATAAATCATTACTCTTGAAGATTGAAACTTTAACAAACGATTCTGAAACAAAGCAACTTCAGATTGCTGAATTAACAAAGAACCTTCATGACACAAATACTATTAATAGTTTGAACATCGAAAGATATGATTGTGTCTGTGCTGAAAATTGTATTTTGACTGATAAAATTAAACTACTTGAATGTAATTTTGGTTCTGATTTACAAAAACAAATCTATATTTTTGATATTGAGAAAACAAAATTGCTAGATACAATTACATCTCTTGAAACAGATCTTTCTTTGTCTCAAAATAAAAACGAAGGTTTGTTAATTAAGCTAGAAGAAAAATCTAAACTCTTTGACAACGACAAATCAGTTTTACAAACCAAAATTTTTGAATTAGAAAATAAAATTGATGAGTCACATAAATCTTTTGATGAAGAGAAACTAAAGTTGCAAATACAAATTCAAAATTTAAAATCTAAATCATCTCATCCTCAGAAGTTTAAGAAGCCAAGTCCATCTATGGATAAATGTAATAACACAAGAATGTTTTCTCCTGTCATGGCTTATCGTGATTTATATACCATCAAGCAATCTGAGGTTGCTAGAGGAAATTCAAAACCTAAACAGAATTCACAAGTAAGTTCCTCTACCAAACCTAAGCCTAGGAGATCCACGGTTTCACCACACTCTGATAAGAATTTGAATGCTCTCAAACAAGTTAATAGAGGAAATTCCGCACCTAAAACTCCAAATCAATTAGGTTCCTCTTCTCGACTTAAGCATTCTCAAGTGGATAAGACTAAACCATCAACCGTGTTGAAACATTCTTTTCCTTCAAAGCAAATCTTTTCCAAAACTAAATCTTTGAAATATTCAAGAAAAGATTTACTTTCATTGGCACCAATATCAACTTTTCATCAAGTGCCAACAACATCTCCTGTTTATGTTTACAAAACATCATCGATCTTAAAAGCTAAATGGGTTCCCAAAACTCTAACATCTCAAATAATTCCCCGGAGATTATTTGAAAGTGAAACATCAAGTTTCAGTTTTTCTTGGAACTCTCAATCTTTAAATCAAATCGATACAACTTATCGATGGTTTAATTCGCACACTAACATTGTCGGACCCAAACAAAAATGGGTACCAAAAGTTGTTTGATTTGATTTTGCAGGAGAATGACTTATACACAATGCAGTGTATAACTCGTGTGTCAACTGATCTTCCATTAGCTGATTTGTTTACCAGTCTTTAGACGAAAAACGCTTTAACTTTCGTATGTCTACGCTTGGTATGCTAAATCTCAAATCTTAAACCGTTTTACTGCTTTATTTTTTTTATTGTTTTTATTGTTTTTTGTTTTTCATTTTTTTAATAAATAATAAAATGGCTTTCAAGTACATCTGCTTGAAACCCGTTCTTAAATACGTTCATTGGTTGAGGGGGAGAATCTTTATTCACTTGTCAAGGGGGAGAAAATAGACATTCTTATGTCGCGGGGGAGCATAAATGCTTTATAATTTTTGAAATTCTACTGTCGAAGGGGAGCATCCTTTATAATCGCTAAATACTTTTTCAATGCTCCTTTCAATTTTTTTTTATTAATTATCAATATGGGGTACCAATTTTTGTAATATTCGTAAACGATCTCATTACCACTCTCAGTTGGTACTGATTGCATCTGTTTATTACAAATTTTCTTATTCTATCTTGATAATAAATTTTTTTTACCTCAAACAGTTTTTAAACCTCCTACAACTTTACAATAACACAAGCTTATCAATGTTGAGTATTAGCTTTTGCAATATTCGTAAACGATCTCTTTACCAGTCTAGGTTGGTACTGATTGCATCTGTTTATTGCAAATTCTCTTATTTTTCATTGCTACCTTTGTGTTCCTTCATTGTCAAAATTCTTCAATTGTAAATCAAAATTTTCTCTTTTCAAATTCGATTATCATTTTTCAAATCAATACTCATTTTCAAACATTTTCTTTTACTCATATTGAGTTGTTGACATCACAATCTCATAAATTCTTTATTAATCTGTGATGCTCAACATTTCAAAATTTTTCATCTCACTTTGTGCTCACAATGATGTGTTCACAACGTAGGATACAAATTTTTGTCATATTCGTAAACGATCTCTTTACTAGTCTCGATTAGTAAAAATTGCATCTGTTTATGACAAATTTTTCGTCTCTTGCGTTGTGACTCAATTTTTCACAACCCTGATTTTGCACAACATAAATTTTTCATTTTTAAATGACTTGTTTGTAACACTCAACACAATTTGCTGTTAAATTCGTAGATCTCGTTACTGATTTCAATCAGTACTGATTGCATCTGTTTTTAACACCATCTTGGATTGATTGTTCTTACTATTTTTTTTAAAACAATTTTCATTCTTAAACGCTCCGTGGAGAAATCATTTTTCATTTTCTCAAAACTGCTCAGATTCAATTCTGACTTTCTCCAGTTCTCACACACTCAAAATCGTTTTGAATGCACATTGTTATGTCATTGATCTTTGTATATCCGTCGATCTCTTCAGAGAAGATTGCATCTTTGTAAGTGGTATACTTCACTGATCTTTGATATACCCAAATAAATTGATTTCTTTTAAATTTCAAATATTTGATTAACAATGTCTCTAATCATCGTGTTTGTCATATCCGTAAACGATCTCTTTACAGAAGTTCTTCAGTAAAGATTGCATCTGTTTATGACTTCACGTGATCATTGACATTGCTATTCTTCATTTTCAAATATTTTTCTCAAACATTCAAAGGATTAAATCAATTTGTCGAGTACTACATGTTTCTGGTTCTCATTCCGATCTTGGCTCTCGATTTTCACCGACACACCATTCCTCTCTCCGTTTCCAAAACGCAACTATTCAGCTTTATCATGAGGACCCTGGACATGATCCTCCTGAGGGGGAGAAAAAGAGCAAGAAATAGTTCAAATATCGGATGTATAACTGAACGACGTCAAAAAGAACCACAAACATCCCATCAAAGAAGAAAATTCATAACAAATGTACTCAAATCAACTGCAAAATCAGAAACGTTTTAGATCAAGTGATTAAGCAAAAGAGAAAATGTTAATCAGTGTACTACACAGAAAAACAAGTGAAGAAGAGCAAAACCGAATCATCAACAGAATATCTCTCCAAAACCTCAACCAACTCAATTCAAAACTTAATCGTATAAATCATTCTTATCAAACCAAACACACACACACATCTAAAAGCTTAACTGTTCATATCTGTTGTTCCATACAAAATACAAATCATTCACATTCATCCAAATTTTAAACGTACATATCATTCTTACAAACACACACATCCAAAACTTTAACTGACAAATCATTCAAAAACATCATCATTCTATACTCAATATAATCCTCTACCACAAAATTCCAAAAACAACCTCTCCATTATCTGAAAACCCAGTCAAATCCTTACTTAACTGATATTCCATTTCCCAAAGTTTTCAAATCTTTAGTAAATCAGTTATAGGATTTCCTCACTCAAAGATTATCAACGAAAAACATATTCCCTTTGAGTACCTTAAACTTCCAGATTTCTGCAAATGTTTTGTTCTTAAAATACAGAAAAATATTTTCTTGCCAAAGATAGATGATAACAAGAATCTGAAGTTTGAAGACTGGGATGACGCATTAAAGATCAAAAAGGGGGAGATTGTTAGGACTATTTTTGTAATAGGTTTTGACCTTTAATCTCGTTAGTTAACAATTCCCTTGTTAAGTGGTAGAGAGTATATAATGTTGTAAGTTTGACTTTGGATGTAAGCTTTCCCACACTTTCAATGAACTAACTTTTGAAAGCTCTCTCTCTTCCCTCCTTCATTCTCTCTCAACTACACACACTTATTACACCAAGAACACACACACTTAATTCTTCAATCCTTCTCAAATCATCATGAATTAGCTTCATTTCAATCACATTAGATCTCTCAGGATTAGTTCCTCAGATTGTGGGTAACTGAATCTGATCAGTTCGGACTTCAGTTACCCGGCTACACTATCTGATCACCATCGGAAACAACGATCAGTTCCCCGTGCGGAATCAGATACTGATCAACAGATCAGATAATTGTAGTAGGCTCAGCGCACACTTGACAATAACGCTGAGTCTTAAAGACATATACCTCTATAAGCAAAACTCTTAGTGAAGGTCATTGAAGCTGAAAGCCATCTAAAGAAGCATGAGTATCCGAAGACTCATGGCGACCTGAAGCGTACAAAGGCCTGAAGTTTCAGTGTCATAGAAAGACACAAGTAAATCACAAGTTTGTGTGTCGCCGACAAAGAGAATCCTATGCAAATCTTCTAGAAGATATCGGCGATCACAAGACGACGGAAAGTACTGTCAGAATTCCGTTAGTAGTGCGCGTCGCATGAAATATCCTCTGCACCAACGGAATTCTCACACGTGGATTCGATCGATCATTCCTTTGGCACCACGTTTCTCAATACTATAAATTGAGGACTTAACGATCGAATTCAGTGTGCACCCAACAAGTCTACACGCTGCTAAAATCTTCCCAGACTTTATTCTTTGAGCAGAGTGTAAACAACCAGTAATACCTTAGTTACTTGATTTGAGAATTGAATCTCTGTAACGAAGGTATCTGGTCTTGTGCCTAATCATTTGTTGATCAGAAGTTGTCTTAGATAGTATCCGTTATTGTCTATCTCCTGCAAGTAGTTTAGTTAGGATTTGTTCTTAGCTATTCCGCAAACTACTTGTAGCTTTGTTATATCATTATTGATTAGTAAAGAAAAGTTTAAAAAGTGTTGAGTGTTGCCTTATATTTTATTTGGTCAGTGAAAGCGTATAAGTGTGTTAATCCACTTATTACGGGACTAACAATTAGAGTATAGCAAAAGTGGATGAAGCTTTTTGTTTATGTTGTTACTTAGTTAGCCATCAATTTGGTATCAAGGTGTTAATGTTGTATTGATCAATTCCGGGTTTAACATTTGGAGTAAGAAGGATAAACCTACTATATATTCATGTGGGCGACTTCAATAGTTTTCAATATAAAGCACAAAAAACATACGTGAAAGGTCTAATGAAACAAAAGCATGTTATTTTTATTTCATTTCATATTGAATAGGATAAACATCTCATAACCCAACTGATGAAAGAATCATATAACATCTCATAACATTGTAATATTATAGAAGTATATATTTATATTTATTGGCGAAGGTGCAATAGGGAGTAACTGAGTAATCATCTAGGTTCGTCGATAGGGTACAATGAACTACTTTGACTTGAAGAATAGACACTTGATGGATCCACTAAGTCCATTAATGGGTTAATCGAGGCACTGTATAGGTCTGATTGTTCTCCCTCGCGCATTTGGCTCATACCATCTCTGCTATCATGTTGATTAACCCATGGTTGCGTCGTATAATTCCTCAAAGCCTCTAATTTCACTGCCACTTCCTTCATTGTTGGTCTATCATAACCATTCATGCAAATGCATTGCTTCACAAGAGAAGCAATTTCTTGAAGTTGCTCAAATGAACCCTCTCTAACCACTCTCGGGTCAAGAATTTGGAATAACTTATTCGTTCTTAACGAAACGAGGAAATAAGTAGCTAAGTTTATTTCCACTTGACTCCGATCCATGCAAAGCGGCTTCTTACCGGTTAGAAGCTCTAGAAGCACAACTCCAAAACTATAAACATCACTCTTATCTGTTAATTGACTTGTGTGAAAGTATTCAGGATCTAGATACCCTAACGTCCCTTGAACCATTGTAGTCACTTGTGTTTGGTCAAAGGGAATCAATCTAGAAGCCCCAAAGTCTGAAATTTTAGTGACTAGGTTTTCGTCTAATAATATGTTGGCCGACTTTACATCTCTATGGATAATCGGCTTTGTAGCAGCCGAGTGAAGGTAGGAAAGTGCTCCAGCCGACTCGATAGCAATTCTTAAACGATGATCCCAAGATATTCTCGTCATTCCATTTTAATGGATATGATCAAATAGAGTGCCATTGGAAACACATTCATAGACTAGTAAAGGGACTTCGCTCTCCAAGCAACAACCTAATAGCTTGACAACGTTACGATGATTAATTTGAGTAAGAATAACCACTTCATTGATAAACTGATCAATCTGGCTCTCATCAATAACTCGTGACTTCTTTATGGCGACAATATTTCCATCGGGTAAGATGCCTTTATATACAGTCCCGTAGCCACCACGACCAAGAATCCTGTCGTTAGCGAAGTTTTTGGTAGCTTTTTCTAGCTCTTCGGTAGAGAATATCTTTGTCGACTGATTGACACCATTAAACTCATTTGAATCGATTTGTTGTTTCAACAATATGCCACCATTTTTTAGAAAGAATTTTTCTCTAAGTTTGATAGCCTTCCTTCTCTTGTGGCTGAAATATAGCCATCCCATTCCCACAAGTATCGACAAGAATCCAAAGCCCATTCCTACCAAAATAAATAAAAAACACTCTGTTTAGTGGTGTGTCTTTAATAACGCGGTTGTTTATTAATGGTGCGAAAATTTTAATAGTGCAGTTAGATTTATTATTTGTGGCGTAGTTGAGAATCACACCCTTATATATTTGTACTTAATGATCCGGTTTGTTACCCGTACCAACTAATAGTATTAACCACACCAACAAATGTGCGATTTATTATGCTTACCAATTAATAGTATTAACCGCACCAACAAATGTCATGTGTACTAGTGTGACCTCAATTTGGTGTGATGAAAGTGTAAGGTTACTCACCAAGAGACAACTTAAGGGCAAGGGATTTTGAATTCCTAGACGTGCAACCGCTCCCGTCCCTTCTTCCGTCGCGCATCGGATCCAACTCCGGTTGCTCGATCGGTCTCTGGTTCGACATCACCTGCAACACATCCTTCAATCCCCCAAAAGCGTTCTTGCCGGAAGCTCTCATTTCCTACATAGGATACCGAAGTATAAGGCGGATAGAGGTGTTGGATATCTCCGATGAGCACGTGAGAGTCAAAACTACTGTTGCTTCCAATTGCTACAATCAATCCGGTGATGTTATTGAAACCCGATCTTCCGGTCTTGTAGTGGATACCTCGTACTTTACATTGTCAGAACGAAACAAATTTTATGTTGTTGGGTGTGATGAGTTCGCTAGAGTCTCACCGGTGACCGCAATCGAAGGGAAGGAGTTCAGCAGTGGATGTATATCTGCATGCTCCGGTCCTGAAGATGTCACCGTCGGTTCATGTTCAGGTTTTGATTCTTTACCATATATTATAATCTATTTCAAAAACAGTTGATGTAGAATAAAAGGAGAACACGGTTGGAAAAGAATAATATGTTTTTGGATCTTTGAATATAAAGAACAAGAAAAGAATTTTGAGAGAAAAGATCCAATCTTCTTCCAATAGAAAATTAATTCTTTTATAGTCTCAAACAAACATTAAATAAGCCCAAATTTTTTGAACGAGCCAAAAAAACATAAATGGGCCGAAACTTAAACCTAAAACAAAGTCTAAAATTTAAAGAAAAAAAAAACTAAAAATGTAAGTAACTCTCCAAAAACAATATTTTTGGGCACGAAAATTCAGTAAACCCCGACTGCTGAACTTTTAACTCGTCGAACACCTAATATGGAGAGCCGAGTCAAATGTTATACTCATTTCAGTGCAATCTTTTTATATCAAAATCTCGAGTTCAAAGAAACAAAAGGGTATGTTATTACACATTTGGACATGCTTAAAAACAAATTATGTAATATAGTAATATAGAGTTGTATTTAAGGTATTCCTTAATTTTTATGTAGTCTCAAATGACAAATCTCAATCATTGATCAGTTATAAGTAATGATTAAGATTAATTATATATTTTATACATGAAGGGGTATTTTAGTCATTTTCACAACAACAAAAAAAATATTTTTTTATTTTTTATTATTTATTTTAGAATTAAGTTTAAAATTTTTATTACTTTTACTTTATTATTATTATTATTATTTTTAAAAAAATTATATTTTTCGTTAATAACACATAATGTGATAATCCATGTGATTGCGTACTGAATCACATGTGATTATATATTGAATCACATATGATTGTACATTAAAATAATAAAAAATAATAAAATAATTTGAAAATAAAAAATAAAAATAAAAAAATCTAATTTTTTCTAAGTGTCAAATGACCAAAATACCCCTTCATTTATAAAATATATGATTAATTTTGACCATTAGATCTTATTAATCAATAGTTGAGATTTGTCCCCTAGGACTACACAAAATTTAAGGACTACATGGAACATTTCTCTAGTAGTATAATCTTATATTCTTATCGTTGATAAAATTAAACTTTTGAAAACTTAAATTAAATTTCACTTGCTATAAATTTCGTACTTTGTTTAGGTATGGGATGTTGTAAAACGAGCTTGCCCACTGGCTTAACAACTTACTTACTCAGCTTATCCACACTCCAATTTCACACCAAAATCTGGTCTTTCAATAAATGCGGTTATGCTTTCCTCGGAGAGCAAACTTCATTTACCTTTCGAGGTGCTTCGGATTTGGCAGATCCTGGTTTCATCAATCGAACAATAGAGACCGTTCCGGTGGTGCTTAATTGGGTGATTGGGAGTAGGAGTTGCCGAACGGGTATGGTACGGTCAGGTTGCCACATTTTCTTGGGCAGCCGGGCAGCGATATGTGTTAACGCTCGTTGCCGCCAGCAAGAATGGGAGGTGGGATAGATACAGGACTAGCATTAGTAAAGCCATTTTGAAGAGGGTTCGATATAATATTCACGTTTTATAAGGACTTTTAAATTAGTTGACATTTATATGTTTTTATTCTTTTTTTTAACCAAAGATCCTTAGTTTACATATAGAAGAACACAAACGAGTAACAAGCTGCGTCGCTATCCATTTTTGAATTGCAATACTATTTCTTTTAAAAACAACATTTTTGGATCTAGGTCTCATAACATATTGCTATGCATAACACGTTGAATTCTGTTGAGAAACTCCACCGCCTCAGGTGCAAGGAAACCAAAAGTATTAATTGCAAAAAAAATAAACACGTTGATTTTCAATGCATGTTTTCTCGTGCTTTGTCACTTTACACAAGGCGGCTTTCAAAGCAGTTTGTCTCACCATAACACCCCGACTACTCAACCCCACGAGAGGATAAACTCTGGTTAAATCCATACACGCGTGTTTTCCCCCAACCCATCAAAAAATCAAAATGTCAGCAGGTCTAAGTGTGGATCTTCTATCCAACGGGGCAGTCAAAAAGTTCACATGTGCTTCTTTCTTGGCGGAGATCCCGACACATCTACATATGTCAAGAAGGACGTTTCTAACCATATCGTGTCGGTACTTGAAACTCGGAAGCTCTTTACAATGAACCGCATGTTCCCAAAGGAATCCGAACTTGCCTTGCAACAAACAGGGCATAACGCATCAACCGGAAACAATGGAGCCATGAGGCTATACTTAAGGATGGCACGATATTCCACAGGTAACATATGTTTACTTAGCCAGTCTACGAGAATAACTAGAAGAAGATCCTGAGCATGTGGTGCCCATGAATAATCGAAAACCACTTTTTGTCTCACATTCATGTCGAACTTCCATATCCATGGCCGTTTCACTAAAAAGGGCACTTTCCTATGTTTGTTGGGCTTTAGAGAGGGAGTTTCCTTATTAGTGAAGCTGCTAAAATCAAAGCTTGGAATCATATCACGAAGACAAGCCAGAGCACAAACATAATCATCGTCCATACAACATATCCCACTGTCACGTAAGATGTGAACTTGAAATGCTCAAGATTGGGCCCTTGAAACCATAAAAGCATAAGAGGAAACCATTTTTGCTGAGTACAAACCCAAACCACTGGATCGAATGGGTAAAGAAGCGAGTGGCCACTGTAAGTCTCCAAAAAAGACGCTTTATAGATCACAATGTTCTGAATCGACTCACGTAATCCTTTCTCAAAGAACAAAACTGCCTCCTCCATGTGTAAAACTTGTTTCTCATACAAAATGCATACGTTTTGAACAACCCACCAAATTTTAACAATGTTAAAAAGATGACACTAAACCTGAACCAAATGTATCTACTATGACAAAATCCGATTAAGTTAGTGACTTTTTTATGGTCAAAACATAAATTTGTATACGTCATGTTTATTATTTAAGTATATACTTTAATTTGTCAAGTTTACTAGTATGAGATGTTTCACGTTGACCTTAAACGGTAATATGACCAAATGATACATATGATAGAAATGCATAAAAACACTAAATCAATCCATAACTTGATGTTTGATGATGAATATGGAGGAAAACTTGGTGAGAAAGAAAGGGTTTTAGAGAGAGAAACTAGAGAGAGAGAGATGAGAGCTTTTGCGGAAAATTGGAATTTGATTAATGGCAAAAGTTGGGAATTAAGCCTTACACTTTGTTACTTATACCATGGCTTAAATTCCTTGATTAATTAGGACTAATCCTAATCTAATCTAAACTAATATACAATGTTACATTTTACCCCCTAGACTATTAATTACAATAAAATAGTACCCAACAATCTCCCCCTTTGTAACAATAGTCTAGGTTGCATATTTTTGAAGTCTTCTGTGTTTGTAAGGCTGAAGCTGAGATTTGAACCGTTGAGCAGTTATGTTAATAAAACAACATCAGCCTTTGATCATCGGTGATAGACATACTTTTAATTGGCTTTTCAACCAATATAAAGTATTCCAGAAGACTTCATGCAAATCGACTGAATGTGGACCCATAGATAGAGCGGTTGGCAGCGGAAGTCCTTTCTTGAAGTTTTGGTGTTGTCGATTTGCTGCTGATCCTTGGTTCCTGATGTTTGTTGCAGTTGTAGAAGTGCAGTATATCGATTTGATTTGGATTTTCTGACCGTTGTTGATAATGTTGGAGTACGGTCATAGAATCCATTTATCAGACATAGTGACTGTTGTTGATTAGAATGGAGTACAGTCGTCTGATCTTCGCACAAGAAGGTATCAGGGTAACCCGGGATCATATAGATTGCCCGTTAACACAACAGTTACAGAAACTATGTGACCTACGTTCAGTGTTGGCTTTGATGTTAGCACTGGTAGGATTTCCATTCAATCATCGTGGATTACCAATATTTTTGGTATCACTATGAATGTTCCGGCAATATCACAAAGATATGCTTGGTAGAATGCATGTGTCCTAGAGTGATTTAATTCGGTTCTAGACTCTATACGTGGACAAACGAAGGCGAGGACTGGAAGTGGGTCCTCTTTTTCAATATCAACAATCTCCAAATGAGATGTCGATAGTAGATGTGGTTATCTCCGTGATTTTTTGAAACAAGTACTTTTTCTACTTGAGTGGTCAGTGGGGGTTGTGCATTGCATCACTGGGTCCATGATGTCTTAATCAGAAAGCAACTCATGCAGTCTGATATAGATTTGGCTACCCGGTCATTTGTTCGGTTTAGGGAGGGTTTTTCCGTTTTCTTTAACCCTTTCACACACGCTCCTCACTCAACTCACTTTTTCATTTTCAACCACACCCTCGTTTTTTGTGTTACCATGTGATAAGCTGATTTGCACCCCATACTTCATACCCCCTCTCAATTTTATTTTTTTTACCTCAGCGCACCCCAATCAAGATGCCATGATACTTGATTCTGCTCACCTAGACCTAGGGACCCTCACTTTTTTGTTCCTAAATTGTCGGTGGCTCTGGGGGAAGATCATGCTGGGTTTAGCAGATCTTAGGAGTAATTTGAGAGTGGTCTATTACGCTCATGTGCATTTTTAATCAGCCTTTTAGAGATGTTTCGTTTTAGGAGTTTCACATGGATTTTAGGTAACACCGGACTCACTTAGAGTATCTGTTAGCGCACGGTATGAATCGTTAGTCGTTTGCACAACCGTTGATTCAAATGTGTGACCTGCGTTTAGAGTTGGCGTGATTTTAGCTCTAGCAGGATTTCCACTCGATCCTCGTGAAACATCAGATTGTGATGCCACTACGAGTGTTCCGATGGATTCACGGAGATCCATGTTTGTAGTGAAGGTGTCCTATATTGGAAATATTCTTGGGGGAGAGAACTAGACACACTGTGCATACAAAGAGACTTAACCCGGGGCAGGAGGTTATTATGATTCAATACCGACATACTCCGAATGAGTAGTCAGTAGCTTTTGTGCTACGTCCCCTAATGAAATGAAACAAATCCCTGTTGAGAGGAATTTAAGTAGATGGTGGTGGCGTGCATTTGCTTTACTGGGCCAGTAAAGTCTAATGAAACATTCAACGAATGAATGATCACCTATTCGTTTGGTTGCCCGGTTTGTATACGGTTTGGATGCACTCATAGGTGTGTTTTCTTTGATTTATCATGTTTTCACATCACCTTGCACTCACCTATTACTATACCCTAGACCTAAACCCTCACATTTACCAGTTGGCTAAAATATTTCCCTGGGAAGGTGTGGCTTGATCTGGCAAACCATGGGGAGGTATGTCTTTTGAAGTAGTAAGTAACGAGAATTAAAAGAATTTGTAATAAACAGATGCAATCTTTACTAGAGAACTAGTAAAGAGATCGTTTACGGATATTACAACGACTTATAATTAACGTTACGAACATAAAACTTTTTATTTGGGTATTTTGTTTTTGTTTTTCTGAATTTTCTCCCCCTAGAAATAATAATTCTCCCCCTAGAATTAATATTTCTCCCCCTCGACAAAACAAAAGTATTTACAAGTTTTGAGATTGGAAGACGTACCTTATACATCGTCGGAGGGTTGAAGGAGAGTATTTACGGTGAAGCTTGATTGAGCTTTGTGCTTTCTTTTGAGTTCGGGTTCTGAATCTGTTTTGATCAGAAGCCATTGACCGTTGAGGTCCGGGTTTCAAGCTGAGATACTTGAAAGCCATTTTTCTTTGAAGCTCGGGTCATACACTGAAGTGTGTATAAACCATTCTGTTGTGGCTCGAGTTATACACTGAAGTGTGTATAAGTCATTTTGTTGAGACTCGAGTTATACACTGAATGTGTATAAGTCATTTCTTCGCTGAAATGCGAGTTATACACTGAATTGTGTATAAGTCATTTTCCGTTGAGGCGCGAGTTATACACTGAGTTGTGTATAAGTCATTTTCCGTTGAGGCGCGAGTTATACACTGAGTTGTGTATAAGTCATTTTCCAGCGGCTCCAAACACCTTTCTGGTAATTCTACATAAAACAATAAAAACATGTTTGGTACCCAATTATGTATGGGTCCTATACGATTAGTGATAGATGTTTTATGTAGAATTGTTTTATGATCAATTTAGAGCTTTGGAGAACTGCAAGGAGGCAGTTCAGAGGTTTTGGATTTGACGACCCATTTTAAAGATTTCTCAGAGGATTGGATAATCCAGTGAGATTTTTCATTTTTTATCCAAGTGTGTTTCACAAATGTTGAAGATTTGGTCGCTGTTTTATTGTCGCTTTTTGAGGAACCTGAAGACTTTGGCTTAGGTGCGGAATTTCCTCGAAAGACTTGGTGACGAGTAGACGAATGTTTATCAGAGTTTGGTGGGGTTTTGGAAGAACTCTTCGTCTGTTTGGAGGCACGTGAAGATGAAGCTTTTTGATTAGGTTTGTGTGGACGAGAGACAGATTTCTTGCATGGTTGTGGAAAACATGTTTTGCATGATTTTATAATTTTACCAGATTGATTGAAAACATTGATTTTTAAACCACATGGAGCATTTAGCTTAACAAAAAATCGATCATCAGTTTGAGAAATGTGTTTCTTTGTAAGTTTATCATATAGTCTCTTTTTACCAAATTCATCATGTTTAAAGAACACAGTATCATAATCAGGTGAGTAATTTACAGGACGATAAACAAAAGCATCATAAATTGTACCAAAAGCTGTAGCAGGAGTTTTCACATGTCTGGAAATAGGCTTCTTAGACTGCATGGTTCCTTTGACTCCATTGATCTTCTTGGACTTCTCACTTTGAGACTCTAATTTTCTATTGGAAGCATTTAAGACCGGTGAATTAGAGTTTCTCTTCAAGATGGTTGGAACTGGATTAACTGGTGCCGTTCCTAATAAAGAGGATTTAGAATTTTGAGAAACAATTTTGTCAGTTTTAGGTTTCAATTCTAAAATGGTGTCCTCTAATTTATGTATTTTTGATTGAAGATTTTTCTTTTCTTTGTCAAAGGCTTTGTGGGTTTCATCAATTTCAGACTCAAGTTGGACAATTTTCCTTTCTAAAATCAATGGTGGAACATAAAGTTTTGGTTCCTTGACTTGTTTTAAGATTTCATTATCTGAAATGGAGAATTCTGCTGGAGTGATAATTGGAAAATATTCATCATGTTCAAATTGAGTTTTCTTCTTTGCATATGTGGAGTTTAGTGCAGAATAGTTGAAGCTGATTTGAGCATATTCTTGTTTTTCTCTGTTGAACTTCTCAATTTCTGCTTCTTCGTCTGGTATATGAAGAAAGCTTTGCCAGATTCCCATTTTCATGTAGTCGTAGTTGTACAGTGTAGGGAGCACATCAGCAGCTCTTTCCAAATACCGAGGATTTTCAGCTCCAAGACCCGCCTTTGATTTGTAGTATCGGAACTCTTTTGGTTCATTGAACTTGATTGTTTGTTCTGTATGACCGGCTTTCACAATCGTCTGCTCCAATATTTTTATGTGTTCTTCGGCATTTTCCTTCTTGACAGTAAGACTGTGTATTGTGGCTGATTGTTCATCGATTTCCTTTTTAAAACTGTTGGTTATATCTTTGATTTGTGCATTTAAATTTTGAATTTCGATGTCAACCGTCTTCAACTGATCTTGGTAGTCTTTCATCTTGACTTCTGCGGCTTTTGTCCAAGTTCGCTCTCCATTTAATTGAATAGCTACGTCATTGAGTAGCTTCTTGGAGTCTTCATTCTCTCTTGACATCGTTTTCATGTTTTTAAGATTTGAAATTTCAGCATCTTTGTCATAGATCATTTTATGTAATTGGTTGACCTCACTTGTGTGAGCAACATAAAAGGTTGACAACTGATTTTGTAGCTCTTCAGTTTGTTTTTTAAAGGAGTTATTTTGAGTTACTTGGGGGGAATTAATTCAAGTTGATTACGAAATGTGTCATTTTCTGCTTTTAGGTGCTTGATTTGTGCATTTGAAGTATTATTTGTGTTTGCTTGTTGTTGTAGACATTCTTTTAATTCAGATATTTTAAATTGAAACACAGATTGTGACGTAGACAACTGATTTTGTAATTCCTTGTTTAATTGTTCAAAGGTTTGCATTTGTGATAATTGAAGAGAACATTGACTTAGATCTTTTAAAAATTGTGTTTTTTCAGTTTCTAAATCTGTTATTTGTTTTGTCAACTGGGCTTTCTCGTTAATTTCAATTAAAAGATTTTCATTAAACAAGGAATTTTCTGATAAATCAGTATCTGAGTCAGATAGAGAAGAATCTAAAGAAGAAAAGTGTACCTCTTTCTCATCATTTTCTGGAATGCCTAGATCAGTCCTCAGTCCATTGGAAGTGTCAGAATTTGATAAAAGAGAACTGATTACCTCAATTTCTTTGTTGGCTTCTTCATTGAATCGATCAGAAACCTCTGCATTCTTTTCATCCTTAGTATCTGAATCTTCCATCCATTGAAGATCTTCAACAAAGATCCCTTTTTCAGTCTCAATTCGTTTAGCCATCAACATCTTTCGTTCATAATACGCTGAATCACGAACGATCGATTTCTTTGTAGCATCCAAAGGTGTGATGGTTGGCTTTTCAATGATGATTGGTTTTTCAGTTGAAATTGTAGTAGATAGAACAGATTTGAAACGAGACATATACTTTATCGCATTTTCCAGGTCTTTATCCACATATTCATTTGTAGCTGGTGTATGTTTTTCCATTTTTGTGATTATTAGTGTTGATTGAATTCTCAGGTTGATAAGTATAAATTGTGATTATGATTGTTGATTGAATTCTCAGGTTGATAAGTATAAATTGTGATTATTTGAAGTTTGAAAAAAGTTCTTGGGTATGGATCAGAAGAGCACTTTTGGGAGAGAAAATTCAAAATTTCCAAAATGATCAACTGATTATCCCAGATGATAGAATACACTTTAAAAGGGACCTAGATTTTCGAATTGGCTCAAAACCACAAAATGATTGAAAACTGAGGCTAATCGAATTTTGGAAATTCACCGAAAAATCACAAAATCGTGAAAAAAGTGTCTAAAACAAGGGTTTTTGGACCGAGAGGTCGGGTGTACCGCCTACGGCCGTTTATCACGTCGTAGCCTTCATCGCGAGCTTCGATTTGGTTACTCGTGGGCTTGAAACGGACACCTGTGCTGAAAGTTATGATCGTTTTAGTATAACCCCTTTCGTCGCGCAATCTCGGGCCGAACACTTTGAGTTCTCGGGCCGAACACTTTGGGCCGAACACTTTGACTTCTCGGGTCGAACACTTTGGGCCGAACACTTTGAGCCGAACAGTTGACGGTTCTCGGGCCGAACACTTGGGCCGAACACTTGGGCCGAACACTTTGAGTTCGGGCCGAACTTGTTACTGTTCTCGGGCCGAAGTCTTTGAAAGAAGTTCGGGCCGAACTTGAAGATGATTTCGGGCCGAACTTGTTACTGTTCTCGGGCCGAACAAGTTCTTGAGCAGAACAGTTACGAACAGCCCAAAATAAACACTAATTTGATCCTAAAATGCTCGTTTCTTACCCAAATTCTTTGATTCTTTTTGCAAACTAACCCAAAACCTTTTTCCTTCAATCCATTACTACAATATTACCCCAAAACAACCTAGATCTAATAGAAAATTCGAATTTTGAAGGTTTTTGAAGCTTTAATGGTTTTTACTAAAAATCCAAATTCTTCATCAGAATGGATTGGATTCGATCCTAACTCGATTCTAAGATTAATATATTAACAAAATGAAGCTATTTAATCCATAAGAACAAGAATTAATACCTCAAATCAGTTTTTTGATTTTTGACCCCTTTTTCTTCAAAAACTTGATAAACCCTTTTGATCTTCTGATTTTAACACCAAGTGATGGATTTGGATCGTTTTCAGATTGAAATTATGCTCTGATACCAATTGAAATGCATAAAAACACTAAATCAATCCATAACTTGATGTTTGATGATGAATATGGAGGAAAACTTGGTGAGAAAGAAAGGGTTTTAGAGAGAGAAACTAGAGAGAGAGAGAGAGAGAGAGAGAGAGAGAGAGATGAGAGCTTTTGCAGAAAATTGGAATTTGATTAATGGCAAAAGTTGGGAATTAAGCCTTACACTTTGGTACTTATACCATGGCTTAAATTCCTTGATTAATTAGGACTAATCCTAATCTAATCTAAACTAATATACAATGTTACATTTTACCCCCTAGACTATTAATTACAATAAAATAGTACCCAACATATGACAATAGTTATAGAATAACAAAATTTCCTCATTTACGACTTTGATATATAAAAAAGTCATAGTAGCTGACAATTTTGACTCAGATTCTGATGTGCACCTTCAGCGAATAGATTAAAAGAACATCGAATGTGTGGTTGAATTTGATATCCTTAATGTCGATAGGGTGGACCCAATTATATTTAGGTTTTGTCAACTAGAACGTCTC
This sequence comes from Calendula officinalis, assembly GCA_963853835.1. Classification (NCBI taxonomy): domain Eukaryota; kingdom Viridiplantae; phylum Streptophyta; class Magnoliopsida; order Asterales; family Asteraceae; genus Calendula; species Calendula officinalis. The sequence continues at coordinate 46,949,314 of OY970832.1, read as the reverse complement.
AAAGTTACCAACTGTTGTTCTTTGTTAGTTTCTCACGTTTAATTTATAGGTTTTGTTTTAGAGTTAACTGTAAGAATGGTTATACTAATCGAAGTTTGGAAATTCACCGAAAAATCACAAAATCGTGAAAAAAGTGTCTAAAACAAGGGTTTTTGGACCGAGAGGTCGGGTAAACCGCCTACGGCCATTTATCACGTCGTAGCCTTCGTCGCGAGCTTCGATTTGGTTACTCGTGGGCTTGAAACGGACACCCGAGCTGAAAGTTATGATCGTTTTAGTATAACCCCTTTCGTCGCGCAATCTCGGGCCGAACACTTTGGGCCGAACACTTTGACTTCTCGGGCCGAACACTTTGGGCCGAACACTTTGAGCCGAACAGTTGACGGTTCTCGGGCCGAACACTTTGGGCCGAACACTTGGGCCGAACACTTGGGCCGAACACTTTGAGTTCGGGCCGAACTTGTTACTGTTCTCGGGCCGAAGTCTTTGAAAGAAGTTCGGGCCGAACTTGAAGATGAAGTTCGGGCCGAACTTGTTACTGTTCTCGGGACGAAGTCTTTGAAAGAAGTTCGGGCCGAACTTGAAGATGAGTTCGGGCCGAACTTGTTACTGTTCTCGGGCCGAACAAGTTCTTGAGCAGAACAGTTACGAACAACCCAAAATAAACACTAATTTGATCCTAAAATGCTCGTTTCTTACCCAAATTCTTTGATTCTTTTTGCAAACTAACCCAAAACCTTTTTCCTTCAATCCATTACTACAATATTACCCAAAAGCAACCTAGATCTAATAGAAAATTCGAATTTTGAAGGTTTTTGAAGCTTTAATGGTTTTTACTAAAAATCCAAATTCTTCATCAGAATGGATTGGATTCGATCCTAACTCGATTCTAAGCTTAATATATTAACAAAATGAAGCTATTTAATCCATAAGAACAAGAATTAATACCTCAAATCAGTTTTTTTATTTTTGACCCCTTTTTCTTCAAAAACTTGATAAACCCTTTTGATCTTCTGATTTTAACACCAAGTGATGGATTTGGATCGTTTTCAGATTGAAATTATGCTCTGATACCAATTGAAATGCATAAAAACACTAAATCAATCCATAACTTGATGTTTGATGATGAATATGGAGGAAAACTTGGTGAGAAAGAAAGGGTTTTAGAGAGAGAAACTAGAGAGAGAGAGAGATGAGAGCTTTTGCAGAAAATTGGAATTTGATTAATGGCAAAAGTTGGGAATTAAGCCTTACACTTTGGTACTTATACCATGGCTTAAATTCCTTGATTAATTAGGACTAATCCTAATCTAATCTAAACTAATATACAATGTTACATTTTAACCCCTAGACTATTAATTACAATAAAATAGTACCCAACATATGACAATAGTTATAGAATAACAAAATTTCCTCATTTACGACTTTGATATATAAAAAAGTCATAGTAGCTGACAATTTTGACTCAGATTCTGATGTGCACCTTCAGCGAATAGATAAAAAGAACATCGAATGTGTGGTTGAATTTGATATCCTTAATGTCGACAGGGTGGACCCAATTATATTTAGGTTTTGTCAACTAGAATGTCTCAAAGTTACCAACTGTTGTTCTTTGTTAGTTTCTCACGTTTAATTTATAGGTGTAACACCGCATTTTTTTTTTTTTTTTTGATAAAGGCAATTAAGTTTTAGTTCAAGTACGGAAGCATCAAGTAGTTAGGTTTACAAAATGTGGTCCCACAAAATATTACAAATAAAGTTATTTAAAAGACGGTATTACTTAACACGGCTCATTTTACAAAACATAAATTAAGCATGGTCAAACTTCCCGTCCAAGCCCGACCCGTTCAAGCCATCCAACCTGAAATGTGTCAATAAGGGAGGGATTAGCACAAAAGCTAAGTGAATGAATTCCTAAGCCTACCAACTACACTAAACACTATAACACGGAAGTTAAAGAACATCTCCGGTTTGGTAGTCACTTAAACACGGAAGTTATAGAAACATCTCCGGTTTGGGTAATCACTTGTTTGAGAGGATCGGCGGCTTTGCGGGCCTTAAACCATGGTCGGCCAAAACCACGGTAACCGATAGCGTTTTGCATCCAACACCCAGGGCAACTACCTCCCCTTAGCACTGTAACATATACAGGTAAGGTCGGATACCCTATTAGTCGATACACTGTGCCCAATCGTTATCCATCCAACACTGACCTCATCCCGATGGTGCACCTAGTCATGTATGGTATCCCCTAACACTAGGCATACATAACTAATCAACTAGCTACGAAAAACACCGCGAAAAACGTCAAAACTGAGTTCCCAATCGCGAACTAGGGTTCGCGATCGCGAACTAGGGTTCGCGATCGCGAACTCAATCGTGAACTACATCGCGACGACCAACCAATTTCTCTGGAATGACTTAGCGATCGCTAACTATGTTCGCGTCGCGAACTCTCTTCATCTGGCGATTTTTCTGCATTTTTCACCCTCAAGACAATACCAAATGAAATAACCGAAACCCGAGTTGTAGGTAGAATCCACTCACCTTTCAACCTTCGATTCCTTAACTCAGTGAACTAATATCACTGAGTATCCTTCCCGGTTCCTGTCAACAACATACCGAGTTAGTGATAATCCACCGAGTTGTCAAAATCATCAATTTCAACATCTAACTACATAAGACTCATAAAATGCACATTTTATGACATTTACAACTAGCACAAATACTTCATCAATACATTTGACCATTTTGACCATTTAGCAAGTATTCCCAACTAGTTGACCCAAACGGGCCAAAAACCCGAACATGATCCAAACACTTCCATATACCCATCAACTAGCAATTAACCTTTCAACTAGCAATTCACAATCATTTAACAAGTCCACCAAGTCGACAACTATCACAATTCCAAGTAACATACTTGTATAATCACTAGATCACTATTTTGACAAAATCATCCAAACACTAGTTAAACTACTTCACAAATTGATCAATACTAGGTTTTTAACATCCGTAACTTAACAAACATGATTCCTCAACCTAATAAACAATTCTATCCAATCATAACTCAAGAAATCCAAGATTTGTCAAAACCCACCTTCAACTTCCACCATTAATGGAGGTTGAAGGTGATTTTCACCAAATCTTGTATTCCTTCAACAATCAACCACACAAAAGATGTAAAAGCTTACATAATCACATAAAACAACATCCATTTCAAGATTCAACCACAAATCAACAAGTTACCTAAACCCTAGTTCAAGTTCAAGCTCAAGAACAACATAAACAAGTAGAGGAGAAGGTGTAGCTTACTTCTAGACTTCTTTTACACAAACACTAGTGCAATTTTCGGAACTTAGCACAAGGAAATCACCAAGTTTGCTCAAGAACAAGTAGAGAAAAGATGGGGTTTTTGGGTTGCAATGAAATAGTAAAATAGAGGATAATGTTTGAATGCATAAGACAAGAAAGAGAGGAGGGTTTCTCCCTCTCTCTCTCTCGGCCATTCTCAGCTAAAGAGGGACCCACTTGGCTCTATTTCCTTTCATTTATTACTTTTCAGTATATGTCTGAAGGTCCCTTTCGTAATTAATTTATTTAAAATAGCAAACGGACTCCAATTTTAAAAACGAAAGCATTTCTGGAAACGATATTTAACAAGGAATCTAAATATATAAAAATCACGTTTTCATTCCAAATATAACACAAGTCGGGTCCCCTTGGTTAAAATACCGCAAAGGACAGCAGGCTAATTTAATTAACTAAGCATTTAATCAGATAATCATTCAATAAGATACCTTAAGGTCAATAAACTACTAGGCCGGGTTTTGGGATGTTACAACTCTCCCCCACTTAGGAAGATTCCGTCCCCGGAATCCCATCTCGATCGAACAAGGAGGGATAACGTTCCCGCATATCGGCCTCGGTCTCCCACGTCATATCCGCACCCAAACCGTGCTTCCACTTTACTAAAACCATAGGAATCTGTTTCTTTCTCAATTTCGTTACTTTTCGGTCTAATAACTCCACCGGTTCCTCGACTAATCTTTTCTTTGTATCAACCCGCAACTCTTGTACCGGAAGAATTTGACTCGGATCTTCGATGTTACACTTTCTCAAGTAACAAATGTTGAAAGTGTTGTGTATTGCCGACAACTCCGGGGGTAACTCGAGTGTTACCGATTGAGAATTCACCACCTTACTAATTCGGAACGGCCCAATAAACCTCGGGGCCAACTTTCCTCGTTTACCAAAACGAATAACACCCTTCCAAGGTGAAACCTTCAAATAAACCATCTCGTTCTCCGAGAACGTAGCGGGTCTACGCCTCGGATCGGCATACATCTTTTGTCGGTCCCGGGCGGCTTTTAACTTTTCTCGGGCAATTGCCACTTTATCCGCGGTCATTTGTACAATATCGGGCCCCGCATATTGTTTCTCACCCGCTTCCAACCAACACGTCGGGGTTCAGCACCGACGCCCATACAACATCTCATACGGTGGCATCTTAATACTTGAGTGATACGAGTTATTATAAGCAAACTCGATCAACGGTAGGTGTGAATCCCATGACCCACCGTACTCTAACACGCAAGCCCGCAACATATCTTCTAGCGTTTGTATCGTTCTTTCCGATTGCCCATCGGTTTGGGGGTGGTACGCGGTACTTAAATTCACCCGCGTCCCCAATTCTCGTTGCAAGCTATTCCAAAAGTTTGAAGCAAAACGGGGATCTCTATCGGACACGATAGAAATCGGAATACCATGCCGGGATACCACTTCGTCAATGTACAATTTCGCCAATTTACTAATTGAGGCGGCCTCACTAGTCGCCAAGAAATGAGCACTCTTCGTTAAACGGTCAACTATAACCCAAATCATATCGTGACCCCTTTGTGTACGCGGCAATTTGGTCACGAAATTCATAGTAATCCGGTCCCACTTCCACTCGGGAATCGGTGATTGGGTTAAAGTTCCGTAGGGCTTTTGGCGCTCGACCTTCACTTGAGCACAAATATGACATTGGCCCACAAAACGGGCAATGTCGGTCTTCATTGTCGGCCACCAATAAAGTGCTTTTAGATTATTGTACATTTTCGTGCTACCCGGGTGAACCGATAATCGAGAATTGTGAGCCTCGGCCAAAATCAATTCCCGTAAACCCCCGAGTAACGGTACCCAAACCCGAGATTGGTACGTCTTCAAACCCCGAGAACCTTCTTCTAATTCATCTTTCCTCTTTAATAAAATCTCGGCCTTCAAATGTTCGACATTCAACGCTTCCATTTGTGAAATCTTCAACCGGGACACTAAATCCGACACAATTTCCATCCGCATAAATTGTACCCGTCCCGAATCTCCCTTTCTACTTAAGGCATCGGCCACCACATTTGCCTTCCCGGGATGATATCGGATTTCACAATCGTAATCCTTAATCAACTCTAACCATCTTCGTTGGCGCATATTCAATTCCTTTTGCGTGAACACGTATTGCAAACTTTTATGATCCGTGCAATTCACGCATCTCGTACCGTACAAATAGTGTCTCCATAATTTTAGTGCAAAAACCACCGCCGCCAACTCTAAATCGTGAGTCGGGTAATTCTTCTCGTGATTCTTCAATTGCCTCGAAGCATAAGCAATGACCCGATCTCGTTGCATCAACACACATCCCAAACCCGCAAGTGAAGCGTCACAATAAACAATAAAATCCTCCGGGCCTTCGGGTAAGGCGAGAACCGGAGCTTGACACAATAATTGTTTTAGAGTTTGAAATGACTTGTCGTGATTTTCACCCCACCGGAACGGTACATCTTTACGGGTCAATCTCGTCATAGGACCCGCTATCTTGGAAAAATCTTTTATAAACCGGCGGTAATAACCCGCCAAACCCAAGAAACTCTTTATCTCGGTTGGGTTCTTCGGAGCAACCCAATTCATAACCGCTTCGATCTTCGTCGGGTCCACCTTGACCCCATCCGAACAAATAACGTGACCCAAAAAGTGAACTTCTCGAAGCCAAAATTCGCACTTCGAGAACTTCGCAAATAATTGTTCCCGCTTCAACGTTTCTAACACTTGCCTTAAGTGTTTTTCGTGTTCTTCTTCGGTCTTGGAATAAATTAAAATATCATCAATGAACACAATAACAAATTTGTCGAGATAAGGCCGACAAACTCGATTCATCAAATCCATAAATATCGCGGGAGCGTTCGTCAATCCAAACGGCATAACCAAGAACTCATAGTGGCCATAGCGAGTTCGGAACGCCGTTTTGTGAACATCGTTTTCATGAACCCGAACTTGGTGATAACCCGATCTCAAATCAATCTTTGAGAAATAAGAAGACCCTTGGAGTTGATCAAATAAATCATCAATACGCGGCAAAGGATACCGATTCTTTACCGTTCTTTTATTTAATTCTCGATAATCGATGCACATACGAAGTGCACCATCTTTCTTCTTTACGAAGAAAACCGGAGCTCCCCAAGGTGAGGAACTCGACCGAATAAAACCCTTATCCAATAAATCTTGGATTTGTGTCATCATTTCCCGAATCTCGGACGGCGCTAAACGGTACGGTGCTCTAGCCACGGGATTGGCACCCGGCACCAAATCAATTTTGAATTCTACCTCCCGATCGGGAGGTAACCCAGGCAAGTCTTCGGGAAACACCTCCGGGTATTCCGAAACCACCCGGAGATTACCAATTACCTTCTTTTCCTTTTTCACGTCAATCACATAGGCTATAAACGATTCACATCCTTTGGTCAAGGACTTTCGGGCTTTCATCATGGATATCATGGGTATGGTCGGGGTCGCACGGTCTCCCCGGGCCACGACGTGTGACCCGTCGGGTAATAGAAAAGTAATTAACTTTTGGTGACAATTTATGTTGGCCCTATTAGCACTTAACCAATCCATACCTAAAACCACATCAAAGCCGGATATCGGCATAACAAGTAAAAGAATCGAAAATTTCACGCCATCAATATCAATACTAGCCCCGGACACGGATGTCGTGACCGGAACCATTTCGCCATCGGCCACCTCTACCTCTAGAGGTGTCGCGATCAAGGAAAAAGGCAATTTCAATTTGTCACAAAAACTCTTTGAGGAAAACGAACTATTTGCACCCGAATCAAACAATACACGAGCGGGTATCGAGTTTATTAGAAACATACCGGTGATGACATCGTCGGTAGTGGTGGCATCCTCCACCGTCATTTTGAATGCCCGAACCGCAGGTGGCGGATGACTCTTTCTCTTTTGACTTCCCGACGAAGCCGCTCCCCCGCCCGAACCCGAACCCGAGCTCTTCTTCATTGGGCACTGCATGGCCCGGTGACCCTCCTTTTGACACGTCCAACAAACACTATTCTCCAACTTGCATTCCGAGGATTCATGCCCGTGTTGCCCACACTTAATACATCTTCGGGTTTGTGCCGTACACGGACCGGCATGGGCGGACTTACACGGTAAGCACCACGGGTTCCTTTGGTTGGAACCTTGAAGGATTTGTTTTCTACGATCATTGGTTGACCTATGATTTCCTTGGGGTTTCTTGTGGTTGCTCGAGTTTGATTGATCATACTTTCCCTTATGAAACGAGGTCTTCTCTCGACCCGCGACCTTTTGAGCCAAGAAATCACTCTCGGCCGACTTGGCAAGATCATACGCTTGCAAGAGAGTCCCCGCAAGCCTCGTTATATTCCGGTACTCGGGTAACAACGCCCCAACAAAGTGTTTGATTTGGGTGGACTCATCGGGCACCCATTGTGTCACAAATCGGAGCTTACCATTAAATTGGAGGATAAGCTCGTCCACCGTCATTCGATCGGTCATCTTCAACATCATGAACTCATTCCGGATCTTATCCAACTCAAACGGGCTACAATACCGAGCCTCCACTTGCTCCCTAAATTGTTTCCACGTGACCGCATCCATCATTTCGTTGCTAAAGTTTGCGGTCAACCCATCCCACCAATCCATAGCCGGCCCCCCAACATTCGGGACGCATATCGGACCTTCAAGTGGTCCTCACAATTACAAGCAATAAGAGCCCTCTCGGTGGCCCTAAGCCAAGTTAGAGTTTCCGCCGGGTCGGTACTTCCCCGGTACTCAGTTGGTTTACAATCGAGAAAATTCTTGTAAGTGCACGGTTTCTTCTCAATCGGGAAAGGTTGGTAGAAGAATTGTTGGTGTTGGGCATTGGCAATTGGTACGGTGTGGGCGAGTGGCGGTTGTAGTATGCTTGTATTGGGAGATGAGGAGTCATTTTGGGGAAAGACGGGATTTTGAGTGGTTTGAGTGAAGTGTGGGAGTGGGTTTGCTTGTGTTGGAGGTGGCAAGGTAGACCGAGCCTCGGGTCGTGGCTCAGTCGGTTGACTTTGGCGAAGAGCCCTAATGGTAACCTCAAGTTCCATATTCCGTGTTTCCAACAATAAGATATATTCTTCATTCGGTATTTCATCACCCCCCGAGCCCGTTGCTCCATCGTTCCCAAGGTTCGTGTTCGGTGGGATATTATCCAAGGTGTTTCCATCCGTAGCCATTCCTGCTACAAAACACAACATCTCACCAAGGCTTAGTTTAACTCGTTAGTACACATATACTAACTACTAAACCCAATTCACACTTGCTCTAATCCCCTTTGACCGGAAGGTTTGACCAACACACGAGCCACGATTTGGGAATGGAACACCAACCCCATGTATCCATCGCCAAACCGAAGCTCTGATACCAAGTTGTAATACCGCATTTTTTTTTTTGATAAAGGCAATTAAGTTTTAGTTCAAGTACGGAAGCATCAAGTAGTTAGGTTTTCAAAACGTGGTCCCACAAAATATTACAAATAAGGTTATTTAAAAGACGGTATTACTAAACACGGCTCATTTTACAAAACATAAATTAAGCATGGTCAAACTTCCTGTCCAAGCCCGACCCGTTCAAGCCATCCAACCTGAAATGTGTCAATAAGGGAGGGATTAGCACAAAAGCTAAGTGAATGAATTCCTAAGCCTACCAACTACACTAAACACTATAACACGGAAGTTAAAGAACATCTCCGGTTTGGTAGTCACTTAAACACGGAAGTTATAGAAACATCTCCGGTTTGGGTAATCACTTGTTTTAGAGGATCGACGGCTTTGCGGGCCTTAAACCATGGTCGGCCAAAACCACGGTAACCGATAGCGTTTTGCATCCAACACCCAGGGCAACTCCCTCCCCTTAGCACTGTAACATATACAGGTAAGGTCGGATACCCTATTAGTCGATACACTGTGCCCAACCGTTATCCATCCGACACTGACCTCATCCCGATGGTGCACCTAGTCATGTATGGTATCCCCTAACACTAGGCATACATAACTAATCAACTAGCTACGAAAAACACCGCGAAAAACGTCAAAACTGAGTTCCCAATCGCGAACTAGAGTTCGCGATCGCGAACTAGGGTTCGCGTCGGGAACTCAATCGTGAACTACATCGCGACGACCAACCAATTTCTCTGGAATGACTTAGCGATCGCTAACTATGTTCGCGTCGCGAACTCTCTTCATCTGGCGATTTTTCTGCATTTTTCACCCTCAAGACAATATCAAATGAAATAACCGAAACCCGAGTTGTAGGTAGAATCCACTCACCTTTCAACCTTCGATTCCTTAACTCAGTGAGCTAGTATCACTGAGTATCCTTCCCGGTTCCTGTCAACAACATACCGAGTTAGTGATAATCCACCGAGTTGTCAAAATCATCAATTTCAACATCTAACTACATAAGACTCATAAAATGCACATTTTATGACATTTACAACTAGCACAAATACTTCATCAATACATTTGACCATTTTGACCATTTAGCAAGTATTCCCAACTAGTTGACCCAAACGGGCCAAAAACCCGAACATGATCCAAACACTTCCATATACCCATCAACTAGCAATTAACCTTTCAACTAGCAATTCACAATCATTTAACAAGTCCACCAAGTCGACAACTATCACAATTCCAAGTAACATACTTGTATAATCACTAGATCACTATTTTGACAAAATCATCCAAACACTAGTTAAACTACTTCACAAATTGATCAATACTAGGTTTTTAACATCCGTAACTTAACAAACATGATTCCTCAACCTAATAAACAATTCTATCCAATCATAACTCAAGAAATCCAAGATTTGTCAAAACCCACCTTCAACTTCCACCATTAATGGAGGTTGAAGGTGATTTTCACCAAATCTTGTATTCCTTCAACAATCAACCACACAAAAGATGTAAAAGCTTACATAATCACATAAAACAACATCCATTTCAAGATTCAACCACAAATCAATAAGTTACCTAAACCCTAGTTCAAGTTCAAGCTCAAGAACAACATAAACAAGTAGAGGAGAAGGTGTAGCTTACTTCTAGACTTCTTTTACACAAACACTAGTGCAATTTTCGGACCTTAGCACAAGGAAATCACCAAGTTTGCTCAAGAACAAGTAGAGAAAAGATGGGGTTTTTGTGTTGCAATGAAATAGTAAAATAGAGGATAATGTTTGAATGCATAAGACAAGAAAGAGAGGAGGGTTTCTCCCTCTCTCTCTCTCGGCCGTTCTCAGCCAAAGAGGGACCCACTTGGCTCTATTTCCTTTCATTTATTACTTTTCAGTATATGTCTGAAGGTCCCTTTCGTAATTAATTTATTTAAAATAGCAAACGGACTCCAATTTTAAAAATGAAAGCATTTCTGGAAACGATATTTAACAAGGAATCTAAATATATAAAAATCACGTTTTCATTGCAAATATAACACAAGTCGGGTATTTTAACCCCTTGGTTAAAATACCGCAAAGGACAGCAGGCTAATTTAAATAACTAAGCATTTAATCAGATAATCATTCAATAAGATACCTTAAGGTCAATAAACTACTAGGCCGGGTTTTGGGATGTTACAATAGGTTTTGTTTTAGAGTTAACTGTAAGAATGATTATACTAATCGAAGTTTGGAAATTCACCGAAAAATCACAAAATCGTGAAAAAAGTGTCTAAAACAAGGGTTTTTGGACCGAGAGGTCGGGTAAACCGCCTACGGCCGTTTTACATGTCGTAGCGTTCGTCGCGAGCTTCGATTTGGTTACTCGTGGGCTTGAAACGGACACCCGAGCTGAAAGTTATGATCGTTTTAGTATAACCCCTTTCGTCGCGCAATCTCGGGCCGAACACTTTGAGTTCTCGGGCCGAACACTTTGGGCCGAACACTTTGACTTCTCGGGCCGAACACTTTGGGCCGAACACTTTGAGCCGAACAGTGGACGGTTCTCGGGCCGAACACTTTGGGCCGAACACTTTGAGTTCGGGCCGAACTTGTTACTGTTCTCGGGCCGAAGTCTTTGAAAGAAGTTCGGGCCGAACTTGAAGATGAAGTTCGGGCCGAACTTGTTACTGTTTTCGGGCCGAAGTCTTTGAAAGAAGTTCGGGCCGAACTTGAAGATGAGTTCGGGCCGAACTTGTTACTGTTCTCGGGCCGAACAAGTTCTTGAGCAGAACAGTTACGAACAGCCCAAAATAAACACTAATTTGATCATAAAATGCTCGTTTCTTACCCAAATTCTTTGATTCTTTTTGCAAACTAACCCAAAACCTTTTTCCTTCAATCCATTACTACAATATTACCCAAAAGCAACCTAGATCTAATAGAAAATTCGAATTTTGAAGGTTTTTGAAGCTTTAATGGTTTTTACTAAAAATCCAAATTCTTCATCAGAATGGATTGGATTCTATCCTAACTCGATTCTAAGCTTAATATATTAACAAAATGAAGCTATTTAATCCATAAGAACAAGAATTAATACCTCAAATCAGTTTTTTGATTTTTGACCCCTTTTTCTTCAAAAACTTGATAAACCCTTTTAATCTTCTGATTTTAACACCAAGTGATGGATTTGGATCGTTTTCAGATTGAAATTATGCTCTGATACCAATTGAAATGCATAAAAACACTAAATCAATCCATAACTTGATGTTTGATGATGAATATGGAGGAAAACTTGGTGAGAAAGAAAGGGTTTTAGAGAGAGAAACTAGAGAGAGAGATAGATGAGAGCTTTTGCAGAAAATTGGAATTTGATTAATGGCAAAAGTTGGGAATTAAGCCTTACACTTTGGTGCTTATACCATGGCTTAAATTCCTTGATTAATTAGGACTAATCCTAATCTAATCTAAACTAATATACAATGTTACATTTTACCCCCTAGACTATTAATTACAATAAAATAGTACCCAACATATGACAATAGTTATAGAATAACAAAATTTCCTCATTTACGACTTTGATATATAAAAGAGTCATAGTAGCTGACAATTTTGACTCAGGTTCTGATGTGCACCTTCAGCGAATAGATTAAAAGAACATCGAATGTGTGGTTGAATTTGATATCCTTAATGTCGATAGGGTGGACCCAATTATATTTAGGTTTTGTCAACTAGAACGTCTCAAAGTTACCAACTGTTGTTCTTTGTTAGTTTCTCACGTTTAATTTATAGGTTTTGTTTTAGAGTTAACTGTAAGAATGGTTATACTAATCGAAGTTTGGAAATTCACCGAAAAATCACAAAATCGTGAAAAAAGTGTCTAAAACAAGGGTTTTTGGACCGAGAGGTCGGGTAAACCGCCTACGGCCGTTTAACACGTCGTAGCGTTCGTCGCGAGCTTCGATTTGGTTACTCGTGGGCTTGAAACGGACACCCGAGCTGAAAGTTATGATCGTTTTAGTATAACCCCTTTCGTCGCGCAATCTCGGGCCGAACACTTTGAGTTCTCGGGCCGAACACTTTGGGCCGAACACTTTGACTTCTCGGGCCGAACACTTTGGGCCGAACACTTTGAGCCGAACAGTTGACGGTTCTCGGGCCGAACACTTTGGGCCGAACACTTTGAGTTCGGGCCGAACTTGTTACTGTTCTCGGGCCGAAGTCTTTGAAAGAAGTTCGGGCCGAACTTGAAGATGAAGTTCGGGCCGAACTTGTTACTGTTTTCGGGCCGAAGTCTTTGAAAGAAGTTCGGGCCGAACTTGAAGATGAGTTCGGGCCGAACTTGTTACTGTTCTCGGGCCGAACAAGTTCTTGAGCAGAACAGTTACGAACAGCCCAAAATAAACACTAATTTGATCCTAAAATGCTCGTTTCTTACCCAAATTCTTTGATTCTTTTTGCAAACTAACCCAAAACCTTTTTCCTTCAATCCATTACTACAATATTACCCAAAAGCAACCTAGATCTAATAGAAAATTCGAATTTTGAAGGTTTTTGAAGCTTTAATGGTTTTTACTAAAAATCCAAATTCTTCATCAGAATGGATTGGATTCTATCCTAACTCGATTCTAAGCTTAATATATTAACAAAATGAAGCTATTTAATCCATAAGAACAAGAATTAATACCTCAAATCCGTTTTTTGATTTTTGACCCCTTTTTCTTCAAAAACTTGATAAACCCTTTTGATCTTCTGATTTTAACACCAAGTGATGGATTTGGATCGTTTTCAGATTGAAATTATGCTCTGATACCAATTGAAATGCATAAAAACACTAAATCAATCCATAACTTGATGTTTGATGATGAATATGGAGGAAAACTTGGTGAGAAAGAAAGGGTTTTAGAGAGAGAAACTAGAGAGAGATAGATGATAGCTTTTGCAGAAAATTGGAATTTGATTAATGGCAAAAGTTGGGAATTAAGCCTTACACTTTGGTACTTATACCATGGCTTAAATTCTTGATTAATTAGGACTAATACTAATCTAATCTAAACTAATATACAATGTTACATTTTACCCCCTAGACTATTAATTACAATAAAATAGTACCCAACATATGACGATAGTTATAGAATAACAAAATTTCCTCATTTACGACTTTGATATATAAAAGAGTCATAGTAGTTGACAATTTTGACTCAGATTCTGATGTGCACCTTCAGCGAATAGATTAAAAGAACATCGAATGTGTGGTTGAATTTGATATCCTTAATGTCGATAGGGTGGACCCAATTATATTTAGGTTTTGTCAACTAGAACGTCTCAAAGTTACCAACTGTTGTTCTTTGTTAGTTTCTCACATTTAATTTATAGGTTTTGTTTTAGAGTTAACTGTAAGAATGGTTATACTAATCGAAGTTTGGAAATTCACCGAAAAATCACAAAATCGTGAAAAAAGTGTCTAAAACAAGGGTTTTTGGACCGAGAGGTCGGCTAAACCGCCTACGGCCGTTTATCACGTCGTAGCCCTCGTCGCGAGCTTCGATTTGGTTACTTGTGGGCTTGAAACGGACACCCGAGCTGAAAGTTATGGTCGTTTTAGTATAACCCCTTTCGTCGCGCAATCTCGGGCCGAACACTTTGAGTTCTCGGGCCGAACACTTTGGGCCGAACACTTTGACTTCTCGGGCCGAACACTTTGGGCCGAACACTTTGAGCCGAACAGTTGACGGTTCTCGGGCCGAACACTTTGGGCCGAACACTTGGGCCGAACACTTGGGCCGAACACTTGGGCCGAACACTTTGAGTTCGGGCCGAACTTGTTACTGTTCTCGGGCCTAAGTCTTTGAAAGAAGTTCGGGCCGAACTTGAAGATGAAGTTCGGGCTGAACTTGTTACTGTTCTCGGGCCGAAGTCTTTGAAAGAAGTTCGGGCCGAACTTGAAGATGAGTTCGTGCCGAACTTGTTACTGTTCTCGGGCCGAACAAGTTCTTGAGCAGAACAGTTACGAACAGCCCAAAATAAACACTAATTTGATCCTAAAATGCTCGTTTCTTACCCAAATTCTTTGATTCTTTTTGCAAACTAACCCAAAACCGTTTTCCTTCAATCCATTACTACAATATTACCCAAAAGCAACCTAGATCTAATAGAAAATTCGAATTTTGAAGGTTTTTGAAGCTTTAATGGTTTTTACTAAAAATCCAAATTCTTCATCAGAATGGATTGGATTCGATCCTAACTCGATTCTATGCTTAATATATTAACAAAATGAAGCTATTTAATCCATAAGAACAAGAATTAATACCTCAAATCAGTTTTTTGATTTTTGACCCCTTTTTCTTCAAAAACTTGATAAACCCTTTTGATCTTCTGATTTTAACACCAAGTGATGGATTTGGATCGTTTTCAGATTGAAATTATGCTCTGATACCAATTGAAATGCATAAAAACACTAAATCAATCCATAACTTGATATTTGATGATGAATATGGAGGAAAACTTGGTGAGAAAGAAAGGGTTTTAGAGAGAAACTAGAGAGAGAGAGATGAGAGCTTTTGCAGAAAATTGGAATTTGATTAATGGCAAAAGTTGGGAATTAAGCCTTACACTTTGGTACTTATACCATGGCTTTAATTCCTTGATTAATTAGGACTAATCCTAATCTAATCTAAACTAATATACAATGTTACATTTTACCCCCTAGACTATTAATTACAATAAAATAGTACCCAACATATGACAATAGTTATAGAATAACAAAATTTCCTCATTTACGACTTTGATATATAAAAAAGTCATAGTAGCTGACAATTTTGACTCAGATTCTGATGTGCACCTTCAGCGAATAGATTAAAAGAACATCGAATGTGTGGTTGAATTTGATATCCTTAATGTCGATAGGGTGGACCCAATTATATTTAGGTTTTGTCAACTAGAACGTCTCAAAGTTACCAACTGTTGTTCTTTGTTAGTTTCTCACGTTTAATTTAT
The DNA here is from genome assembly GCA_963853835.1 of Calendula officinalis. NCBI lineage: Eukaryota > Viridiplantae > Streptophyta > Magnoliopsida > Asterales > Asteraceae > Calendula > Calendula officinalis. The sequence goes on along the minus strand of OY970832.1, from coordinate 46,933,566 downwards.
AGGTTTTGTTTTAGAGTTAACTGTAAGAATGGTTATACTAATCGAATTTTGGAAATTCACCGAAAAATCACAAAATCGTGAAAAAAGTGTCTAAAACAAGGGTTTTTGGACTGAGAGGTCGGGTAAACCGCCTACGGCCGTTTATGACGTCGTAGCCTTCGTCGCGAGCTTCGATTTGGTTACTCGTGGGCTTGAAACGGACACCCGAGCTGAAAGTTATGATCGTTTTAGTATAACCCCTTTCGTCGCGCAATCTCGGGCCGAACACTTTGAGTTCTCGGGCCGAACACTTTGGGCCGAACACTTTGACTTCTCGGGCCGAACACTTTGGGCCGAACACTTTGAGCCAAACAGTTGACGGTTCTCGGGCCGAACACTTTGGGCCGAACACTTGGGCCGAACACTTTGAGTTCGGGCCGAACTTGTTACTGTTCTCGGGCCGAAGTCTTTGAAAGAAGTTCGGGCCGAACTTGAAGATGAAGTTCGGGCCGAACTTGTTACTGTTCTCGGGCCGAAGTCTTTGAAAGAAGTTCGGGCCGAACTTGAAGATGAGTTCGGGCCGAACTTGTTACTGTTCACGGGCCGAACAAGTTCTTGAGCAGAACAGTTACGAACAGCCCAAAATAAACACTAATTTGATCCTAAAATGCTCGTTTCTTACCCAAATTCTTTGATTCTTTTTGCAAACTAACCCAAAACCTTTTTCCTTCAATCCATTACTACAATATTACCCAAAAGCAACCTAGATCTAATAGAAAATTCGAATTTTGAAGGTTTTTGAAGCTTTAATGGTTTTTACTAAAAATCCAAATTCTTCATCAGAATGGATTGGATTCTATCCTAACTCGATTCTAAGCTTAATATATTAACAAAATGAAGCTATTTAATCCATAAGAACAAGAATTAATACCTCAAATCAGTTTTTTGATTTTTGACCCCTTTTTCTTCAAAAACTTGATAAACCCTTTTGATCTTCTGATTTTAACACCAAGTGATGGATTTGGATCGTTTTCAGATTGAAATTATGCTCTGATACCAATTGAAATGCATAAAAACACTAAATCAATCCATAACTTGATGTTTGATGATGAATATGGAGGAAAACTTGGTGAGAAAGAAAGGGTTTTAGAGAGAAACTAGAGAGAGAGATGAGAGCTTTTGCAGAAAATTGGAATTTGATTAATGGCAAAAGTTGGGAATTAAGCCTTACACTTTGGTACTTATACCATGGCTTAAATTCCTTGATTAATTAGGACTAATCCTAATATAATCTAAACTAATATACAATGTTACGTTTTACCCCCTAGACTATTAATTACAATAAAATAGTACCCAACATATGACAATAGTTATAGAATAACAAAATTTCCTCATTTACGACTTTGATATATAAAAAAGTCATAGTAGCTGACAATTTTGACTCAGATTCTGATGTGCACCTTCAGCGAATAGATTAAAAGAACATCGAATGTGTGGTTGAATTTGATATCCTTAATGTCGATAGGGTGGACCCAATTATATTTAGGTTTTGTCAACTAGAACGTCTCAAAGTTACCAACTGTTGTTCTTTGTTAGTTTCTCACGTTTAATTTATAGGTTTTGTTTTAGAGTTAACTGTAAGAATGGTTATACTAATCGAAGTTTGGAAATTCACCGAAAAATCACAAAATCGTGAAAAAAGTGTCTAAAACAAGGGTTTTTGGACTGAGAGGTCGGGTAAACCGCCTACGGCCGTTTAGGACGTCGTAGCCTTCGTCGCGAGCTTCGATTTGGTTACTCGTGGGCTTGAAACGGACACCCGAGCTGAAAGTTATGATTGTTTTAGTATAACCCCTTTCGTCGCGCAATCTCGGGCCGAACACTTTGAGTTCTCGGGCCGAACACTTTGGGCCGAACACTTTGACTTCTCGGGCCGAACACTTTGGGCCGAACACATTGAGCCGAACAGTTGATGGTTCTCGGGCCGAACACTTTGGGCCGAACACTTGGGCCGAACACTTTGAGTTCGGGCCGAACTTGTTACTGTTCTCGGGCCGAAGTCTTTGAAAGAAGTTCGGGCCGAACTTGAAGATGAAGTTCGGGCCGAACTTGTTACTGTTCTCGGGCCGAAGTCTTTGAAAGAAGTTCGGGCCGAACTTGATGATGAGTTCGGGCCGAACTTGTTACTGTTCTCGGGCCGAACAAGTTCTTGAGCAGAACAGTTACGAACAGCCCAAAATAAACACTAATTTGATCCTAAAATGCTCGTTTCTTACCCAAATTCTTTGATTCTTTTTGCAAACTAACCCAAAACCTTTTTCCTTCAATCCATTACTACAATATTACCCAAAAGCAACCTAGATCTAATAGAAAATTCGAATTTTGAAGGTTTTTGAAGCTTTAATGGTTTTTACTAAAAATCCAAATTCTTCATCAGAATGGATTGGATTATATCCTAACTCGATTCTAAGCTTAATATATTAACAAAATGAAGCTATTTAATCCATAAGAACAAGAATTAATACCTCAAATCAGTTTTTTGATTTTTGACCCCTTTTTCTTCAAAAACTTGATAAACCCTTTTGATCTTCTGATTTTAACACCAAGTGATGGATTTGGATCGTTTTCAGATTGAAATTATGCTCTGATACCAATTGAAATGCATAAAACACTAAATCAATCCATAACTTGATGTTTGATGATGAATATTGAGGAAAACTTGGTGAGAAAGAAAGGGTTTTAGAGAGAGAAACTAGAGAGAGAGAGATGAGAGCTTTTGCAGAAAATTGGAATTTGATTAATGGCAAAAGTTGGGAATTAAGCCTTACACTTTGGTACTTATACCATGGCTTAAATTCCTTGATTAATTAGGACTAATCCTAATCTAATCTAAACTAATATACAATGTTACATTTTACCCCCTAGACTATTAATTACAATAAAATAGTACCCAACATATGACAATAGTTATAGAATAACAAAATTTCCTCATTTACGACTTTGATATATAAAAAAGTCATAGTAGCTGACAATTTTGACTCAGATTCTGATGTGCACCTTCAGCGAATAGATTAAAAGGACATCGAATGTGTGGTTGAATTTGATATCCTTAATGTCGATAGGGTGGACCCAATTATATTTAGGTTTTGTCAACTAGAACGTCTCAAAGTTACCAACTGTTGTTCTTTGTTAGTTTCTCACGTTTAATTTATAGGTTTTGTTTTAGAGTTAACTGTAAGAATGGTTATACTAATCGAAGTTTGGAAATTCACCGAAAAATCACAAAATCGTGAAAAAAGTGTCTAAAACAAGGGTTTTTGGACCGAGAGGTCGGGTAAACCGCCTACGGCCATTTATCACGTCGTAGCCTTCGTCGCGAGCTTCGATTTGGTTACTCGTGGGCTTTAAACGGACACCCGGGCTGAAAGTTATGATTGTTTTAGTATAACCCATTTCGTCGCGCAATCTCGGGCCGAACACTTTGAGTTCTCGGGCCGAACACTTTGGGCCGAACACTTTGACTTCTCGGGCCGAACACTTTGGGCCGAACACATTGAGCCGAACAGTTGACGGTTCTCGGGCCGAACACTTTGGGCTGAACACTTGGGCCGAACACTTGGGCCGAACACTTTGAGTTCGGGCCGAACTTGTTACTGTTCTCGGGCCGAAGTCTTTGAAAGAAGTTCGGTCCGAACTTGAAGATGAAGTTCGGGACGAACTTGTTACTGTTCTCGGGCCGAAGTCTTTGAAAGAAGTTCGGGCCGAACTTGAAGATGAGTTCGGGCCGAACTTGTTACTGTTCTCGGGCCGAACAAGTTCTTGAGCAGAACAGTTACGAACAGCCCAAAATAAACACTAATTTGATCCTAAAATGCTCGTTTCTTACCCAAATTCTTTGATTCTTTTTGAAAACTAACCCAAAACCTTTTTCCTTCAATCCATTACTACAATATTACCCAAAAGCAACCTAGATCTAATAGAAAATTCGAATTTTGAAGGTTTTTGAAGCTTTAATGGTTTTTACTAAAAATCCAAATTCTTCATCAAAATGGATTGGATTCGATCCTAACTCGATTCTAAGCTTAATATATTAACAAAATGAAGCTATTTAATCCATAAGAACAAGAATTAATACCTCAAATCAGTTTTTTGATTTTTGACCCTTTTTTCTTCAAAAACTTGATAAACCCTTCTGATCTTCTGATTTTAACACCAAGTGATGGATTTGGATCGTTTTCAGATTGAAATTATGCTCTGATACCAATTGAAATGCATAAAAACACTAAATCAATCCATAACTTGATGTTTGATGATGAATATGGAGGAAAACTTGGTGAGAAATAAAGGGTTTTAGAGAGAGAAACTAGAGAGAGAGATGAGAGCTTTTGCAGAAAATTAGAATTTGATTAATGGCAAAAGTTGGGAATTAAGCCTTACACTTTGGTACTTATACCATGGCTTAAATTCCTTGATTAATTAGGACTAATCCTAATCTAATCTAAACTAATATACAATGTTACATTTTACCCCCTAGACTATTAATTACAATAAAATAGTACCCAACATATGACAATAGTTATAGAATAACAAAATTTCCTCATTTACGACTTTGATATATAAAAAAGTCATAGTAGCTGACAATTTTGACTCAGATTCTGATGTGCACCTTCAGCGAATAGATTAAAAGAACATCGAATGTGTGGTTGAATTTGATATCCTTAATGTCGATAGGGTGGACCCAATTATATTTAGGTTTTGTCAACTAGAACGTCTCAAAGTTACCAACTGTTGTTCTTTGTTAGTTTCTCACGTTTAATTTATAGGTTTTGTTTTAGAGTTAACTGTAAGAATGGTTATACTAATCGAAGTTTGGAAATTCACCGAAAAATCACAAAATCGTGAAAAAAGTGTCTAAAACAAGGGTTTTTGGACCGAGAGGTCGGGTAAACCGCCTACGGCCGTTTATCACGTCGTAGCCTTCGTCGCGAGCTTCGATTTGGTTACTCGTGGGCTTGAAACGGACACCCGAGCTGAAAGTTATGATCGTTTTAGTATAACCCCTTTCGTCGCACAATCTCGGGCCGAACACTTTTGGCCGAACACTTTGACTTCTCGGGCCGAACACTTTGGGCCGAACACTTTGAGCCGAACAGTTGACGGTTCTCGGGCCGAACACTTTAGGCCGAACACTTGGGCCAAACACTTGGGCCGAACACTTTGAGTTCGTGCCGAACTTGTTACTGTTCTCGGGCCGAAGTCTTTGAAAGAAGTTCGGGCCGAACTTGAAGATGAAGTTCGGGCCGAACTTGTTACTGTTCTCGGGCCGAAGTCTTTGAAAGAAGTTCGGGCCGAACTTGAAGATGAGTTCGGGCCGAACTTGTCACTGTTCTCGGGCCGAACAAGTTCTTGAGCAGAACAGTTACGAACAGCCCATAATAAACACTAATTTGATCCTAAAATGCTCGTTTCTTACCCAAATTCTTTGATTCTTTTTGCAAACTAACCCAAAACCTTTTTCCTTCAATCCATTACTACAATATTACCCAAAAGCAACCTAGATCTAATAAAAAATTCGAATTTTGAAGGTTTTTGAAGCTTTAATGGTTTTTATTAAAAATCCAAATTCTTCATCAGAATGGATTGGATTCGATCCTAACTCGATTCTAAGCTTAATATATTAACAAAATGAAGCTATTTAATCCATAAGAACAAGAATTAATACCTCAAATCAGTTTTTTGATTTTTGACCCTTTTTTCTTCAAAAACTTGATAAACCCTTTTGATCTTCTGATTTTAACACCAAGTGATGGATTTGGATCGTTTTCAGATTGAAATTATGCTCTGATACCAATTGAAATGCATAAAAACACTAAATCAATCCATAACTTGATGTTTGATGATGAATATGGAGGAAAACTTGGTGAGAAAGAAAGGGTTTTAGAGAGAGAAACTAGAGAGAGAGAGATGAGAGCTTTTGCAGAAAATTGGAATTTGATTAATGGCAAAAGTTGGGAATTAAGCCTTACACTTTGGTATTTATACCATGGCTTAAATTCCTTGATTAATTAGGACTAATCCTAATCTAATCTAAACTAATATACAATGTTACATTTTACCCCCTAGACTATTAATTACAATAAAATAGTACCCAACATATGACAATAGTTATAGAATAACAAAATTTCCTCATTTACGACTTTGATATATAAAAAAGTCATAGTAGCTGACAATTTTGACTCAGATTCGTATGTGCACCTTCGGCGAATAGATTAAAAGAACATCGAATGTGTGGTTGAATTTGATATCCTTAATGTCGATAGGGTGGACCCAATTATATTTAGGTTTTGTCAACTAGAACGTCTCAAAGTTACCAACTGTTGTTCTTTGTTAGTTTCTCACGTTTAATTTATAGGTTTTGTTTTAGAGTTAACTGTAAGAATGGTTATACTAATCGAAGTTTGGAAATTAACCGAAAAATCACAAAATCGTGAAAAAAGTGTCTAAAACAAGGGTTTTTGGACCGCGAGGTCGGGTAAACCGCCTACGGCCGTTTAACACGTCGTAGCCTTCGTCGCGAGCTTCGATTTGGTTACTCGTGGGCTTGAAACGGACCCCCGAGCTGAAAGTTATGATCGTTTTAGTATAACCCCTTTCGTCGCGCAATCTCGGGCCGAACACTTTGAGTTCTCGGGCCGAACACTTTGGGCCGAACACTTTGACTTCTCGGGCCGAACACTTTGGGCCGAACACTTTGAGCCGAACAGTTGACGGTTCTCGGGCCGAACACTTTAGGCCGAACACTTGGGCCGAACACTTGGGCCGAACACTTTGAGTTCGGGTCGAACTTGTTACTGTTCTCGGGCCGAAGTCTTTGAAAGAAGTTCGGGCCGAACTTGAAGATGAAGTTCGGGCCGAACTTGTTACTGTTCTCGGGCCGAAGTCTTTGAAAGAAGTTCGGGCCGAACTTGAAGATGAGTTCGGGCCGAACTTGTTACTGTTCTCGGGCCGAACAAGTTCTTGAGCAGAACAGTTACGAACAGCCCAAAATAAACACTAATTTGATCCTAAAATGCTCGTTTCTTACCCAAATTCTTTGATTCTTTTTGCAAACTAACCCAAAACCTTTTTCCTTCAATCCATTACTACAATATTACCCAAAAGCAACCTAGATCTAATAGAAAATTTGAATTTTGAAGGTTTTTGAAGCTTTAATGGTTTTTATTAAAAATCCAAATTCTTCATCAGAATGGATTGGATTCGATCCTAACTCGATTCTAAGCTTAATATATTAACAAAATGAATCTATTTAATCCATAAGAACAAGAATTAATACCTCAAATCAGTTTTTTGATTTTTGACCCTTTTTTCTTCAAAAACTTGATAAACCCTTTTGATCTTCTGATTTTAACACCAAGTGATGGATTTGGATCGTTTTCAGATTGAAATTATGCTCTGATACCAATTGAAATGCATAAAAACACTAAATCAATCCATAACTTGATGTTTGATGATGAATATGGAGGAAAACTTGGTGAGAAAGAAAGGGTTTTAGAGAGAGAAACTAGAGAGAGAGAGATGAGAGCTTTTGCAGAAAATTGGAATTTGATTAATGGCAAAAGTTGGGAATTAAGCCTTACACTTTGGTACTTATACCATGGCTTAAATTCCTTGATTAATTAGGACTAATCCTAATCTAATCTAAACTAATATACAATGTTACATTTTACCCCCTGGACTATTAATTACAATAAAATAGTACCCAACATATGACAATAGTTATAGAATAACAAAATTTCCTCATTTACGACTTTGATATATAAAAAAGTCATAGTAGCTGACAATTTTGACTCAGATTCTGATGTGCACCTTCAGCGAATAGATTAAAAGAACATCGAATGTGTGGTTGAATTTGATATCGTTAATGTCGATAGGGTGGACCCAATTATATTTAGGTTTTGTCAACTAGAACGTCTCAAAGTTACCAACTGTTGTTCTTTGTTAGTTTCTCACGTTTAATTTATAGGTTTTGTTTTAGAGTTAACTGTAAGAATGGTTATACTAATCGAAGTTTGGAAATTCACCGAAAAATCACAAAATCGTGAAAAAAGTGTCTAAAACAAGGGTTTTTAGACCGAGAGGTCGGGTAAACCGCCTACGTCCGTTTACCACGTCGTAGCCTTCGTCGCGAGCTTCGATTTGGTTACTCGTGGGCTTGAAACGGACACCCGAGCTGAAAGTTATGATCGTTTTAGTATAACCCCTTTCGTCGCGCAATCTCGGGCCGAACACTTTGAGTTCTCGGGCCGAACACTTTGGGCCGAACGCTTTGACTTCTCGGGCCGAACACTTTGGGCCGAACACTTTGAGCCGAATAGTTGACGGTTCTCGGGCCGAACACTTTAGGCCGAACACTTGGGCCGAACACTTGGGCCGAACACTTTGAGTTCGGGCCGAACACTTTACTGTTCTCGGGCCGAAGTCTTTGAAAGAAGTTCGGGCCGAACTTGAAGATGAAGTTCGGGCCGAACTTGTTACTGTTCTCGGGCCGAAGTCTTTGAAAGAAGTTCGGGCCGAACTTGAAGATGAGTTCGGGCCGAACTTGTTACTGTTCTCGGGCCGAACAAGTTCTTGAGCAGAACAGTTACGAACAGCCCAAAATAAACACTAATTTGATCCTAAAATGCTCGTTTCTTACCCAAATTCTTTGATTCTTTTTGCAAACTAACCCAAAACATTTTTCCTTCAATCCATTACTACAATATTACCCAAAAGCAACCTAGATCTAATAGAAAATTCGAATTTTGAAGGTTTTTGAAGCTTTAATGGTTTTTACTAAAAATCCAAATTCTTCATCAGAATGGATTGGATTCGATCCTAACTCGATTCTAAGCTTAATATATTAACAAAATGAAGCTATTTAATCCATAAGAACAAGAATTAATACCTCAAATCAGTTTTTTGATTTTTGACCCCTTTTTCTTCAAAAACTTGATAAACCCTTTTGATCTTCTGATTTTAACACCAAGTGATGGATTTGGATCGTTTTCAGATTGAAATTATGCTCTGATACCAATTGAAATGCATAAAAACACTAAATCAATCCATAACTTGATGTTTGATGATGAATATGGAGGAAAACTTGGTGAGAAAGAAAGGGTTTTAGAGAGAGAAACTAGAGAGAGAGAGTTGAGAGCTTTTGCAGAAAATTGGAATTTGATTAATGGCAAAAGTTGGGAATTAAGCCTTACACTTTGGTACTTATACCATGGCTTAAATTCCTTGATTAATTAGGACTAATCCTAATCTAATCTAAACTAATATACAATGTTACATTTTACCCCCTAGACTATTAATTACAATAAAATAGTACCCAACATATGACAATAGTTATAGAATAACAAAATTTCCTCATTTACGACTTTGATATATAAAAAAGTCATAGTAGCTGACAATTTTGACTCAGATTCGTATGTGCACCTTCGGCGAATAGATTAAAAGAACATCGAATGTGTGGTTGAATTTGATATCCTTAATGTCGATAGGGTGGACCCAATTATATTTAGGTTTTGTCAACTAGAACGTCTCAAAGTTACCAACTGTTGTTCTTTGTTAGTTTCTCACGTTTAATTTATAGGTTTTGTTTTAGAGTTAACTGTAAGAATGGTTATACTAATCGAAGTTTGGAAATTAACCGAAAAATCACAAAATCGTGAAAAAAGTGTCTAAAACAAGGGTTTTTGGACCGCGAGGTCGGGTAAACCGCCTACGGCCATTTAACACGTCGTAGCCTTCGTCGCGAGCTTCGATTTGGTTACTCGTGGGCTTGAAACGGACCCCCGAGCTGAAAGTTATGATCGTTTTAGTATAACCCCTTTCGTCGCGCAATCTCGGGCCGAACACTTTGAGTTCTCGGGCCGAACACTTTGGGCCGAACACTTTGACTTCTCGGGCCGAACACTTTGGGCCGAACACTTTGAGCCGAACAGTTGAAGGTTCTCGGGCCGAACACTTTGGGCCGAACACTTGGGCCGAACACTTTGAGTTCGGGCCGAACTTGTTACTGTTCTCGGGCCGAAGTCTTTGAAAGAAGTTCGGGCCGAACTTGAAGATGAAGTTCGGGCCGAACTTGTTACTGTTTTCGGGCCGAAGTCTTTGAAAGAAGTTCGGGCCGAACTTGAAGATGAGTTCGGGCCGAACTTGTTACTGTTCTCGGGCCGAACAAGTTCTTGAGCAGAACAGTTACGAACAGCCCAAAATAAACACTAATTTGATCATAAAATGCTCGTTTCTTACCCAAATTCTTTGATTCTTTTTGCAAACTAACCCAAAACCTTTTTCCTTCAATCCATTACTACAATATTACCCAAAAGCAACCTAGATCTAATAGAAAATTCGAATTTTGAAGGTTTTTGAAGCTTTAATGGTTTTTACTAAAAATCCAAATTCTTCATCAGAATGGATTGGATTCGATCCTAACTCGATTCTAAGCTTAATATATTAACAAAATGAAGCTATTTAATCCATAAGAACAAGAATTAATACCTCAAATCAGTTTTTTATTTTTGACCCCTTTTTCTTCAAAAACTTGATAAACCCTTTTGATCTTCTGATTTTAACACCAAGTGATGGATTTGGATCGTTTTCAGATTGAAATTATGCTCTGATACCAATTGAAATGCATAAAAACACTAAATCAATCCATAACTTGATGTTTGATGATGAATATGGAGGAAAACTTGGTGAGAAAGAAAGGGTTTTAGAGAGAGAAACTAGAGAGAGAGATGAGAGCTTTTGCAGAAAATTGGAATTTGATTAATGGCAAAAGTTGGGAATTAAGCCTTACACTTTGGTACTTATACCATGGCTTAGATTCCTTGATTAATTAAGACTAATCCTAATCTAATCTAAACTAATATGCAATGTTACATTTTACCCCCTAGACTATTAATTACAATAAAATAGTACCCAACATATGACAATAGTTATAGAATAACAAAATTTCCTCATTTACGACTTTGATATATAAAAAAGTCATAGTAGCTGACAATTTTGACTCAGATTCTGATGTGCACCTTCAGCGAATATATTACAAGAACATCGAATGTGTGGTTGAATTTGATATCCTTAATGTCGATAGGGTGGACCCAATTATATTTAGGTTTTGTCAACTAGAACGTCTCAAAGTTACCAACTGTTGTTCTTTGTTAGTTTCTCACGTTTAATTTATAGGTTTTGTTTTAGAGTTAACTGTAAGAATGGTTATACTAATCGAAGTTTGGAAATTCACCGAAAAATCACAAAATCGTGAAAAAAGTGTCTAAAACAAGGGTTTTTGGACCGAGAGGTCGGGTAAACCGACTACGGCAGTTTATCACGTCGTAGCCTTCGTCGCGAGCTTCGATTTGGTTACTCGTGGGCTTGAAATGGACACCCGAGCTGAAAGTTATGATCGTTTTAGTATAACCCCTTTCGTCGCGCAATCTCGGGCCGAACACTTTGAGTTCTCGGGCCGAACACTTTGGGCCGAACACTTTGACTTCTCGGGCCGAACACTTTGGGCCGAACACTTTGAGCCGAACAGTTGAAGGTTCTCGGGCCGAACACTTTGGGCCGAACACTTGGGCCGAACACTTTGAGTTCGGGCCGAACTTGTTACTGTTCTCGGGCCGAAGTCTTTGAAAGAAGTTCGGGCCGAACTTGAAGATGAAGTTCGGGCCGAACTTGTTACTATTCTCGGGCTGAAGTCTTTGAAAGAAGTTCGGGCCGAACTTGAAGATGAGTTCGGGCCGAACTTGTTACTGTTCTCGGGCCGAACAAGTTCTTGAGCAGAACAGTTACGAACAGCCCAAAATAAACACTAATTTGATCCTAAAATGCTCGTTTCTTACCCAAATTCTTTGATTCTTTTTGCAAACTAACCCAAAACCTTTTTCCTTCAATCCATTACTACAATATTACCCAAAAGCAACCTAGATCTAATAGAAAATTCGAATTTTGAAGGTTTTTGAAGCTTTAATGGTTTTTACTAAAAATCCAAATTCTTCATCAGAATGGATTGGATTCGATCCTAACTCGATTCTAAGCTTAATATATTAACAAAATGAAGCTATTTAATCCATAAGAACAAGAATTAATACCTCAAATCAGTTTTTTATTTTTGACCCCTTTTTCTTCAAAAACTTGATAAACCCTTTTGATCTTCTGATTTTAACACCAAGTGATGGATTTGGATCGTTTTCAGATTGAAATTATGCTCTGATACCAATTGAAATGCATAAAAACACTAAATCAATCCATAACTTGATGTTTGATGATGAATATGGAGGAAAACTTGGTGAGAAAGAAAGGGTTTTAGAGAGAGAAACTAGAGAGAGAGATGAGAGCTTTTGCAGAAAATTGGAATTTGATTAATGGCAAAAGTTGGGAATTAAGCCTTACACTTTGGTACTTATACCATGGCTTAGATTCCTTGATTAATTAAGACTAATCCTAATCTAATCTAAACTAATATGCAATGTTACATTTTACCCCCTAGACTATTAATTACAATAAAATAGTACCCAACATATGACAATAGTTATAGAATAACAAAATTTCCTCATTTACGACTTTGATATATAAAAAAGTCATAGTAGCTGACAATTTTGACTCAGATTCTGATGTGCACCTTCAGCGAATATATTACAAGAACATCGAATGTGTGGTTGAATTTGATATCCTTAATGTCGATAGGGTGGACCCAATTATATTTAGGTTTTGTCAACTAGAACGTCTCAAAGTTACCAACTGTTGTTCTTTGTTAGTTTCTCACGTTTAATTTATAGGTTTTGTTTTAGAGTTAACTGTAAGAATGGTTATACTAATCGAAGTTTGGAAATTCACCGAAAAATCACAAAATCGTGAAAAAAGTGTCTAAAACAAGGGTTTTTGGACCGAGAGGTCGGGTAAACCGCCTACGGCGTTTATCACGCCGTAGCCTTCGTCGCGAGCTTCGATTTGGTTACTCGTGGGCTTGAAACGGACACCCGAGCTGAAAGTTATGATCGTTTTAGTATAACCCCTTTCGTCGCGCAATCTCGGGCCGAACACTTTGAGTTCTCGGGCCGAACACTTTGACTTCTCGGGCCGAACACTTTGGGCCAAACACTTTGACCCGAACAGTTGACGGTTCTCGGGCCGAACACTTTGGGCCGAACACTTGGGCCGAACACTTGGGCCGAACACTTTGAGTTCGGGCTGAACTTGTTACTGTTCTCGGGTCGAAGTCTTTGAAAGAAGTTCGTGCCGAACTTGAAGATGAAGTTCGGGCCGAACTTGTTACTGTTCTCGGGCCGAAGTCTTTGAAAGAAGTTCGGGCCGAACTTGAAGATGAGTTCGGGCCGAACTTGTTACTGTTCTCGGGCCGAACAAGTTCTTGAGCAGAACATTTACGAACAGCCCAAAATAAACACTAATTTGATCCTAAAATGCTCGTTTCTTACCCAAATTCTTCGATTCTTTTTGCAAACTAACCCAAAACCTTTTTCCTTCAATCCATTACTACAATATTACCCAAAAGCAACCTAGATCTAATAGAAAATTCGAATTTTGAAGGTTTTTGAAGCTTTAATGGTTTTTACTAAAAATCCAAATTCTTCATCAGAATGGATTGGATTCGATCCTAACTCGATTCTAAGCTTAATATATTAACAAAATGAAGCTATTTAATCCATAAGAACAAGAATTAATACCTCAAATCAGTTTTTTGATTTTTGACCCCTTTTTCTTCAAAAACTTGACAAACCCTTTTGATCTTCTGATTTTAACACCAAGTGATGGATTTGGATCGTTTTCAGATTGAAATTATGCTCTGATACCAATTGAAATGCATAAAAACACTAAATCAATCCATAACTTGATGTTTGATGATGAATATGGAGGAAAACTTGGTGAGAAAGAAAGGGTTTTAGAGAGAGAAACTAGAGAGAGAGAGAGATGAGAGCTTTTGCAGAAAATTGGAATTTGATTAATGGCAAAAGTTGGGAATTAAGCCTTACACTTTGGTACTTATACCATGGCTTAGATTCCTTGATTAATTAGGACTAATCCTAATCTAATCTAAACTAATATACAATGTTACATTTTACCCCCTAGACTATTAATTACAATAAAATAGTACCCAACATATGACAATAGTTATAGAATAACAAAATTTCCTCATTTACGACTTTGATATATAAAAAAGTCATAGTAGCTGACAATTTTGACTCAGATTCTGATGTGCACCTTCAGCGAATAGATTAAAAGAACATCGAATGTGTGGTTGAATTTGATATCCTTAATGTCGATAGGGTGGACCCAATTATATTTAGGTTTTGTCAACTAGAACGTCTCAAAGTTACCAACTGTTGTTCTTTGTTAGTTTCTCACGTTTAATTTATAGGTTTTGTTTTAGAGTTAACTGTAAGAATGGTTATACTAATCGAAGTTTGGAAATTCACCGAAAAATCACAAAATCGTGAAAAAAGTGTCTAAAACAAGGGTTTTTGGACCGAGAGGTCGGGTAAACCGCCTACGGCGTTTATCACGTCGTAGCCTTCGTCGCGAGCTTCGATTTGGTTACTCGTGGGCTTGAAACGGACACCCGAGCTGAAAGTTATGATCGTTTTAGTATAACCCCTTTCGTCGCGCAATCTCGGACCGAACACTTTGAGTTCTCGGGCCGAACACTTTGGGCCGAACACTTTGACTTCTCGGGCCGAACACTTTGGGCCAAACACTTTGAGCCGAACAGTTGACGGTTCTCGGGCCGAACACTTTGGGCCGAACACTTGGGCCGAACACTTTGAGTTCGGGCCGAACTTGTTACTGTTCTCGGGCCGAAGTCTTTGAAAGAAGTTCGGGCCGAACTTGAAGATGAAGTTCGGGCCGAACTTGTTACTGTTCTCGGGCCGAAGTCTTTGAAAGAAGTTCGGGCCGAACTTGAAGATGAGTTCGGGCCGAACTTGTTACTGTTCTCGGGCCGAACAAGTTCTTGAGCAGAACAGTTACGAATAGCCCAAAATAAACACTAATTTGATCCTAAAATGCTCGTTTCTTACCCAAATTCTTTGATTCTTTTTGCAAACTAACCCAAAATCTTTTTACTTCAATCCATTACTACAATATTACCCAAAAGCAACCTAGATCTAATAGAAAATTCGAATTTTGAAGGTTTTTGAAGCTTTAATGGTTTTTACTAAAAATCCAAATTCTTCATCAGAATGGATTGGATTCGATCCTAACTCGATTCTAAGCTTAATATATTAACAAAATGAAGCTATTTAATCCATAAGAACAAGAATTAATACCTCAAATCAGTTTTTTGATTTTTGACCCCTTTTTCTTCAAAAACTTGATAAACCCTTTTGATCTTCTGATTTTAACACCAAGTGATGGATTTGGATCGTTTTCAGATTGAAATTATGCTCTGATACCAATTGAAATGCATAAAAACACTAAATCAATCCATAACTTGATGTTTGATGATGAATATGGAGGAAAACTTGGTGAGAAAGAAAGGGTTTTAGAGAGAGAAACTAGAGAGAGAGATGAGAGCTTTTGCAGAAAATTAGAATTTTATAATGGCAAAAGTTGGGAATTAAGCCTTACACTTTGGTACTTATACCATGGCTTAAATTCCTTGATTAATTAGGACTAATCCTAATCTAATCTAAACTAATATACAATGTTACATTTTACCCCTAGACTATTAATTACAATAAAATAGTACCCAACATATGACAATAGTTATAGAATAACAAAATTTCCTCATTTACGACTTTGATATATAAAAAAGTCATAGTAGCTGACAATTTTGACTCAGATTCTGATGTGCACCTTCAGCGAATAGATTAAAAGAACATCGAATGTGTGGTTGAATTTGATATCCTTAATGTCGATAGGGTGGACCCAATTATATTTAGGTTTTGTCAACTAGAACGTCTCAAAGTTACCAACTGTTGTTCTTTGTTAGTTTCTCACGTTTAATTTATAGGTTTTGTTTTAGAGTTAACTGTAAGAATGGTTATACTAATCGAAGTTTGGAAATTCACCGAAAAATCACAAAATCGTGAAAAAAGTGTCTAAAACAAGGGTTTTTGGACCGAGAGGTCGGGTAAACTGTCTACGGCAGTTTATCACGTCGTAGCCTTCGTCGCGAGCTTCGATTTGGTTACTCGTGGGCTTGAAACGGACACCCGAGCTGAAAGTCATGATCGTTTTAGTATAACCCCTTTCGTCGCGCAATCTCGGGCCGAACACTTTGAGTTCTCGGGCCGAACACTTTGGGCCGAACACTTTGACTTCTCGGGCCGAACACTTTGGGCCGAACACTTTGAGCCGAACAGTTGACGGTTCTCGGGCCGAACACTTTGGGCCGAACACTTGGGCCGAACACTTTGAGTTCGGGCCGAACTTGTTACTGTTCTCGGGCCGAAGTCTTTGAAAGAAGTTCGGGCCGAACTTGAAGATGAAGTTCGGGCCGAACTTGTTACTGTTCTCGGGCCGAAGTCTTTGAAAGAAGTTCGGGCCGAACTTGAAGATGAGTTCGGGCCGAACTTGTTACTGTTCTCGGGGCGAACAAGTTCTTGAGCCGAACAGTTACGAACAGCCCAAAATAAACACTAATTTGATCCTAAAATGCTCGTTTCTTACCCAAATTCTTTAATTCTTTTTGCAAACTAACCCAAAACCTTTTTCCTTCAATCCATTACTACAATATTACCCAAAAGCAACCTAGATCTAAGAGAAAATTCGAATTTTGAAGGTTTTTGAAGCTTTAATGGTTTTTACTAAAAATCCAAATTCTTCATCAGAATGGATTGGATTCGATCCTAACTCGATTCTAAGCTTAATATATTAACAAAATGAAGCTATTTAATCCATAAGAACAAGAATTAATACCTCAAATCAGTTTTTTGATTTTTGACCCCTTTTTCTTCAAAAACTTGATAAACCGTTTTGGTCTTCTGATTTTAACACCAAGTGATGGATTTGGATCGTTTTCAGATTGAAATTATGCTCTGATACCAATTGAAATGCATAAAAACACAAAATCAATCCATAACTTGTTGTTTGATGATGAATATGGAGGAAAACTTGGTGAGAAAGAAAGGGTTTTAGAGAGAGAAACTAGAGAGAGAGAGAGATGAGAGCTTTTGCAGAAAATTGGAATTTGATTAATGGCAAAAGTTGGGAATTAAGCCTTACACTTTGGTACTTATACCATGGCTTAAATTCCTTGATTAATTAGGACTAATCCTAATCTAATCTAAACTAATATACAATGTTACATTTTACCCCCTAGACTATTAATTACAATAAAATAGTACCCAACATATGACAATAGTTATAGAATAACAAAATTTCCTCATTTACGACTTTGATATATAAAAAAGTCATAGTAGCTGACAATTTTGACTCAGATTCTGATGTGCACCTTCAGCGAATAGATTAAAAGAACATCGAATGTGTGGTTGAATTTGATATCCTTAATGTCGATAGGGTGGACCCAATTATATTTAGGTTTTGTCAACTAGAACGTCTCAAAGTTACCAACTGTTGTTCTTTGTTAGTTTCTCACGTTTAATTTATAGGTTTTGTTTTAGAGTTAACTGTAAGAATGGTTATACTAATCGAAGTTTGGAAATTCACCGAAAAATCACAAAATCGTGAAAAAAGTGTCTAAAACAAGGAATTTTGGACCGAGAGGTCGGGTAAACCGACTACGGCAGCTTATCACGTCGTAGCCTTCGTCGCGAGCTTCGATTTGGTTACTCGTGGGCTTGAAATGGACACCCGAGCTGAAAGTTATGATCGTTTTAGTATAACCCCTTTCGTCGCGCAATCTCGGGCCGAACACTTTGAGTTCTCGGGCCGAACACTTTGACTTCTCGGGCCGAACACTTTGGGCCGAACACTTTGAGCCGAACATTTGACGGTTCTCGGGATGAACACTTTGGGCCGAACACTTGGGCCGAACACTTGGGCCGAACACTTTGAGTTCGGGCCGAACTTGTTACTGTTCTCGGGCCGAAGTCTTTGAAAGAAGTTCGGGCCGAACTTGAAGATGAAGTTCGGGCCGAACTTGTTACTGTTCTCGGGCCGAAGTCTTTGAAAGAAGTTCGGGCCGAACTTGAAGATGCGTTCGGGCCGAACTTGTTACTGTTCTCGGGCCGAACAAGTTCTTGAGCAGAACAGTTACGAACAGCCCAAAATAAACACTAATTTGATCCTAAAATGCTCGTTTCTTACCCAAATTCTTTGATTCTTTTTGCAAACTAACCCAAAACCTTTTTCCTTCAATCCATTACTACAATATTACCCAAAAACAACCTAGATCTAATAGAAAATTCGAATTTTGAAGGTTTTTGAAGCTTTAATGGTTTTTACTAAAAATCCAAATTCTTCATCAGAATGGATTGGATTCGATCCTAACTCGATTCTAATATATTAACAAAATGAAGCTATTTAATCCATAAGAACAAGAATTAATACCTCAAATCAGTTTTTTGATTTTTGACCCCTTTTTCTTCAAAAACTTGATAGACCCTTTTGATCTTCTGATTTTAACACCAAGTGATGGATTTGGATCGTTTTCAGATTGAAATTATGCTCTGATACCAATTGAAATGCATAAAAACACTAAATCAATCCATAACTTGATGTTTGATGATGAATATGGAGGAAAACTTGGTGAGAAAGAAAGGCTTTTAGAGAGAGAAACTAGAGAGAGAGAGATGAGAGCTTTTGCAGAAAATTGGAATTTGATTAATGGCAAAAGTTGGGAATTAAGCCTTACACTTTGGTACTTATACCATGGCTTAAATTCCTTGATTAATTAGGACTAATCCTAATCTAATCTAAACTAATATACAATGTTACATTTTACCCCCTAGACTATTAATTACAATAAAATAGTACCCAACATATGACAATAGTTATAGAATAACAAAATTTCCTCATTTACGACTTTGATATATAAAAAAGTCATAGTAGTTGACAATTTTGACTCAGATTCTGATGTGCACCTTCAGCGAATAGATTAAAAGAACATCGAATGTGTGGTTGAATTTGATATCCTTAATGTCGATAGGGTGGACCCAATTATATTTAGGTTTTGTCAACTAGAATGTCTCAAAGTTACCAACTGTTGTTCTTTGTTAGTTTCTCACGTTTAATTTATAGGTTTTGTTTTAGAGTTAACTGTAAGAATGGTTATACTAATCGAAGTTTGGAAATTCACCGAAAAATCACAAAATCGTGAAAAAAGTGTCTAAAACAAGGGTTTTTGGACCGAGAGGTCGGGTAAACCGTCTACGGCAGTTTATCACGTCGTAGCCTTCGTCGCGAGCTTCGATTTGGTTACTCGTGGGCTTGAAACGGACACCCGAGCTGAAAGTTATGATCGTTTTAGTATAACCCCTTTCGTCGCGCAATCTCGGGCCGAACACTTTGAGTTCTCGGGCCGAACACTTTGGGCCGAACACTTTGGGCCGAACACTTTGAGCCGAACAGTTGACGGTTCTCGGGCCGAACACTTTGGGCCGAACACTTGGGCCGAACACTTTGAGTTCGGGCCGAACTTGTTACTGTTCTCGGGCCGAAGTCTTTGAAAGAAGTTCGGGCCGAACTTGAAGATGAAGTTCGGGCCGAACTTGTTACTGTTCTCGGGCCGAAGTCTTTGAAAGAAGTTCGGGCCGAACTTGAAGATGAGTTCGGGCCGAACTTGTTACTGTTCTCGGGCCGATCAAGTTCTTGAGCAGAACAGTTACGAACAGCCCAAAATGAACACTAATTTGATCCTAAAATGCTCGTTTCTTACCCAAATTCTTTGATTCTTTTTGCAAACTAACCCAAAACCTTTTTCCTTCAATCCATTACTACAATATTACCCAAAAGCAACCTAGATCTAATAGAAAATTCGAATTTTGAAGGTTTTTGAAGCTTTAACGGTTTTTACTAAAAATCCAAATTCTTCATCAGAATGGATTGGATTCGATCCTAACTCGATTCTAAGCTTAATATATTAACAAAATGAAGCTATTTAATCCATAAGAACAAGAATTAATACCTAAAATCAGTTTTTTGATTTTTGACCCCTTTTTCATCAAAAACTTGATAAACCGTTTTGATCTTCTGATTTTAACACCAAGTGATGGATTTGGATCGTTTTCAGATTCAAATTATGCTCTGATACCAATTGAAATGCATAAAAACACTAAATCAATCCATAACTTGATGTTTGATGATGAATATGGAGGAAAACTTGGTGAGAAAGAAAGGGTTTTAGAGAGAGAAACTAGAGAGAGAGAGAGATGAGAGCTTTTGCAGAAAATTGGAATTTGATTAATGGCAAAAGTTGGGAATTAAGCCTTACACTTTGGTACTTATACCATGGCTTAAATTCCTTGATTAATTAGGACTAATCCTAATCTAATCTAAACTAATATACAATGTTACATTTTACCCCCTAGACTATTAATTACAATAAAATAGTACCCAACATATGACAATAGTTATAGAATAACAAAATTTCCTCATTTACGACTTTGATATATAAAAAAGTCATAGTAGCTGACAATTTTGACTCAGATTCTGATGTGCACCTTCAGCGAATAGATTAAAAGAACATCGAATGTGTGGTTGAATTTGATATCCTTAATGTCGATAGGGTGGACCCAATTATATTTAGGTTTTGTCAACTAGAACGTCTCAAAGTTACCAACTGTTGTTCTTTGTTAGTTTCTCACGTTTAATTTATAGGTTTTGTTTTAGAGTTAACTGTAAGAATGGTTATACTAATCGAAGTTTGGAAATTCACCGAAAAATCACAAAATCGTGAAAAAAGTGTCTAAAACAAGGAATTTTGGACCGAGAGGTCGGGTAAACCGACTACGGCAGTTTATCACGTCGTAGCCTTCGTCGCGAGCTTCGATTTGGTTACTCGTGGGCTTGAAACGGACACCCGAGCTGAAAGTTATGATCGTTTTAGTATAACCCCTTTCGTCGCGCAATCTCGGGCCGAACACTTTGAGATCTCGGGCCGAACACTTTGACTTCTCGGGCCGAACACTTTGGGCCGAACACTTTGAGCCGAACAGTTGACGGTTCTCGGGCTGAACACTTTGGGCCGAACACTTGGGCCGAACACTTGGGCCGAACACTTTGAGTTCGGGCCGAACTTGTTACTGTTCTCGGGTCGAAGTCTTTGAAAGAAGTTCGGGCCGAACTTGAAGATGAAGTTCGGGCCGAACTTGTTACTGTTCTCGGGCCGAAGTCTTTGAAAGAAGTTCGGGCCGAACTTGAAGATGAGTTCGGGCCGAAATTGTTACTGTTCTCGGGCCGAACAAGTTCTTGAGCAGAACAGTTACGAACAGCCCAAAATAAACACTAATTTGATCCTAAAATGCTCGTTTCTTACCCAAATTCTTTGATTCTTTTTGCAAACTAACCCAAAACCTTTTTCCTTCAATCCATTACTACAATATTACCCAAAAACAACCTAGATCTAATAGAAAATTCGAATTTTGAAGGTTTTTGAAGCTTTAATGGTTTTTACTAAATATCCAAATTCTTCATCAGAATGGATTGGATTCGATCCTAACTCGATTCTAATATATTAACAAAATGAAGCTATTTAATCCATAAGAACAAGAATTAATACCTCAAATCAGTTTTTTTATTTTTGACCCCTTTTTCTTCAAAAACTTGATAAACCCTTTTGATCTTCTGATTTTAACACCAAGTGATGGATTTGGATCGTTTTCAGATTGAAATTATGCTCTGATACCAATTGAAATGCATAAAAACACTAAATCAATCCATAACTTGATGTTTGATGATGAATATGAAGGAAAACTTGGTGAGAAAGAAAGGGTTTTAGAGAGAGAAACTAGAGAGAGAGATGAGAGCTTTTGCAGAAAATTGGAATTTGATTAATGGCAAAAGTTGGGAATTAAGCCTTACACTTTGGTACTTATACCATGGCTTAAATTCCTTGATTAATTAGGACTAATCCTAATCTAATCTAAACTAATATACAATGTTACATTTTACCCCCTAGACTATTAATTACAATAAAATAGTACCCAACATATGACAATAGTTATAGAATAACAAAATTTCCTCATTTATGACTTTGATATATAAAAAAGTCATAGTAGCTGACAATTTTGACTCAGATTCTGATGTGCACCTTCAGCGAATAGATTAAAAGAACATCGAATGTGTGGTTGAATTTGATATCCTTAATGTCGATAGGGTGGACCCAATTATATTTAGGTTTTGTCAACTAGAACGTCTCAAAGTTACCAACTGTTGTTCTTTGTTAGTTTCTCACGTTTAATTTATAGGTTTTGTTTTAGAGTTAACTTTAAGAATGGTTATACTAATCGAAGTTTGGAAATTCACCGAAAAATCACAAAATCGTGAAAAAAGTGTCTAAAACAAGGAATTTTGGACCGAGAGGTCGGGTAAACCGACTACGGCAGTTTATCACGTCGTAGCCTTCGTCGCGAGCTTCGATTTGGTTACTCGTGGGCTTGAAACGGACACCCGAGCTGAAAGTTATGATCGTTTTAGTATAACCCCTTTCGTCGCGCAATCTCGGGCCGAACACTTTGAGATCTCGGGCCGAACACTTTGACTTCTCGGGCCGAACACTTTGGGCCGAACACTTTGAGCCGAACAGTTGACGGTTCTCGGGCTGAACACTTTGGGCCGAACACTTGGGCCGAACACTTGGGCCGAACACTTTGAGTTCGGGCCGAACTTGTTACTGTTCTCGGGTCGAAGTCTTTGAAAGAAGTTCGGGCCGAACTTGAAGATGAAGTTCGGGCCGAACTTGTTACTGTTCTCGGGCCGAAGTCTTTGAAAGAAGTTCGGGCCGAACTTGAAGATGAGTTCGGGCCGAAATTGTTACTGTTCTCGGGCCGAACAAGTTCTTGAGCAGAACAGTTACGAACAGCCCAAAATAAACACTAATTTGATCCTAAAATGCTCGTTTCTTACCCAAATTCTTAGATTCTTTTTGCAAACTAACCCAAAACCTTTTTCCTTCAATCCATTACTACAATATTACCCAAAAACAACCTAGATCTAATAGAAAATTCGAATTTTGAAGGTTTTTGAAGCTTTAATGGTTTTTACTAAATATCCAAATTCTTCATCAGAATGGATTGGATTCGATCCTAACTCGATTCTAATATATTAACAAAATGAAGCTATTTAATCCATAAGAACAAGAATTAATACCTCAAATCAGTTTTTTCATTTTTGACCCCTTTTTCTTCAAAAACTTGATAAACCCTTTTGATCTTCTGATTTTAACACCAAGTGATGGATTTGGATCGTTTTCAGATTGAAATTATGCTCTGATACCAATTGAAATGCATAAAAACACTAAATCAATCCATAACTTGATGTTTGATGATGAATATGGAGGAAAACTTGGTGAGAAAGAAAGGGTTTTTGAGAGAGAAACTAGAGAGAGAGATGAGAGCTTTTGCAGAAAATTGGAATTTTATTAATGGCAAAAGTTGGGAATTAAGCCTTACACTTTGGTACTTATACCATGGCTTAAATTCCTTGATTAATTAGGACTAATCCTAATCTAATCTAAACTAATATACAATGTTACATTTTACCCCCTAGACTATTAATTACAATAAAATAGTACCCAACATATGACAATAGTTATAGAATAACAAAATTTCCTCATTTACGACTTTGATATATAAAAAAGTCATAGTAGCTGACAATTTTGACTCAGATTCTGATGTGCACCTTCAACGAATAGATTAAAAGAACATCGAATGTGTGGTTGAATTTGATATCCTTAATGTCGATAGGGTGGACCCAATTATATTTAGGTTTTGTCAACTAGAACGTCTCAAAGTTACCAACTGTTGTTCTTTGTTAGTTTCTCACGTTTAATTTATAGGTTTTGTTTTAGAGTTAACTGGAAGAATGGTTATACTAATCGAAGTTTGGAAATTCACCGAAAAATCACAAAATCATGAAAAAAGTATCTAAAACAAGGGTTTTTGGACCGAGAGGTCGGGTAAACCGTCTACGGCAGTTTATCACGTCGTAGCCTTCGTCGCGAGCTTCGATTTGGTTACTCGTGGGCTTGAAACGGACACCCGAGCTGAAAGTTATGATCGTTTTAGTATAACCCCTTTCGTCGCGCAATCTCGGGCCGAACACTTTGAGTTCTCGGGCCGAACACTTTGACTTCTCGGGCCGAACACTTTGGGCCGAACACTTTGAGCCGAACAGTTGACGGTTCTCGGGCCGAACACTTTGGGCCGAACACTTGGGCCGAACACTTTGAGTTCGGGCCGAACTTGTTACTGTTCTCGGGCCGAAGTCTTTGAAAGAAGTTCGGGCCGAACTTGAAGATGAAGTTCGGGCCGAACTTGTTACTGTTCTCGGGCCGAAGTCTTTGAAAGAAGTTCGGGCCAAACTTGAAGATGAGTTCGGGCCGAACTTGTTACTGTTCTCGGGCCGAACAAGTTCTTGAGCAGAACAGTTACGAACAGCCCAAAATAAACACTAATTTGATCCTAAAATGCTCGTTTCTTACCCAAATTCTTTGATTCTTTTTGCAAACTAACCCAAAACCTTTTTCCTTCAATCCATTACTACAATATTACCCAAAAACAACCTAGATCTAATAGAAAATTCGAATTTTGAAGGTTTTTGAAGCTTTAATGGTTTTTACTAAAAATCCAAATTCTTCATCAGAATGGATTGGATTCGATCCTAACTCGATTCTAATATATTAACAAAATGAAGCTATTTAATCCATAAGAACAAGAATTAATACCTCAAATCAGTTTTTTGATTTTTGACCCCTTTTTCTTCAAAAACTTGATAAACCCTTTTGATCTTCTGATTTTAACACCAAGTGATGGATTTGGATCGTTTTCAGATTGAAATTATGCTCTGATACCAATTGAAATGCATAAAAACACTAAATCAATCCATAACTTGATGTTTGATGATGAATATGGAGGAAAACTTGGTGAGAAAGAAAGGGTTTTTGAGAGAGAAACTAGAGAGAGAGAGATGAGAGCTTTTGCAGAAAATTGGAATTTGATTAATGACAAAAGTTGGGAATTAAGCCTTACACTTTGGTACTTATACCATGGCTTAAATTCCTTGATTAATTAGGACTAATCCTAATCTAATCTAAACTAATATACAATGTTACATTTTACCCCCTAGACTATTAATTACAATAAAATAGTACCCAACATATGACAATAGTTATAGAATAACAAAATTTCCTCATTTACGACTTTGATATATAAAAAAGTCATAGTAGCTGACAATTTTGACTCAGATTCTGATGTGCACCTTCAGCGAATAGATTAAAAGAACATCGAATGTGTGGTTGAATTTGATATCCTTAATGTCGATAGGGTGGACCCAATTATATTTAGGTTTTGTCAACTAGAACGTCTCAAAGTTACCAACTGTTGTTCTTTGTTAGTTTCTCACGTTTAATTTATAGGTTTTGTTTTAGAGTTAACTGTAAGAATGGTTATACTAATCGAAGTTTGGAAATTCACCGAAAAATCACAAAATCATGAAAAAAGTGTCTAAAACAAGGGTTTTTGGACCGAGAGGTCGGGTAAACCGGCTACGGCAGTTTATCACGTCGTAGCCTTCGTCGCGAGCTTCGATTTGGTTACTCGTGGGCTTGAAACGGACACCCGAGCTGAAAGTTATGATCGTTTTAGTATAACCCCTTTCGTCGCGCAATCTCGGGCCGAACACTTTGAGTTCTCGGGCCGAACACTTTGGGCCGAACACTTTGACTTCTCGGGCCGAACACTTTGGGCCGAACACTTTGAGCCGAACAGTTGAAGGATCACGGGCCAAACACTTTGGGCCGAACACTTGGGCCGAACACTTTGAGTTCGGGCCGAACTTGTTACCGTTCACGGGCCGAAGTCTTTGAAATTAGTTCGGGCCGAACTTGAAGATGAAGTTCGGGCCGAACTTGTTACTGTTCTCGGGCCGAAGTCTTTGAAAGAAGTTCAGGCCAAACTTGAAGATGAGTTCGGGCCGAACTTGTTACTGTTCTCGGGCCGAACAAGTTCTTGAGCAGAACAGTTACGAACAACCCAAAATAAACAATAATTTGATCCTAAAATGCTCGTTTCTTACCCAAATTCTTTGATTCTTTTTGCAAACTAACCCAAAACCTTTTTCCTTCAATCCGTTACTACAATATTACCCAAAAACAACCTAGATCTAATAGAAAATTCGAATTTTGAAGGTTTTTGAAGCTTTAATGGTTTTTACTAAAAATCCAAATTCTTCCTCAGAATGGATTGGATTCGATCCTAACTCGATTCTAAGCTTAATATATTAACAAAATGAAGCTATTTAATCCATAAGAACAAGAATTAATACCTCAAATCAGTTTTTTGATTTTTGACCCCTTTTTCTTCAAAAACTTGATAAACCCTTTTGATCTTCTGATTTTAACACCAAGTGATGGATTTGGATCGTTTTCAGATTGAAATTATGCTCTGATACCAATTGAAATGCATAAAAACACTAAATCAATCCATAACTTGATGTTTGATGATGAATATGGAGGAAAACTTGGTGAGAAAGAAAGGGTTTTTGAGAGAGAAACTAGAGAGAGAGAGATGAGAGCTTTTGCAGAAAATTGGAATTTGATTAATGACAAAAGTTGGGAATTAAGCCTTACACTTTGGTACTTATACCATGGCTTAAATTCCTTGATTAATTAGGACTAATCCTAATCTAATCTAAACTAATATACAATGTTACATTTTACCCCCTAGACTATTAATTACAATAAAATAGTACCCAACATATGACAATAGTTATAGAATAACAAAATTTCCTCATTTACGACTTTGATATATAAAAAAGTCATAGTAGCTGACAATTTTGACTCAGATTCTGATGTGCACCTTCAGCGAATAGATTAAAAGAACATCGAATGTGTGGTTGAATTTGATATCCTTAATGTCGATAGGGTGGACCCAATTATATTTAGGTTTTGTCAACTAGAACGTCTCAAAGTTACCAACTGTTGTTCTTTGTTAGTTTCTCACGTTTAATTTATAGGTTTTGTTTTAGAGTTAACTGTAAGAATGGTTATACTAATCGAAGTTTGGAAATTCACCGAAAAATCACAAAATCATGAAAAAAGTGTCTAAAACAAGGGTTTTTGGACCGAGAGGTCGGGTAAACCGGCTACGGCAGTTTATCACGTCGTAGCCTTCGTCGCGAGCTTCGATTTGGTTACTCGTGGGCTTGAAACGGACACCCGAGCTGAAAGTTATGATCGTTTTAGTATAACCCCTTTCGTCGCGCAATCTCGGGCCGAACACTTTGAGTTCTCGGGCCGAACACTTTGGGCCGAACACTTTGACTTCTCGGGCCGAACACTTTGGGCCGAACACTTTGAGCCGAACAGTTGAAGGATCACGGGCCAAACACTTTGGGCCGAACACTTGGGCCGAACACTTTGAGTTCGGGCCGAACTTGTTACCGTTCACGGGCCGAAGTCTTTGAAATTAGTTCGGGCCGAACTTGAAGATGAAGTTCGGGCCGAACTTGTTACTGTTCTCGGGCCGAAGTCTTTGAAAGAAGTTCAGGCCAAACTTGAAGATGAGTTCGGGCCGAACTTGTTACTGTTCTCGGGCCGAACAAGTTCTTGAGCAGAACAGTTACGAACAACCCAAAATAAACAATAATTTGATCCTAAAATGCTCGTTTCTTACCCAAATTCTTTGATTCTTTTTGCAAACTAACCCAAAACCTTTTTCCTTCAATCCGTTACTACAATATTACCCAAAAACAACCTAGATCTAATAGAAAATTCGAATTTTGAAGGTTTTTGAAGCTTTAATGGTTTTTACTAAAAATCCAAATTCTTCCTCAGAATGGATTGGATTCGATCCTAACTCGATTCTAAGCTTAATATATTAACAAAATGAAGCTATTTAATCCATAAGAACAAGAATTAATACCTCAAATCAGTTTTTTGATTTTTGACCCCTTTTTCTTCAAAAACTTGATAAACCCTTTTGATCTTCTGATTTTAACACCAAGTGATGGAATTGGATCGTTTTCAGATTGAAATTATGCTCTGATACCAATTGAAATGCATAAAAACACTAAATCAATCCATAACTTGATGTTTGATGATGAATATGGAGGAAAACTTGGTGAGAAAGAAAGGGTTTTTGAGAGAGAAACTAGAGAGAGATGAGAGCTTTTGCAGAAAATTGGAATTTGATTAATGACAAAAGTTGGGAATTAAGCCTTACACTTTGGTACTTATACCATGGCTTAAATTCCTTGATTAATTAGGACTAATCCTAATCTAATCTAAACTAATATACAATGTTACATTTTACCCCCTATACTATTAATTACAATAAAATAGTACCCAACATATGACAATAGTTATAGAATAACAAAATTTCCTCATTTACGACTTTGATATATAAAAAAGTCATAGTAGCTGACAATTTTGACTCAGATTCTGATGTGCACCTTCAGCGAATAGATTAAAAGAACATCGAATGTGTGGTTGAATTTGATATCCTTAATGTCGATAGGGTGGACCCAATTATATTTAGGTTTTGTCAACTAGAACGTCTCAAAGTTACCAACTGTTGTTCTTTGTTAGTTTCTCACGTTTAATTTATAGGTTTTGTTTTAGAGTTAACTGTAAGAATGGTTATACTAATCGAAGTTTGGAAATTCACCGAAAAATCACAGAATCGTGAAAAAAGTGTCTAAAACAAGGAATTTTGGACCGAGAGGTCGGGTAAACCGACTACGGCAGTTTATCACGTCGTAGCCTTCGTCGCGAGCTTCGATTTGGTTACTCGTGGGCTTGAAACGGACACCCGAGCTGAAAGTTATGATCGTTTTAGTATAACCCCTTTCGTCGCGCAATCTCGGGCCGAACACTTTGAGATCTCGGGCCGAACACTTTGACTTCTCGGGCCGAACACTTTGGGCCGAACACTTTGAGCCGAACAGTTGACGGTTCTCGGGCTGAACACTTTGGGCCGAACACTTGGGCCGAACACTTGGGCCGAACACTTTGAGTTCGGGCCGAACTTGTTACTGTTCTCGGGTCGAAGTCTTTGAAAGAAGTTCGGGCCGAACTTGAAGATGAAGTTCGGGCCGAACTTGTTACTGTTCTCGGGCCGAAGTCTTTGAAAGAAGTTCGGGCCGAACTTGAAGATGAGTTCGGGCCGAAATTGTTACTGTTCTCGGGCCGAACAAGTTCTTGAGCAGAACAGTTACGAACAGCCCAAAATAAACACTAATTTGATCCTAAAATGCTCGTTTCTTACCCAAATTCTTTGATTCTTTTTGCAAACTAACCCAAAACCTTTTTCCTTCAATCCATTACTACAATATTACCCAAAAACAACCTAGATCTAATAGAAAATTCGAATTTTGAAGGTTTTTGAAGCTTTAATGGTTTTTACTAAATATCCAAATTCTTCATCAGAATGGATTGGATTCGATCCTAACTCGATTCTAATATATTAACAAAATGAAGCTATTTAATCCATAAGAACAAGAATTAATACCTCAAATCAGTTTTTTTATTTTTGACCCCTTTTTCTTCAAAAACTTGATAAACCCTTTTGATCTTCTGATTTTAACACCAAGTGATGGATTTGGATCGTTTTCAGATTGAAATTATGCTCTGATACCAATTGAAATGCATAAAAACACTAAATCAATCCATAACTTGATGTTTGATGATGAATATGAAGGAAAACTTGGTGAGAAAGAAAGGGTTTTAGAGAGAGAAACTAGAGAGAGAGATGAGAGCTTTTGCAGAAAATTGGAATTTGATTAATGGCAAAAGTTGGGAATTAAGCCTTACACTTTGGTACTTATACCATGGCTTAAATTCCTTGATTAATTAGGACTAATCCTAATCTAATCTAAACTAATATACAATGTTACATTTTACCCCCTAGACTATTAATTACAATAAAATAGTACCCAACATATGACAATAGTTATAGAATAACAAAATTTCCTCATTTATGACTTTGATATATAAAAAAGTCATAGTAGCTGACAATTTTGACTCAGATTCTGATGTGCACCTTCAGCGAATAGATTAAAAGAACATCGAATGTGTGGTTGAATTTGATATCCTTAATGTCGATAGGGTGGACCCAATTATATTTAGGTTTTGTCAACTAGAACGTCTCAAAGTTACCAACTGTTGTTCTTTGTTAGTTTCTCACGTTTAATTTATAGGTTTTGTTTTAGAGTTAACTTTAAGAATGGTTATACTAATCGAAGTTTGGAAATTCACCGAAAAATCACAAAATCGTGAAAAAAGTGTCTAAAACAAGGAATTTTGGACCGAGAGGTCGGGTAAACCGACTACGGCAGTTTATCACGTCGTAGCCTTCGTCGCGAGCTTCGATTTGGTTACTCGTGGGCTTGAAACGGACACCCGAGCTGAAAGTTATGATCGTTTTAGTATAACCCCTTTCGTCGCGCAATCTCGGGCCGAACACTTTGAGATCTCGGGCCGAACACTTTGACTTCTCGGGCCGAACACTTTGGGCCGAACACTTTGAGCCGAACAGTTGACGGTTCTCGGGCTGAACACTTTGGGCCGAACACTTGGGCCGAACACTTGGGCCGAACACTTTGAGTTCGGGCCGAACTTGTTACTGTTCTCGGGTCGAAGTCTTTGAAAGAAGTTCGGGCCGAACTTGAAGATGAAGTTCGGGCCGAACTTGTTACTGTTCTCGGGCCGAAGTCTTTGAAAGAAGTTCGGGCCGAACTTGAAGATGAGTTCGGGCCGAAATTGTTACTGTTCTCGGGCCGAACAAGTTCTTGAGCAGAACAGTTACGAACAGCCCAAAATAAACACTAATTTGATCCTAAAATGCTCGTTTCTTACCCAAATTCTTAGATTCTTTTTGCAAACTAACCCAAAACCTTTTTCCTTCAATCCATTACTACAATATTACCCAAAAACAACCTAGATCTAATAGAAAATTCGAATTTTGAAGGTTTTTGAAGCTTTAATGGTTTTTACTAAAAATCCAAATTCTTCATCAGAATGGATTGGATTCGATCCTAACTCGATTCTAATATATTAACAAAATGAAGCTATTTAATCCATAAGAACAAGAATTAATACCTCAAATCAGTTTTTTGATTTTTGACCCCTTTTTCTTCAAAAACTTGATAAACCCTTTTGATCTTCTGATTTTAACACCAAGTGATGGATTTGGATCGTTTTCAGATTGAAATTATGCTCTGATACCAATTGAAATGCATAAAAACACTAAATCAATCCATAACTTGATGTTTGATGATGAATATGGAGGAAAACTTGGTGAGAAAGAAAGGGTTTTTGAGAGAGAAACTAGAGAGAGAGAGATGAGAGCTTTTGCAGAAAATTGGAATTTGATTAATGACAAAAGTTGGGAATTAAGCCTTACACTTTGGTACTTATACCATGGCTTAAATTCCTTGATTAATTAGGACTAATCCTAATCTAATCTAAACTAATATACAATGTTACATTTTACCCCCTAGACTATTAATTACAATAAAATAGTACCCAACATATGACAATAGTTATAGAATAACAAAATTTCCTCATTTACGACTTTGATATATAAAAAAGTCATAGTAGCTGACAATTTTGACTCAGATTCTGATGTGCACCTTCAGCGAATAGATTAAAAGAACATCGAATGTGTGGTTGAATTTGATATCCTTAATGTCGATAGGGTGGACCCAATTATATTTAGGTTTTGTCAACTAGAACGTCTCAAAGTTACCAACTGTTGTTCTTTGTTAGTTTCTCACGTTTAATTTATAGGTTTTGTTTTAGAGTTAACTGTAAGAATGGTTATACTAATCGAAGTTTGGAAATTCACCGAAAAATCACAAAATCATGAAAAAAGTGTCTAAAACAAGGGTTTTTGGACCGAGAGGTCGGGTAAACCGGCTACGGCAGTTTATCACGTCGTAGCCTTCGTCGCGAGCTTCGATTTGGTTACTCGTGGGCTTGAAACGGACACCCGAGCTGAAAGTTATGATCGTTTTAGTATAACCCCTTTCGTCGCGCAATCTCGGGCCGAACACTTTGAGTTCTCGGGCCGAACACTTTGGGCCGAACACTTTGACTTCTCGGGCCGAACACTTTGGGCCGAACACTTTGAGCCGAACAGTTGAAGGATCACGGGCCAAACACTTTGGGCCGAACACTTGGGCCGAACACTTTGAGTTCGGGCCGAACTTGTTACCGTTCACGGGCCGAAGTCTTTGAAATTAGTTCGGGCCGAACTTGAAGATGAAGTTCGGGCCGAACTTGTTACTGTTCTCGGGCCGAAGTCTTTGAAAGAAGTTCAGGCCAAACTTGAAGATGAGTTCGGGCCGAACTTGTTACTGTTCTCGGGCCGAACAAGTTCTTGAGCAGAACAGTTACGAACAACCCAAAATAAACAATAATTTGATCCTAAAATGCTCGTTTCTTACCCAAATTCTTTGATTCTTTTTGCAAACTAACCCAAAACCTTTTTCCTTCAATCCGTTACTACAATATTACCCAAAAACAACCTAGATCTAATAGAAAATTCGAATTTTGAAGGTTTTTGAAGCTTTAATGGTTTTTACTAAAAATCCAAATTCTTCCTCAGAATGGATTGGATTCGATCCTAACTCGATTCTAAGCTTAATATATTAACAAAATGAAGCTATTTAATCCATAAGAACAAGAATTAATACCTCAAATCAGTTTTTTGATTTTTGACCCCTTTTTCTTCAAAAACTTGATAAACCCTTTTGATCTTCTGATTTTAACACCAAGTGATGGAATTGGATCGTTTTCAGATTGAAATTATGCTCTGATACCAATTGAAATGCATAAAAACACTAAATCAATCCATAACTTGATGTTTGATGATGAATATGGAGGAAAACTTGGTGAGAAAGAAAGGGTTTTTGAGAGAGAAACTAGAGAGAGATGAGAGCTTTTGCAGAAAATTGGAATTTGATTAATGACAAAAGTTGGGAATTAAGCCTTACACTTTGGTACTTATACCATGGCTTAAATTCCTTGATTAATTAGGACTAATCCTAATCTAATCTAAACTAATATACAATGTTACATTTTACCCCCTATACTATTAATTACAATAAAATAGTACCCAACATATGACAATAGTTATAGAATAACAAAATTTCCTCATTTACGACTTTGATATATAAAAAAGTCATAGTAGCTGACAATTTTGACTCAGATTCTGATGTGCACCTTCAGCGAATAGATTAAAAGAACATCGAATGTGTGGTTGAATTTGATATCCTTAATGTCGATAGGGTGGACCCAATTATATTTAGGTTTTGTCAACTAGAACGTCTCAAAGTTACCAACTGTTGTTCTTTGTTAGTTTCTCACGTTTAATTTATAGGTTTTGTTTTAGAGTTAACTGTAAGAATGGTTATACTAATCGAAGTTTGGAAATTCACCGAAAAATCACAAAATCGTGAAAAAAGTGTCTAAAACAAGGAATTTTGGACCGAGAGGTCGGGTAAACCGACTACGGCAGTTTATCACGTCGTAGCCTTCGTCGCGAGCTTCGATTTGGTTACTCGTGGGCTTGAAACGGACACCCGAGCTGAAAGTTATGATCGTTTTAGTATAACCCCTTTCGTCGCGCAATCTCGGGCCGAACACTTTGAGATCTCGGGCCGAACACTTTGACTTCTCGGGCCGAACACTTTGGGCCGAACACTTTGAGCCGAACAGTTGACGGTTCTCGGGCTGAACACTTTGGGCCGAACACTTGGGCCGAACACTTGGGCCGAACACTTTGAGTTCGGGCCGAACTTGTTACTGTTCTCGGGTCGAAGTCTTTGAAAGAAGTTCGGGCCGAACTTGAAGATGAAGTTCGGGCCGAACTTGTTACTGTTCTCGGGCCGAAGTCTTTGAAAGAAGTTCGGGCCGAACTTGAAGATGATTTCGGGCCGAACTTGTTACTCTTCTCGGGCCGAACAAGTTCTTGAGCAGAACAGTTACGAACAGCCCAAAATAAACACTAATTTGATCCTAAAATGCTCGTTTCTTACCCAAATTCTTTGATTCTTTTTGCAAACTAACCCAAAACCTTTTTTCCTTCAATCCATTACTACAATATTACCCAAAAACAACCTAGATCTAATAGAAAATTCGAATTTTGAAGGTTTTTGAAGCTTTAATGGTTTTTACTAAAAATCCAAATTCTTCATCAGAATGGATTGGATTCGATCCTAACTCGATTCTAAGCTTAATATATTAACAAAATGAAGCTATTTAATCCATAAGAACAAGAATTAATACCTCAAATCAGTTTTTTTATTTTTGACCCCTTTTTCTTCAAAAACTTGATAAACCGTTTTGATCTTCTGATTTTAACACCAAGTGATGGATTTGGATCGTTTTCAGATTGAAATTATGCTCTGATACCAATTGAAATGCATAAAAACACTAAATCAATCCATAACTTGATGTTTGATGATGAATATGGAGGAAAACTTGGTGAGAAAGAAAGGGTTTTAGAGAGAGAAACTAGAGAGAGAGATGAAAGCTTTTGCAGAAAATTGGAATTTGATTAATGGCAAAAGTTGGGAATTAAGCCTTACACTTTGGTACTTATACCATGGCTTAAATTCCTTTATTAATTAGGACTAATCCTAATCTAATCTAAACTAATATACAATGTTACATTTTACCCCCTAGACTATTAATTACAATAAAATAGTACCCAACATATGACAATAGTTATAGAATAACAAAATTTCCTCATTTACGACTTTGATATATAAAAAAGTCATAGTAGCTGATAATTTTGACTCAGATTCTGATGTGCACCTTCAGCGAATAGATTAAAAGAACATCGAATGTGTGGTTGAATTTGATATCCTTAATGTCGATAGGGTGGACCCAATTATATTTAGGTTTTGTCAACTAGAACGTCTCAAAGTTACCAACTGTTGTTCTTTGTTAGTTTCTCACGTTTAATTTATAGGTTTTGTTTTAGAGTTAATTGTAAGAATGGTTATACTAATCGAAGTTTGGAAATTCACCGAAAAATCACAAAATCGTGAAAAAGTGTCTAAAACAAGGAATTTTGGACCGAGAGGTCGGGTAAACCGACTACGACAGTTTACCACGTCGTAGCCTTCGTCGCGAGCTTCGATTTGGTTACTCGTGGGTTTGAAACGGACACTCGAGCTGAAAGTTATGATCGTTTTAGTATAACCCCTTTCGTCGCGCAATCTCGGGCCGAACACTTTGAGTTCTCGGGCCGAACACTTTGACTTCTCGGGCCGCACACTTTGGGCCGAACACTTTGAGCCGAACAGTTGACGGTTCTCGGGCTGAACACTTTGGGCCGAACACTTGGGCCGAACACTTGGGCCGAACACTTTGAGTTCGGGCCGAACTTGAAGATGAAGTTCGGGCCGAACTTGTTACTGTTCTCGGGCCGAAGTCTTTGAAAGAAGTTCGGGCCGAACTTGAAGATGAAGTTCGGGCCGAACTTGTTACTGTTCTCGGGCCGAAGTCTTTGAAAGAAGTTCGGGCCGAACTTGAAGATGAGTTCGGGCCGAACTTGTTACTGTTCTCGGGCCGAACAAGTTCTTGAGCAGAACAGTTACGAACAACCCAAAATAAACACTAATTTGATCCTAAAATGCTCGTTTCTTACCCAAATTCTTTGATTCTTTTTGCAAACTAACCCAAAACATTTTTCCTTCAAT
The DNA here is from genome assembly GCA_963853835.1 of Calendula officinalis. Classification (NCBI taxonomy): domain Eukaryota; kingdom Viridiplantae; phylum Streptophyta; class Magnoliopsida; order Asterales; family Asteraceae; genus Calendula; species Calendula officinalis. Next base: position 46,897,752 of record OY970832.1, on the reverse strand, counting down.
CCATTACTACAATATTACCCAAAAACAACCTAGATCTAATAGAAAATTCGAATTTTGAAGGTTTTTGAAGCTTTAATGGTTTTTACTAAAAATCCAAATTCTTCATCAGAATGGATTGGATTCGATCCTAACTCGATTCTAATATATTAACAAAATGAAGCTATTTAATCCATAAGAACAAGAATTAATACCTCAAATCAGTTTTTTGATTTTTGACCCCTTTTTCTTCAAAAACTTGATAAACCCTTTTGATCTTCTGATTTTAACACCAAGTGATGGATTTGGATCGTTTTCAGATTGAAATTATGCTCTGATACCAATTGAAATGCATAAAAACACTAAATCAATCCATAACTTGATGTTTGATGATGAATATGGAGGAAAACTTGGTGAGAAAGAAAGGGTTTTTGAGAGAGAAACGAGAGAGAGAGATATGAGAGCTTTTGCAGAAAATTGGAATTTGATTAATGACAAAAGTTGGGAATTAAGCCTTACACTTTGGTACTTATACCATGGCTTAAATTCCTTGATTAATTAGGACTAATCCTAATCTAATCTAAACTAATATACAATGTTACATTTTACCCCCTAGACTATTAATTACAATAAAATAGTACCCAACATATGACAATAGTTATAGAATAACAAAATTTCCTCATTTACGACTTTGATATATAAAAAAGTCATAGTAGCTGACAATTTTGACTCAGATTCTGATGTGCACCTTCAGCGAATAGATTAAAAGAACATCGAATGTGTGGTTGAATTTGATATCCTTAATGTCGATAGGGTGGACCCAATTATATTTAGGTTTTGTCAACTAGAACGTCTCAAAGTTACCAACTGTTGTTCTTTGTTAGTTTCTCACGTTTAATTTATAGGTTTTGTTTTAGAGTTAACTGTAAGAATGGTTATACTAATCGAAGTTTGGAAATTCACCGAAAAATCACAAAATCATGAAAAAAGTATCTAAAACAAGGGTTTTTGGACCGAGAGGTCGGGTAAACCGTCTACGGCAGTTTATCACGTCGTAGCCTTCGTCGCGAGCTTCGATTTGGTTACTCGTGGGCTTGAAACGGACACCCGAGCTGAAAGTTATGATCGTTTTAGTATAACCCCTTTCGTCGCGCAATCTCGGGCCGAACACTTTGAGTTCTCGGGCCGAACACTTTGACTTCTCGGGCCGAACACTTTGGGCCGAACACTTTGAGCCGAACAGTTGACGGTTCTCGGGCCGAACACTTTGGGCCGAACACTTGGGCCGAACACTTTGAGTTCGGGCCGAACTTGTTACTGTTCTCGGGCCGAAGTCTTTGAAAGAAGTTCGGGCCGAACTTGAAGATGAAGTTCGGGCCGAACTTGTTACTGTTCTCGGGCCGAAGTCTTTGAAAGAAGTTCGGGCCGAACTTGAAGATGAGTTCGGGCCGAACTTGTTACTGTTCTCGGGCCGAACAAGTTCTTGAGCAGAACAGTTACGAACAGCCCAAAATAAACACTAATTTGATCCTAAAATGCTCGTTTCTTACCCAAATTCTTTGATTCTTTTTGCAAACTAACCCAAAACCTTTTTCCTTCAATCCATTACTACAATATTACCCAAAAACAACCTAGATCTAATAGAAAATTCGAATTTTGAAGGTTTTTGAAGCTTTAATGGTTTTTACTAAAAATCCAAATTCTTCATCAGAATGGATTGGATTCGATCCTAACTCGATTCTAATATATTAACAAAATGAAGCTATTTAATCCATAAGAACAAGAATTAATACCTCAAATCAGTTTTTTGATTTTTGACCCCTTTTTCTTCAAAAACTTGATAAACACTTTTGATCTTCTGATTTTAACACCAAGTGATGGATTTGGATCGTTTTCAGATTGAAATTATGCTCTGATACCAATTGAAATGCATAAAAACACTAAATCAATCCATAACTTGATGTTTGATGATGAATATGGAGGAAAACTTGGTGAGAAAGAAAGGGTTTTTGAGAGAGAAACTATAGAGAGAGAGATGAGAGCTTTTGCAGAAAATTGGAATTTGATTAATGACAAAAGTTGGGAATTAAGCCTTACACTTTGGTACTTATACCATGGCTTAAATTCCTTGATTAATTAGGACTAATCCTAATCTAATCTAAACTAATATACAATGTTACATTTTACCCCCTAGACTATTAATTACAATAAAATAGTACCCAACATATGACAATAGTTATAGAATAACAAAATTTCCTCATTTACGACTTTGATATATAAAAAAGTCATAGTAGCTGACAATTTTGACTCAGATTCTGATGTGCACCTTCAGCGAATAGATTAAAAGAACATCGAATGTGTGGTTGAATTTGATATCCTTAATGTCGATAGGGTGGACCCAATTATATTTAGGTTTTGTCAACTAGAACGTCTCAAAGTTACCAACTGTTGTTCTTTGTTAGTTTCTCAAGTTTAATTTATAGGTTTTGTTTTAGAGTTAACTGTAAGAATGGTTATACTAATCGAAGTTTGGAAATTCACCGAAAAATCACAAAATCATGAAAAAAGTGTCTAAAACAAGGGTATTTGGACCGAGAGGTCGGGTAAACCGACTACGGCAGTTTATCACGTCGTAGCCTTCGTCGCGAGCTTCGATTTGGTTACTCGTGGGCTTGAAACGGACACCCGAGCTGAAAGTTATGATCGTTTTAGTATAACCCCTTTCGTCGCGCAATCTCGGGCCGAACACTTTGAGTTCTCGGGCCGAACACTTTGGGCCGAACACTTTGACTTCTCAGGCCGAACACTTTGGGCCGAACACTTTGAGCCGAACAGTTGACGGATCTCGGGCCAAACACTTTGGGCCGAACACTTTTGCCGAACACTTTGAGTTCGGGCCGAACTTGTTACCGTTCACGGGCCGAAGTCTTTGAAATTAGTTCAGGCCGAACTTGAAGATGAAGTTCGGGCCGAACTTGTTACTGTTCTCGGGCCGAAGTCTTTGAAAGAAGTTCGGGCCGAACTTGAAGATGAGTTCGGGCCGAACTTGTTACTGCTCTCGGGCCGAACAAGTTCTTGAGCAGAACAGTTACGAACAACCCAAAATAAACAATAATTTGATCCTAAAATGCTCGTTTCTTACCCAAATTCTTTGATTCTTTTTGCAAACTAACCCAAAACCTTTTTCCTTCAATCCATTACTACAATATTACCCAAAAACAACCTAGATCTAATAGAAAATTCGAATTTTGAAGGTTTTTGAAGCTTTAATGGTTTTTACTAAAAATCCAAATTCTTCCTCAGAATGGATTGGATTCGATCCTAACTCGATTCTAAGCTTAATATATTAACAAAATGAAGCTATTTAATCCATAAGAACAAGAATTAATACCTCAAATCAGTTTTTTGATTTTTGACCCCTTTTTCTTCAAAAACTTGATAAACCCTTTTGATCTTCTGATTTTAACACCAAGTGATGGAATTGGATCGTTTTCAGATTGAAATTATGCTCTGATACCAATTGAAATGCATAAAAACACTAAATCAATCCATAACTTGATGTTTGATGATGAATATGGAGGAAAACTTGGTGAGAAAGAAAGGGTTTTTGAGAGAGAAACTAGAGAGAGAGAGATGAGAGCTTTTGCAGAAAATTGGAATTTGATTAATGACAAAAGTTGGGAATTAAGCCTTACACTTTGGTACTTATACCATGGCTTAAATTCCTTGATTAATTAGGACTAATCCTAATCTAATCTAAACTAATATTCAATGTTACATTTTACCCCCTAGACTATTAATTACAATAAAATAGTACCCAACATATGACAATAGTTATAGAATAACAAAATTTCCTCATTTACGACTTTGATATATAAAAAAGTCATAGTAGCTGACAATTTTGACTCAGATTCTGATGTGCACCTTCAGCGAATAGATTAAAAGAACATCGAATGTGTGGTTGAATTTGATATCCTTTATGTCGATAGGGTGGACCCAATTATATTTAGGTTTTGTCAACTAGAACGTCTCAAAGTTACCAACTGTTGTTCTTTGTTAGTTTCTCACGTTTAATTTATAGGTTTTGTTTTAGAGTTAACTGTAAGAATGGTTATACTAATCGAAGTTTGGAAATTCACCGAAAAATCACAAAATCATGAAAAAAGTGTCTAAAACAAGGGTTTTTGGACCGAGAGGTCGGGTAAACCGTCTACGGCAGTTTATCACGTCGTAGCCTTCGTCGCGAGCTTCGATTTGGTTACTCGTGGGCTTGAAACGGACACCCGAGCTGAAAGTTATGATCGTTTTAGTATAACCCCTTTCGTCGCGCAATCTCGGGCCGAACACTTTGAGTTCTCGGGCCGAACACTTTGGGCCGAACACTTTGACTTCTCGGGCCGAACACTTTGGGCCGAACACTTTGAGCCGAACAGTTGACGGTTCTCGGGCCGAACACTTTGGGCCGAACACTTGGGACGAACACTTTGAGTTCGGGCCGAACTTGTTACTGTTCTCGGGCCGAAGTCTTTGAAAGAAGTTCGGGCCGAACTTGAAGATGAGTTCGGGCCGAACTTGTTACTGTTCTCGGGCCGAACAAGTTCTTAAGCAGAACAGTTACGAACAGCCCAAAATAAACACTAATTTGATCCTAAAATGCTCGTTTCTTACCCAAATTCTTTGATTCTTTTTGCAAACTAACCCAAAACCTTTTTTCCTTCAATCCATTACTACAATATTACCCAAAAACAACCTAGATCTAATAGAAAATTCGAATTTTGAAGGTTTTTGAAGCTTTAATGGTTTTTACTAAAAATCCAAATTCTTCATCAGAATGGATTGGATTCGATCCTAACTCGATTCTAAGCTTAATATATTAACAAAATGAAGCTATTTAATCCATAAGAACAAGAATTAATACCTCAAATCAGTTTTTTTATTTTTGACCCATTTTTCTTCAAAAACTTGATAAACCGTTTTGATCTTCTGATTTTAACACCAAGTGATGGATTTGGATCGTTTTCAGATTGAAATTATGCTCTGATACCAATTGAAATGCATAAAAACACTAAATCAATCCATAACTTGATGATTGATGATGAATATGGAGGAAAACTTGGTGAGAAAGAAAGGGTTTTAGAGAGAGAAACTAGAGAGAGAGATGAAAGCTTTTGCAGAAAATTGGAATTTGATTAATGGCAAAAGTTGGGAATTAAGCCTTACACTTTGGTACTTATACCATGGCTTAAATTCCTTGATTAATTAGGACTAATCCTAATCTAATCTAAACTAATATTCAATGTTACATTTTACCCCCTAGACTATTAATTACAATAAAATAGTACCCAACATATGACAATAGTTATAGAATAACAAAATTTCCTCATTTACGACTTTGATATATAAAAAAGTCATAGTAGCTGACAATTTTGACTCAGATTCTGATGTGCACCTTCAGCGAATAGATTAAAAGAACATCGAATGTGTGGTTGAATTTGATATCCTTTATGTCGATAGGGTGGACCCAATTATATTTAGGTTTTGTCAACTAGAACGTCTCAAAGTTACCAACTGTTGTTCTTTGTTAGTTTCTCACGTTTAATTTATAGGTTTTGTTTTAGAGTTAACTGTAAGAATGGTTATACTAATCGAAGTTTGGAAATTCACCGAAAAATCACAAAATCATGAAAAAAGTGTCTAAAACAAGGGTTTTTGGACCGAGAGGTCGGGTAAACCGTCTACGGCAGTTTATCACGTCGTAGCCTTCGTCGCGAGCTTCGATTTGGTTACTCGTGGGCTTGAAACGGACACCCGAGCTGAAAGTTATGATCGTTTTAGTATAACCCCTTTCGTCGCGCAATCTCGGGCCGAACACTTTGAGTTCTCGGGCCGAACACTTTGGGCCGAACACTTTGACTTCTCGGGCCGAACACTTTGGGCCGAACACTTTGAGCCGAACAGTTGACGGTTCTCGGGCCGAACACTTTGGGCCGAACACTTGGGACGAACACTTTGAGTTCGGGCCGAACTTGTTACTGTTCTCGGGCCGAAGTCTTTGAAAGAAGTTCGGGCCGAACTTGAAGATGAGTTCGGGCCGAACTTGTTACTGTTCTCGGGCCGAACAAGTTCTTAAGCAGAACAGTTACGAACAGCCCAAAATAAACACTAATTTGATCCTAAAATGCTCGTTTCTTACCCAAATTCTTTGATTCTTTTTGCAAACTAACCCAAAACCTTTTTTCCTTCAATCCATTACTACAATATTACCCAAAAACAACCTAGATCTAATAGAAAATTCGAATTTTGAAGGTTTTTGAAGCTTTAATGGTTTTTACTAAAAATCCAAATTCTTCATCAGAATGGATTGGATTCGATCCTAACTCGATTCTAAGCTTAATATATTAACAAAATGAAGCTATTTAATCCATAAGAACAAGAATTAATACCTCAAATCAGTTTTTTTATTTTTGACCCATTTTTCTTCAAAAACTTGATAAACCGTTTTGATCTTCTGATTTTAACACCAAGTGATGGATTTGGATCGTTTTCAGATTGAAATTATGCTCTGATACCAATTGAAATGCATAAAAACACTAAATCAATCCATAACTTGATGATTGATGATGAATATGGAGGAAAACTTGGTGAGAAAGAAAGGGTTTTAGAGAGAGAAACTAGAGAGAGAGATGAAAGCTTTTGCAGAAAATTGGAATTTGATTAATGGCAAAAGTTGGGAATTAAGCCTTACACTTTGGTACTTATACCATGGCTTAAATTCCTTTATTAATTAGGACTAATCCTAATCTAATCTAAACTAATATACAATGTTACATTTTACCCCCAAGACTATTAATTACAATAAAATAGTACCCAACATATGACAATAGTTATAGAATAACAAAATTTCCTCATTTACGACTTTGATATATAAAAAAGTCATAGTAGCTGATAATTTTGACTCAGATTCTGATGTGCACCTTCAGCGAATAGATTAAAAGAACATCGAATGTGTGGTTGAATTTGATATCCTTAATGTCGATAGGGTGGACCCAATTATATTTAGGTTTTGTCAACTAGAACGTCTCAAAGTTACCAACTGTTGTTCTTTGTTAGTTTCTCACGTTTAATTTATAGGTTTTGTTTTAGAGTTAACTGTAAGAATGGTTATACTAATCGAAGTTTGGAAATTCACCGAAAAATCACAAAATCGTGAAAAAAGTGTCTAAAACAAGGAATTTTGGACCGAGAGGTCGGGTAAACCGACTACGACAATTTACCACGTCGTAGCCTTCGTCGCGAGCTTCGATTTGGTTACTCGTGGGCTTGAAACGGACACTCGAGCTGAAAGTTATGATCGTTTTAGTACAACCCCTTTGGTCGCGCAATCTCAGGCCGAACACTTTGAGTTCTCGGGCCGAACACTTTGACTTCTCGGGCCGCACACTTTGGGCCGAACACTTTGAGCCGAACAGTTGACGGTTCTCGGGCTGAACACTTTGGGCCGAACACTTGGGCCGAACACTTGGGCCGAACACTTTGAGTTCGGGCTGAACTTGTTACTGTTCTCGGGCCGAAGTCTTTGAAAGAAGTTCGGGCCGAACTTGAAGATGAAGTTCGGGCCGAACTTGTTACTGTTCTCGGGCCGAAGTCTTTGAAAGAAGTTCGGGCCGAACTTGAAGATGAGTTCGGGCCGAACTTGTTACTGTTCTCGGGCCGAACAAGTTCTTGAGCAGAACAGTTACGAACAACCCAAAATAAACATTAATTTGATCCTAAAATGCTCGTTTCTTACCCAAATTCTTTGATTCTTTTTGCAAACTAACCCAAAACCTTTTTCCTTCAATCCATTACTACAATATTACCCAAAAACAACCTAGATCTAATAGAAAATTCGAATTTTGAAGGTTTTTGAAGCTTTAATGGTTTTTACTAAAAATCCAAATTCTTCATCAGAATGGATTGGATTCGATCCTAACTCGATTCTAATATATTAACAAAATGAAGCTATTTAATCCATAAGAACAAGAATTAATACCTCAAATCAGTTTTTTGATTTTTGACCCCTTTTTCTTCAAAAACTTGATAAACCCTTTTGATCTTCTGATTTTAACACCAAGTGATGGATTTGGATCGTTTTCAGATTGAAATTATGCTCTGATACCAATTGAAATGCATAAAAACACTAAATCAATCCATAACTTGATGTTTGATGATGAATATGGAGGAAAACTTGGTGAGAAAGAAAGGGTTTTTGAGAGAGAAACTAGAGAGAGAGAGATGAGAGCTTTTGCAGAAAATTGGAATTTGATTAATGACAAAAGTTGGGAATTAAGCCTTACACTTTGGTACTTATACCATGGCTTAAATTCCTTGATTAATTAGGACTAATCCTAATCTAATCTAAACTAATATACAATGTTACATTTTACCCCCTAGACTATTAATTACAATAAAATAGTACCCAACATATGACAATAGTTATAGAATAACAAAATTTCCTCATTTACGACTTTGATATATAAAAAAGTCATAGTAGCTGACAATTTTGACTCAGATTCTGATGTGCACCTTCAGCGAATAGATTAAAAGAACATCGAATGTGTGGTTGAATTTGATATCCTTAATGTCGATAGGGTGGACCCAATTATATTTAGGTTTTATCAACTAGAACGTCTCAAAGTTACCAACTGTTGTTCTTTGTTAGTTTCTCACGTTTAATTTATAGGTTTTGTTTTAGAGTTAACTGTAAGAATGGTTATACTAATCGAAGTTTGGAAATTCACCGAAAAATCACAAAATCATGAAAAAAGTGTCTAAAACAAGGGTTTTTGGACCGAGAGGTCGGGTATTCCGTCTACGGCAGTTTATCACGTCGTAGCCTTCGTCGCGAGCTTCGATTTGGTTACTCGTGGGCTTGAAACGGACACCCGAGCTGAAAGTTATGATCGTTTTAGTATAACCCCTTTCGTCGCGCAATCTCGGGCCGAACACTTTGAGTTCTCGGGCCGAACACTTTGACTTCTCGGGCCGAACACTTTGGGCCGAACACTTTGAGCCGAACAGTTGACGGTTCTCGGGCCGAACACTTTGGGCCGAACACTTGGGCCGAACACTTTGAGTTCGGGCCGAACTTGTTACTGTTCTCGGGCCGAAGTCTTTGAAAGAAGTTCGGGCCGAACTTGAAGATGAAGTTCGGGCCGAACTTGTTACTGTTCTCGGGCCGAAGTCTTTGAAAGAAGTTCGGGCCGAACTTGAAGATGAGTTCGGGCCGAACTTGTTACTGTTCTCGGGCCGAACAAGTTCTTGAGCAGAACAGTTACGAACAGCCCAAAATAAACACTAATTTGATCCTAAAATGCTCGTTTCTTACCCAAATTCTTTGATTCTTTTTGCAAACTAACCCAAAACCTTTTTCCTTCAATCCATTACTACAATATTACCCAAAAACAACCTAGATCTAATAGAAAATTCGAATTTTGAAGGTTTTTGAAGCTTTAATGGTTTTTACTAAAAATCCAAATTCTTCATCAGAATGGATTGGATTCGATCCTAACTCGATTCTAATATATTAACAAAATGAAGCTATTTAATCCATAAGAACAAGAATTAATACCTCAAATCAGTTTTTTGATTTTTGACCCCTTTTTCTTCAAAAACTTGATAAACCCTTTTGATCTTCTGATTTTAACACCAAGTGATGGATTTGGATCGTTTTCATATTGAAATTATGCTCTGATACCAATTGAAATGCATAAAAACACTAAATCAATCCATAACTTGATGTTTGATGATGAATATGGAGGAAAACTTGGTGAGAAAGAAAGGGTTTTTGAGAGAGAAACTAGAGAGAGAGATGAGAGCTTTTGCAGAAAATTGGAATTTGATTAATGACAAAAGTTGGGAATTAAGCCTTACACTTTGGTACTTATACCATGGCTTAAATTCCTTGATTAATTAGGACTAATCCTAATCTAATCTAAACTAATATACAATGTTACATTTTACCCCCTAGACTATTAATTACAATAAAATAGTACCCAACATATGACAATAGTTATAGAATAACAAAATTTCCTCATTTACGACTTTGATATATAAAAAAGTCATAGTAGCTGACAATTTTGACTCAGATTCTGATGTGCACCTTCAGCGAATAGATTAAAAGAACATCGAATGTGTGGTTGAATTTGATATCCTTAATGTCGATAGGGTGGACCCAATTATATTTAGGTTTTGTCAACTAGAATGTCTCAAAGTTACCAACTGTTGTTCTTTGTTAGTTTCTCACGTTTAATTTATAGGTTTTGTTTTAGAGTTAACTGTAAGAATGGTTATACTAATCGAAGTTTGGAAATTCACCGAAAAATCACAAAATCATGAAAAAAGTGTCTAAAACAAGGGTTTTTGGACCGAGAGGTCGGGTAAACCGACTACGGCAGTTTATCACGTCGTAGCCTTCGTCGCGAGCTTCGATTTGGTTACTCGTGGGCTTGAAACGGACACCCGAGCTGAAAGTTATGATCGTTTTAGTATAACCCCTTTCGTCGCGCAATCTCGGGCCGAACACTTTGAGTTCTCGGGCCGAACACTTTGGGCCGAACACTTTGACTTCTCGGGCCGAACACTTTGGGCCGAACACTTTGAGCCGAACAGTTGACGGTTCTCGGGCCAAACACTTTGGGCTGAACACTTGGGCCGAACACTTTGAGTTCGGGCCGAACTTGTTACCGTTCACGGGCCGAAGTCTTTGAAATTAGTTCGGGCCGAACTTGAAGATGAAGTTCGGGCCGAACTTGTTACTGTTCTCGGGCCGAAGTCTTTGAAAGAAGTTCGGGCCGAACTTGAAGATGAGTTCGGGCCGAACTTGTTACTGTTCTCGGGCCGAACAAGTTCTTGAGCAGAACAGTTACGAACAACCCAAAATAAACACTAATTTGATCCTAAAATGCTCGTTTCTTACCCAAATTCTTTGATTCTTTTTGCAAACTAACCCAAAACCTTTTTCCTTCAATCCATTACTACAATATTACCCAAAAACAACCTAGATCTAATAGAAAATTCGAATTTTGAAGGTTTTTGAAGCTTTAATGGTTTTTACTAAAAATCCAAATTCTTCCTCAGAATGGATTGGATTCGATCCTAACTCGATTCTAAGCTTAATATATTAACAAAATGAAGCTATTTAATCCATAAGAACAAGAATTAATACCTCAAATCAGTTTTTTGATTTTTGACCCCTTTTTCTTCAAAAACTTGATAAACCCTTTTGATCTTCTGATTTTAACACCAAGTGATGGAATTGGATCGTTTTCAGATTGAAATTATGCTCTGATACCAATTGAAATGCATAAAAACACTAAATCAATCCATAACTTGATGTTTGATGATGAATATGGAGGAAAACTTGGTGAGAAAGAAAGGGTTTTTGAGAGAGAAACTAGAGAGAGAGATGAGAGCTTTTGCAGAAAATTGGAATTTGATTAATGACAAAAGTTGGGAATTAAGCCTTACACTTTGGTACTTATACCATGGCTTAAATTCCTTGATTAATTAGGACTAATCCTAATCTAATCTAAACTAATATACAATGTTACATTTTACCCCCTAGACTATTTATTACAATAAAATAGTACCCAACATATGACAATAGTTATAGAATAACAAAATTTCCTCATTTACGACTTTGATATATAAAAACGTCATAGTAGCTGACAATTTTGACTAAGATTCTGATGTGCACCTTCAGCGAATAGATTAAAAGAACATCGAATGTGTGGTTGAATTTGATATCCTTAATGTCGATAGGGTGGACCCAATTATATTTAGGTTTTGTCAACTAGAACGTCTCAAAGTTACCAACTGTTGTTCTTTGTTAGTTTCTCACGTTTAATTTATAGGTTTTGTTTTAGAGTTAACTGTAAGAATGGTTATACTAATCGAAGTTTGGAAATTCACCGAAAAATCACAAAATCATGAAAAAAGTGTCTAAAACAAGGGTTTTTGGACCGAGAGGTCGGGTAAACCGTCTACGGCAGTTTATTACGTCGTAGCCTTCGTCGCGAGCTTCGATTTGGTTACTCGTGGGCTTGAAACGGACACCCGAGCTGAAAGTTATGATCGTTTTAGTATTACCCCTTTCGTCGCGCAATCTCGGGCCGAACACTTTGAGTTCTCGGGCCGAACACTTTGGGCCGAACACTTTGACTTCTCGGGCCGAACACTTTGGGCCGAACACTTTGAGCCGAACAGTTGACGGTTCTCGGGCCGAACACTTTGGGCCGAACACTTGGGACGAACACTTTGAGTTCGGGCCGAACTTGTTACTGTTCTCGGGCCGAAGTCTTTGAAAGAAGTTCGGGCCGAACTTGAAGATGAAGTTCGGGCCGAACTTGTTACTGTTCTCGGGCCGAAGTCTTTGAAAGAAGTTCGGGCCGAACTTGAAGATGAGTTCGGGCCGAACTTGTTACTGTTCTCGGGCCGAACAAGTTCTTGAGCAGAACAGTTACGAACAGCCCAAAATAAACACTAATTTGATCCTAAAATGCTCGTTTCTTACCCAAATTCTTTGATTCTTTTTGCAAACTAACCCAAAACCTTTTTCCTTCAATCCATTACTACAACATTACCCAAAAACAACCTAGATCTAATAGAAAATTTGAATTTTGAAGGTTTTTGAAGCTTTAATGGTTTTTACTAAAAATCCAAATTCTTCATCAGAATGGATTGGATTCGATCCTAACTCGATTCTAATATATTAACAAAATAAAGCTATTTAATCCATAAGAACAATAATTAATACCTCAAATCAGTTTTTTGATTTTTGACCCCTTTTTCTTCAAAAACTTGATAAACCCTTTTGATCTTCTGATTTTAACACCAAGTGATGGATTTGGATCGTTTTCAGATTGAAATTATGCTCTGATACCAATTGAAATGCATAAAAACACTAAATCAATCCATAACTTGATGTTTGATGATGAATATGGAGGAAAACTTGGTGAGAAAGAAAGGGTTTTTGAGAGAGAAACTAGAGAGAGAGATGAGAGCTTTTGCAGAAAATTGGAATTTGATTAATGGCAAAAGTTGGGAATTAAGCCTTACACTTTGGTACTTATACCATGGCTTAAATTCCTTGATTAATTAGGACTAATCCTAATCTAATCTAAACTAATATACAATGTTACATTTTACCCCCTAGACTATTAATTACAATAAAATAGTACCCAACATATGACAATAGTTATAGAATAACAAAATTTCCTCATTTACGACTTTGATATATAAAAAAGTCATAGTAGCTGACAATTTTGACTCAGATTCTGATGTGCACCTTCAGCGAATAGATTAAAAGAACATCGAATGTGTGGTTGAATTTGATATCCTTAATGTCGATAGGGTGGACCCAATTATATTTAGGTTTTGTCAACTAGAACGTCTCAAAGTTACCAACTGTTGTTCTTTGTTAGTTTCTCAAGTTTAATTTATAGGTTTTGTTTTAGAGTTAACTGTAAGAATGGTTATACTAATCGAAGTTTGGAAATTCACCGAAAAATCACAAAATCGTGAAAAAAGTGTCTAAAACAAGGGTTTTTGGACCGAGAGGTCGGGTAAACTGACTACGGCAGTTTATCACGTCGTAGCCTTCGTCGCGAGCTTCGATTTGGTTACTCGTGGGCTTGAAACGGACACCCGAGCTGAAAGTTATGATCGTTTTAGTATAACCCCTTTCGTCGCGCAATCTCGGGCCGAACACTTTGAGTTCTCGGGCCGAACACTTTGGGCCGAACACTTTGACTTCTCGGGCCGAACACTTTGGGCCGAACACTTTGAGCCGAACAGTTGACGGTTCTCGGGTCGAACACTTTGGGCCGAACACTTGGGCCGAACACTTTGAGTTCGGGCCGAACACTTTGAGTTCGGGCCGAACTTGTTACTGTTCTCGGGCCGAAGTCTTTGAAAGAAGTTCGGGCCGAACTTGAAGATGAAGTTCGGGCCGAACTTGTTACTGTTCTCGGGCCGAAGTCTTTGAAAGAAGTTCGGGCCGAACTTGAAGATGAGTTCGGGCCGAACTTGTTACTGTTCTCGGGCCGAACAAGTTCTTGAGCAGAACAGTTACGAACAGCCCAAAATAAACACTAATTTGATCCTAAAATGCTCGTTTCTTACCCAAATTCTTTGATTCTTTTTGCAAACTAACCCAAAACCTTTATCCTTCAATCCATTGCTACAATATTACCCAAAAACAACCTTGATCTAATAGAAAATTCGAATTTTGAAGGTTTTTGAAGCTTTAATGGTTTTTACTAAAAATCCAAATTCTTCATCAGAATGGATTGGATTCGATCCTAACTCGATTCTAAGCTTAATATATTAACAAAATGAAGCTATTTAATCCATAAGAACAAGCATTAATACCTCAAATCAGTTTTTTGATTTTTGACCCCTTTTTCTTCAAAAACTTGATAAACCCTTTTGATCTTCTGATTTTAACACCAAGTTATGGATTTGGATCGTTTTCAGATTGAAATTATGCTCTGATACCAATTGAAATGCATAAAAACACTAAATCAATCCATAACTTGATGTTTGATGATGAATATGGAGGAAAACTTGGTGAGAAAGAAAGGGTTTTTGAGAGAGAAACTAGAGAGAGAGAGATGAGAGCTTTTGCAGAAAATTGGAATTTGATTAATGGCAAAAGTTGGGAATTAAGCCTTACACTTTGGTACTTATACCATGGCTTAAATTCCTTGATTAATTAGGACTAATCCTAATCTAATCTAAACTAATATACAATGTTACATTTTACCCCCTAGACTATTAATTACAATAAAATAGTACCCAACATATGACAATAGTTATAGAATAACAAAATTTCCTCATTTACGACTTTGATATATAAAAAAGTCATAGTAGCTGACAATTTTGACTCAGATTCTGATGTGCACCTTCAGCGAATAGATTAAAAGAACATCGAATGTGTGGTTGAATTTGATATCCTTAATGTCGATAGGGTGGACCCAATTATATTTAGGTTTTGTCAACTAGAACGTCTCAAAGTTACCAACTGTTGTTCTTTGTTAGTTTCTCACGTTTAATTTATAGGTTTTGTTTTAGAGTTAACTGTAAGAATGGTTATACTAATCGAAGTTTGGAAATTCACCGAAAAATCACAAAATCGTGAAAAAAGTGTCTAAAACAAGGGTTTTTGGACCGAGAGGTCGGGTAAACCGGCTACGGCAGTTTATCACGTCGTAGCCTTCGTCGCGAGCTTCGATTTGGTTACTCGTGGGCTTGAAACGGACACCCGAGCTGAAAGTTATGATCGTTTTAGTATAACCCCTTTCGTCGCGCAATCTCGGGCCGAACACTTTGAGTTCTCGGGCCGAACACTTTGGGCCGAACACTTTGACTTCTCGGGCCGAACACTTTGGGCCGAACACTTTGAGCCGAACAGTTGACGGTTCTCGGGCCGAACACTTTGGGCCGAACACTTGGGCCGAACACTTTGAGTTCGGGCCGAACTTGTTACCATTCTCGGGCCGAAGTCTTTGAAAGAAGTTCGGGCCGAACTTGAATATGAAGTTCGGGCCGAACTTGTGATGTTCTCGGGCCGAAGTCTTTGAAAGAAGTTCGGGCCGAACTTGAAGATGAGTTCGGGCCGAACTTGTTACTGTTCTCGGGCCGAACAAGTTCTTGAGCAGAACAGTTACGAACAGCCCAAAATAAACACTAATTTGATCCTAAAATGCTCGTTTCTTACCCAAATTCTTTGATTCTTTTTGCAAACTAACCCAAAACCTTTTTCCTTCAATCTATTACTACAATATTACCCAAAAACAACCTAGATCTAATAGAAAATTCGAATTTTGAAGGTTTTTGAAGCTTTAATGGTTTTTACTAAAAATCCAAATTCTTCATCAGAATGGATTGGATTCGATCCTAACTCGATTCTAAGCTTAATATATTAACAAAATGAAGCTATTTAATCCATAAGAACAAGAATTAATACGTCAAATCAGTTTTTTGATTTTTGACCCCTTTTTCTTCAAAAACTTGATAAACCCTTTTGATCTTCTGATTTTAACACCAAGTGATGGATTTGGATCGTTTTCAGATTGAAATTATGCTCTGATACCAATTGAAATGCATAAAAACACTAAATCAATCCATAACTTGATGTTTGATGATGAATATGGAGGAAAACTTGGTGAGAAAGAAAGGGTTTTTGAGAGAGAAACTAGAGAGAGAGAGATGAGAGCTTTTGCAGAAAATTGGAATTTGATTAATGGCAAAAGTTGGGAATTAAGCCTTACACTTTGGTACTTATACCATGGCTTAAATTCCTTGATTAATTAGAACTAATCCTAATCTAATCTAAACTAATATACAATGTTACATTTTACCCCCTAGACTATTAATTACAATAAAATAGTACCCAACATATGACAATAGTTATAGAATAACAAAATTTCCTCATTTACGACTTTGATATATAAAAAAGTCATAGTAGCTGACAATTTTGACTCAGATTCTGATGTGCACCTTCAGCGAATAGATTAAAAGAACATCGAATGTGTGGTTGAATTTGATATCCTTAATGTCGATAGGGTGGACCCAATTATATTTAGGTTGTGTCAACTAGAACGTCTCAAAGTTACCAACTGTTGTTCTTTGTTAGTTTCTCACGTTTAATTTATAGGTTTTGTTTTAGAGTTAACTGTAAGAATGGTTATACTAATCGAAGTTTGGAAATTCACCGAAAAATCACAAAATCGTGAAAAAAGTGTCTAAAACAAGGGTTTTTGGACCGAGAGGTCGGGTAAACCGGCTACGGCAGTTTATCACGTCGTAGCCTTCGTCGCGAGCTTCGATTTGGTTACTCGTGGGCTTGAAACGGACACCCGAGCTGAAAGTTATGATCGTTTTAGTATAACCCCTTTCGTCGCGCAATCTCGGGCCGAACACTTTGAGTTCTCGGGCCTAACACTTTGGGCCGAACACTTTGACTTCTCGGGCCGAACACTTTGGGCCGAACACTTTGAGCCGAACAGTTGACGGTTCTCGGGCCGAACACTTTGGGCCGAACACTTGGGCCGAACACTTTGAGTTCGGGCCGAACTTGTTACTATTCTCGGGCCGAAGTCTTTGAAAGAAGTTCGGGCCGAACTTGAATATGAAGTTCGGGCCGAACTTGTGATGTTCTCGGGCCGAAGTCTTTGAAAGAAGTTCGGGCCGAACTTGAAGATGAGTTCGGGCCGAACTTGTTACTGTTCTCGGGCCGAACAAGTTCTTGAGCAGAACAGTTACGAACAGCCCAAAATAAACACTAATTTGATCCTAAAATGCTCGTTTCTTACCCAAATTCTTTGATTCTTTTTGCAAACTAACCCAAAACCTTTTTCCTTCAATCCATTACTACAATATTACCCAAAAACAACCTAGATCTAATAGAAAATTCGAATTTTGAAGGTTTTTGAAGCTTTAATGGTTTTTACTAAAAATCCAAATTCTTCATCAGAATGGATTGGATTCGATCCTAACTCGATTCTAAGCTTAATATATTAACAAAATGAAGCTATTTAATCCATAAGAACAAGAATTAATACGTCAAATCAGTTTTTTGATTTTTGACCCCTTTTTCTTCAAAAACTTGATAAACCCTTTTGATCTTCTGATTTTAACACCAAGTGATGGATTTGGATCGTTTTCAGATTGAAACTATGCTCTGATACCAATTGAAATGCATAAAAACACTAAATCAATCCATAACTTGATGTTTGATGATGAATATGGAGGAAAACTTGGTGAGAAAGAAAGGGTTTTTGAGAGAGAAACTAGAGAGAGAGATGAGAGCTTTTGCAGAAAATTGGAATTTGATTAATGGCAAAAGTTGGGAATTAAGCCTTACACTTTGGTACTTATACCATGGCTTAAATTCCTTGATTAATTAGAACTAATCCTAATCTAATCTAAACTAATATACAATGTTACATTTTACCCCCTAGACTATTAATTACAATAAAATAGTACCCAACATATGACAATAGTTATAGAATAACAAAATTTCCTCATTTACAACTTTGATATATAAAAAAGTCATAGTAGCTGACAATTTTGACTCAGATTCTGATGTGCACCTTCAGCGAATAGATTAAAAGAACATCGAATGTGTGGTTGAATTTGATATCCTTAATGTCGATAGGGTGGACCCAATTATATTTAGGTTGTGTCAACTAGAACGTCTCAAAGTTACCAACTGTTGTTCTTTGTTAGTTTCTCACGTTTAATTTATAGGTTTTGTTTTAGAGTTAACTGTAAGAATGGTTATACTAATCGAAGTTTGGAAATTCACCGAAAAATCACAAAATCGTGAAAAAAAGTGTCTACAACAAGGGTTTTTGGACCGAGAGGTCGGGTAAACCGTCTACGGCAGTTTAACACGTCGTAGCCTTCGTCGCGAGCTTCGATTTGGTTACTCGTGGGCTTGAAACGGACACCCGAGCTGAAAGTTATGATCGTTTTAGTATAACCCCTTTCGTCGCGCAATCTCGGGCCGAACACTTTGAGTTCTCGGGCCGAACACTTTGGGGCGAACACTTTGACTTCTCGGGCCGAACACTTTGGGCCGAACACTTTGAGCCGAACAGTTGACGGTTCTCGGGCCGAACACTTTGGGCCGAACACTTGGGCCGAACACTTTGAGTTCGGGCCGAACTTGTTACTGTTCTCGGGCCGAAGTCTTTGAAAGAAGTTCGGGCCGAACTTGAAGATGAAGTTCGGGCCGAACTTGTTACTGTTCTCGGGCCGAAGTCTTTGAAAGAAGTTCGGGCCGAACTTGAAGATGAGTTCGGGCCGAACTTGTTACTGTTCTCGGGCCGAACAAGTTCTTGAGCAGAACAGTTACGAACAGCCCAAAATAAACACTAATTTGATCCTAAAATGCTCGTTTCTTACCCAAATTCTTTGATTCTTTTTGCAAACTAACCCAAAACCTTTTTCCTTCAATCCATTACTACAATATTACCCAAAAACAACCTAGATCTAATAGAAAATTCGAATTTTGAAGGTTTTTGAAGCTTTAATGGTTTTTACTAAAAATCCAAATTCTTCATCAGAATGGATTGGATTCGATCCTAACTCGATTCTAAGCTTAATATATTAACAAAATGAAGCTATTTAATCCATAAGAACAAGAATTAATACCTCAAATCAGTTTTTTGATTTTTGACCCCTTTTTCTTCAAAAACTTGATAAACCCTTTTGATCTTCTGATTTTAACACCAAGTGATGGATTTGGATCGTTTTCAGATTGAAATTATGCTCTGATACCAATTGAAATGCATAAAAACACTAAATCAATCCATAACTTGATGTTTGATGATGAATATGGAGGAAAACTTGGTGAGAAAGAAAGGGTTTTTGAGAGAGAAACTAGAGAGAGAGAGATGAGAGCTTTTGCAGAAAATTGTAATTTGATTAATGGCAAAAGTTGGGAATTAAGCCTTACACTTTGGTACTTATACCATGGCTTAAATTCCTTGATTAATTAGAACTAATCCTAATCTAATCTAAACTAATATACAATGTTACATTTTACCCCCTAGACTATTAATTACAATAAAATAGTACCCAACATATGACAATAGTTATAGAATAACAAAATTTCCTCATTTACGACTTTGATATATAAAAAAGTCATAGTAGCTGACAATTTTGACTCAGATTCTGATGTGCACCTTCAGCGAATAGATTAAAAGAACATCGAATGTGTGGTTGAATTTGATATCCTTAATGTCGATAGGGTGGACCCAATTATATTTAGGTTGTGTCAACTAGAACGTCTCAAAGTTACCAACTGTTGTTCTTTGTTAGTTTCTCACGTTTAATTTATAGGTTTTGTTTTAGAGTTAACTGTAAGAATGGTTATACTAATCGAAGTTTGGAAATTCACCGAAAAATCACAAAATCGTGAAAAAAGTGTCTAAAACAAGGGTTTTTGGACCGAGAGGTCGGGTAAACCGGCTACGGCAGTTTATCACGTCGTAGCCTTCGTCGCGAGCTTCGATTTGGTTACTCGTGGGCTTGAAACGGACACCCGAGCTGAAAGTTATGATCGTTTTAGTATAACCCCTTTCGTCGCGCAATCTCGGGCCGAACACTTTGAGTTCTCGGGCCGAACACTTTGGGCCGAACACTTTGACTTCTCGGGCCGAACACTTTGGGCCGAACACTTTGAGCCGAACAGTTGACGGTTCTCGGGCCGAACACTTTGGGCCGAACACTTGGGCCGAACACTTTGAGTTCGGGCCGAACTTGTTACTATTCTCGGGCCGAAGTCTTTGAAAGAAGTTCGGGCCGAACTTGAATATGAAGTTCGGGCCGAACTTGTGATGTTCTCGGGCCGAAGTCTTTGAAAGAAGTTCGGGCCGAACTTGAAGATGAGTTCGGGCCGAACTTGTTACTGTTCTCGGGCCGAACAAGTTCTTGAGCAGAACAGTTACGAACAGCCCAAAATAAACACTAATTTGATCCTAAAATGCTCGTTTCTTACCCAAATTCTTTGATTCTTTTTGCAAACTAACCCAAAACCTTTTTCCTTCAATCCATTACTACAATATTACCCAAAAACAACCGAGATCTAATAGAAAATTCGAATTTTGAAGGTTTTTGAAGCTTTAATGGTTTTTACTAAAAATCCAAATTCTTCATCAGAATGGATTGGATTCGATCCTAACTCGATTCTAAGCTTAATATATTAACAAAATGAAGCTATTTAATCCATAAGAACAAGAATTAATACGTCAAATCAGTTTTTTGATTTTTGACCCCTTTTTCTTCAAAAACTTGATAAACCCTTTTGATCTTCTGATTTTAACACCAAGTGATGGATTTGGATCGTTTTCAGATTGTAATTATGCTCTGATACCAATTGAAATGCATAAAAACACTAAATCAATCCATAACTTGATGTTTGATGATGAATATGGAGGAAAACTTGGTGAGAAAGAAAGGGTTTTTGAGAGAGAAACTAGAGAGAGAGATGAGAGCTTTTGCAGAAAATTGGAATTTGATTAATGGCAAAAGTTGGGAATTAAGCCTTACACTTTGGTACTTATACCATGGCTTAAATTCCTTGATTAATTAGAACTAATCCTAATCTAATCTAAACTAATATACAATGTTACATTTTACCCCCTAGACTATTAATTACAATAAAATAGTACCCAACATATGACAATAGTTATAGAATAACAAAATTTCCTCATTTACGATTTTGATATATAAAAAAGTCATAGTAGCTGACAATTTTGACTCAGATTCTGATGTGCACCTTCAGCGAATAGATTAAAAGAACATCGAATGTGTGGTTGAATTTGATATCCTTAATGTCGATAGGGTGGACCCAATTATATTTAGGTTGTGTCAACTAGAACGTCTCATAGTTACCAACTGTTGTTCTTTGTTAGTTTCTCACGTTTAATTTATAGGTTTTGTTTTAGAGTTAACTGTAAGAATGGTTATACTAATCGAAGTTTGGAAATTCACCGAAAAATCACAAAATCGTGAAAAAAAGTGTCTACAACAAGGGTTTTTGGACCGAGAGGTCGGGTAAACCGTCTACGGCAGTTTAACACGTCGTAGCCTTCGTCGCGAGCTTCGATTTGGTTACTCGTGGGCTTGAAACGGACACCCGAGCTGAAAGTTATGATCGTTTTAGTATAACCCCTTTCGTCGCGCAATCTCGGGCCGAACACTTTGAGTTCTCGGGCCGAACACTTTGGGCCGAACACTTTGACTTCTCGGGCCGAACACTTTGGGCCGAACACTTTGAGCCGAACAGTTGACGGTTCTCGGGCCGAACACTTTGGGCCGAACACTTGGGCCGAACACTTTGAGTTCGGGCCGAACTTGTTACTGTTCTCGGGCCGAAGTCTTTGAAAGAAGTTCGGGCCGAACTTGAAGATGAAGTTCGGGCCGAACTTGTTACTGTTCTCGGGCCGAAGTCTTTGAAAGAAGTTCGGGCCGAACTTGAAGATGAGTTCGGGCCGAACTTGTTACTGTTCTCGGGCCGAACAAGTTCTTGAGCAGAACAGTTACGAACAGCCCAAAATAAACACTAATTTGATCCTAAAATGCTCGTTTCTTACCCAAATTCTTTGATTCTTTTTGCAAACTAACCCAAAACCTTTTTCCTTCAATCCATTACTACAATATTACCCAAAAACAACCTAGATCTAATAGAAAATTCGAATTTTGAAGGTTTTTGAAGCTTTAATGGTTTTTACTAAAAATCCAAATTCTTCATCAGAATGGATTGGATTCGATCCTAACTCGATTCTAAGCTTAATATATTAACAAAATGAAGCTATTTAATCCATAAGAACAAGAATTAATACCTCAAATCAGTTTTTTGATTTTTGACCCCTTTTTCTTCAAAAACTTGATAAACCCTTTTGATCTTCTGATTTTAACACCAAGTGATGGATTTGGATCGTTTTCAGATTGAAATTATGCTCTGTTACCAATTGAAATGCATAAAAACACTAAATCAATCCATAACTTGATGTTTGATGATGAATATGGAGGAAAACTTGGTGAGAAAGAAAGGGTTTTATAGAGAGAAACTAGAGAGAGAGATGAGAGCTTTTGCAGAAAATTGGAATTTGATTAATGGCAAAAGTTGGGAATTAAGCCTTACACTTTGGTACTTATACCATGGCTTAAATTCCTTGATTAATTAGGACTAATCCTAATCTAATCTAAACTAATATACAATGTTACATTTTACCCCCTAGACTATTAATTACATTAAAATAGTACCCAACATATGACAATAGTTATAGAATAACAAAATTTCCTCATTTACGACTTTGATATATAAAAAAGTCATAGTAGCTGACAATTTTGACTCAGATTCTGATGTGGACCTTCAGCGAATAGATTAAAAGAACATCGAATGTGTGGTTGAATTTGATATCCTTAATGTCGATAGGGTGGACCCAATTATATTTAGGTTTTGTCAACTAGAACGTCTCAAAGTTACCAACTGTTGTTCTTTGTTAGTTTCTCACGTTTAATTTATAGGTTTTGTTTTAGAGTTAACTGTAAGAATGGTTATACTAATCGAAGTTTGGAAATTCACCGAAAAATCACAAAATCGTGAAAAAAGTGTCTAAAACAAGGGTTTTTGGACCGAGAGGTCGGGTAAACCGACTACGGCAGTTTATCACGTCGTAGCCTTCGTCGCGAGCTTCGATTTGGTTACTCGTGGGC
The DNA here is from genome assembly GCA_963853835.1 of Calendula officinalis. Classification (NCBI taxonomy): domain Eukaryota; kingdom Viridiplantae; phylum Streptophyta; class Magnoliopsida; order Asterales; family Asteraceae; genus Calendula; species Calendula officinalis. The sequence continues at coordinate 46,874,502 of OY970832.1, read as the reverse complement.
TTGAAACGGACACCCGAGCTGAAAGTTATGATCGTTTTAGTATAACCCCTTTCGTCGCGCAATCTCGGGCCGAACACTTTGAGTTCTCGGGCCGAACACTTTGGGCCGAACACTTTGACTTCTCGGGCCGAACACTTTGGGCCGAACACTTTGAGCCGAACAGTTGACGGTTCTCGGGCCAAACACTTTGGGCCGAACACTTGGGCCGAACACTTTGAGTTCGGGCCGAACTTGTTACCGTTCACGGGCCGAAGTCTTTGAAATAAGTTCGGGCCGAACTTGAAGATGAAGTTCGGGCCGAACTTGTTACTGTTCTCGGGCCGATGTCTTTGAAAGAAGTTCGGGCCGAACTTGAAGATGAGTTCGGGCCGAACTTGTTACTGTTCTCGGGCCGAACAAGTTCTTGAGCAGAACAGTTACGAACAGCCCAAAATAAACACTAATTTGATCCTAAAATGCTCGTTTCTTACCCAAATTCTTTGATTCTTTTTGCAAACTAACCCAAAACCTTTTTCCTTCAATCCATTACTACAATATTACCCAAAAACAACCTAGATCTAATAGAAAATTCGAATTTTGAAGGTTTTTGAAGCTTTAATGGTTTTTACTAAAAATCCAAATTCTTCATCAGAATGGATTGGATTCGATCCTAACTCGATTCTAAGCTTAATATATTAACAAAATGAAGCTATTTAATCCATAAGAACAAGAATTAATACCTCAAATCAGTTTTTTTGATTTTTGACCCCTTTTTCTTCAAAAACTTGATAAACCCTTTTGATCTTCTGATTTTAACACCAAGTGATGGATTTGGATCGTTTTCAGATTGAAATTATGCTCTGATACCAATTGAAATGCATAAAAACACTAAATCAATCCATAACTTGATGTTTGATGATGAATATGGAGGAAAACTTGGTGAGAAAGAAAGGGTTTTAGAGAGAGAAACTAGAGAGAGAGATGAGAGCTTTTGCAGAAAATTGGAATTTGATTAATGGCAAAAGTTGGGAATTAAGCCTTACACTTTGGTACTTATACCATGGCTTAAATTCCTTGATTAATTAGGACTAATCCTAATCTAATCTAAACTAATATACAATGTTACATTTTACCCCCTAGAGTATTAATTACAATAAAATAGTACCCAACATATGACAATAGTTATAGAATAACAAATTTTCCTCATTTACGACTTTGATATATAAAAAAGTCATAGTAGCTGACAATTTTAACTCAGATTCTGATGTGCACCTTCAGCGAATAGATTAAAAGAACATCGAATGTGTGGTTGAATTTGATATCCTTAATGTCGATAGGGTGGACCCAATTATATTTAGGTTTTGTCAACTAGAACCTCTCAAAGTTACCAACTGTTGTTCTTTGTTAGTTTCTCACGTTTAATTTATAGGTTTTGTTTTAGAGTTAACTGTAAGAATGGTATATTTGATTTGGTCAAATTGCACGTTTGATCACCGTGGTTCAATAAGTACATACGCAATACCCCTAGTTTGTAATTTTGCGCAGCGGTGGTCCCTCCACCCTAACAGCGTTAAAAATGTCCGTTACTTGGAGGGTAATTTGGTCATTTAATATTTTATAATTAATTTACTCTTTTATAATTCACAATATTTATTTAATAAATTGATTGTATAATTTTTAATGCACAATGTAATATCCACTCCACTCCCACATGTGTCTTCTTCCCCAAATCTTCATCCACTTCCCAAATCTTTTTCCCCACATGTCAAACACAAATAAAACAAACACAAATAAATCTCTCCATCGTATCATTGCAATTTCCCCTTTACATACTTCACCTTATCACTCTTTAAATCCTTCATTTTCATGTTTCTTCACAACCTTTATATTCTTCCCATAAAAAACCACATGTTTTCACTAAAAGAAGAAAAATTCATGCTTGTATGCAACTCCCTGAACCAAAGCTGTTGAGAACCAAAGCTGTTGAGAATCTTGCTCCTGATGATTTGGGTATGTTTAATTCCAGTTAAATTGTTCAGTATTTACCATCACAACTGTCACAATTGTTCAGCTTAATTGTTGAGATTCTTGCTGCCGGCGAAATCGCCACGGTAGCTGAGGCACGGAGAAATCGCCGCCTGAAGCTGTTACGATCTTCACCATTTTCATTTGGGTTTCGTTATAGATGTGCAGGCACAAACTCTCACCGCCACCAGCTTCACCCGCCGGCCACCACCACCGTCTACCGCAATCTCGTTATAGATGAAAAGATTTGCGTTGATTTAAATAGCTCTAAAACACCGTTGTGGAGAAGCAGTCCCGCCGGTCCGAAGGTTTGTTCATCACTTAATTCTTCGTACGATTTCAGTTTTGTTCGATTTGAAGTTGCGTTGATTCAACTGGGCGATTTCGATTTTGTTTGATTTTAAGTTGCGTTAATTTGTTTTGTGAATCTGCCACAGTATATTTGTTTTGTGAATTTGATTATTTGGTAATTAACTAGGGTTTAGCAGTGGTAAAGATTTTTGGGAAGAAGATACATGTGGGACCATAAACGTTAAATGACCAAATTATGACCAAATTATATTGGACATTTTTAACGTTGTTAGGATGAGTGACCACTGCATAAAAATACAAACCATGGGTACTTCGTTTGCACTTATTGAATCACGGTGACCAAACGTGCAATTTGACAAATAACAAGGACCATACTTGCCATTAACATTTTATTTTAATAACAACATTAATGACGGTCAATTTTCTTTAATTTTTTTTTATTTTTTTTTTAATGAGTAGAAGATTGACTAATAGGGATAAACATTAATTAATTGTTTATTATCAAAATCCTTAGACTATCCTCATTAGAGCTTCGGGTATGGTAACGAGCCCCTAGCTCGCCGGACGCCACCTCGCCATCTGACCCCGACACCACACCGCCCGCCAAGTGAAACCCCTAGCTTCTCCGGCCAGCCCACGAGGCCAACGAGCCAATCAGAGGCCGCCACGTGGACTAGCCGTTGGCAACGACTGGTTTGGACGAAATTCAATTTTTTTTGTTTTTTTGTTTTTTTTTTAAATCTAACCAATTATAAATACCTCCTTTAAACATAACTTTTTTCCACACAACTCTCTTCAAACTCTCTAATATTTTCTACACTTTCTCTTCCAAATACTCAGAAAAATGTCTCAACAACCAAATGATTGGGTTATCGGTATGTTCAGACAATCAGTATCTTCCAACCCGTCTACACCATCGTCCCAACAATCAGTATCTTCCACCCAAAATTTCAAAATGCCGATGTATGGTACCAATATCTTATGCTAACCCCCGAACAAATGGCTCAATAACAACAATTTATTTTGTTGAACCAACAATTTCAACAAAACCCACTTCATGTATGGTCACAACCACAACCACAACCATCACAACCAACGGCTCAACACACGGCGGCATGCCAAAAGGGGGAAAAAGTTGCAACCAACCAAAATCGAACGGCGGTCCGATGGGACGACGCACAATAAAGGTTACTAGCCGAGTGTTGGGTTAGCGTTTCCGAGGATTCCGAGACGGGAAATGACCAAGCTGATGATTGTTTTTGGAACAAAGTCGTTTGGGAATTCAACATGGGCATTGAGGTGCCGCGTACCAAAGACGCGTTGACGGGGAAATGGGCGACTTTAAACACTAATTGTCAACGTTTCAACGTGTCTACAAACGTTTACAACGACTAGTAGAAGCGGATAAAATGAGGTTGATTTTTTGACGCGTGTCCGACAAGCGTTCCGTGACGAGTCGGCGTCAAAAAAACCGTTTAATAATGAAGGTGCTTGGGACATTTTGCGAAAATGTCCAAAATGGGACGCCCCCGACCCCATTTCGCTCTCAGATCACGAAGAACTTTTCGGGGAAGATATGAGACCACGTCCGACGAGAAAGTCTCGTAAGGCAAAAAAAAGTAGATCGGAAACTTCATCCGGCACCGCGGGGAGTTCCGCAGCCGACTTTGGCGAGACCATGATAGCCAAGTTTAAGCGGAAAAGTGAAGCCGCTTAATCCGCTTACGAAAGGTCAAAGACGCGGGACAATTTATTCATGACGTTGGAAGAATTGAAATTCCTCGGCACTAGCACCGAAGGGATGGCGCGCGCGGATAAGGCGAGAATCATCAAGCAAAAAAATGCAATTCGCGCAAAATACCCCGTAGATGACGATGAAATTGACGTTGAAGATAACGTGTAGTTTTTTTTTTTTTGGTATTTTTTTTAATGTTCGGTAATTTATTTTTTTCCGTATTTTTTTTCGGTATTTTTATTTGTAGTTTGTAAACTTTATTTTAATAAAGTATTAAGTTTTTTTAAAAACAAAAAAAGAAAAAAAAAGGGGTTGAGCCCAAATGCCTTAAGTGATGGTAGAGTGGGTATTTGGGGTTTTGAATGTAAAATGTGAAATAATGATGTGACGTCTAGGTGACGCAGAGGTGGCAGTCCGACTTGAGTGACCATACCTGATGCTCTTAGCAACCTAACTCAACCTAATTTTTTCACTGAAAAATAATTTCTCTCTTCCACCTACGGCCTACCCAATCTAATTTTTCATACACATTAATAACCCAACCCAACCCAACCTACACAAACTACCAATGAGAAAATTACTATTACGAAATAAAAAATAAATATTTTTAGTGACCCAAACACAACCTTTGTCCTCCACCATGACCTAGGTTACCTCTTTTGGTGACCCTCATTAATTTTTTTCATTATTATATTATGGTGACCTAACCTTTAGATATCCAAATAGGAGTAGTCTAATACCAGTTCACCAACAATTGTTTAATTACCTTTATAACTTGGAACACTTAACGCAACTTTGTATCCTGTTGGTTCCACGAGTATTTTTGTAATAGGTTTTGACCTTTAATCTCGTTAGTTAACAATTCCCTTGTTAAGTGGTAGAGAGTATATAATGTTGTAAGTTTGACTTTGGATGTAAGCTTTCCCACACTTATTGAATTACAGATTTTGAAAGCTCTTCCCTCGATCTTTATTCTCTCTCAAGCAAAACACACACAAACACACACTTGAATCTTCTATCTTCTTCAAATCACCATGGATTAGCTTGAATTCATTAGATTTAGATCTCTCAATTGGTATCAGAGCAAAAACTCTCTAAGAGTAGATCCAAATTCGTGATGATTTGATCCAGATCTGAGATTTTGATTGAAAAAGTTTTGTTCGTCACTTGAAAATTAATTTGCAAATTTTTCGTTTGGAATTGATGATTTGATTGAAGATTCATGTTTCTCCATTGATTCTAATAGGAATAGAATAAAATTTCGATCAATTTCATCAACAATTGATCATGATTCAGTGATTTTTGTGCAAAAGTTGAAAAACTCAAAAAGTGTCTGAAAATCGAAGAATTCGAGCTGTAGTTTTATGGATTGAGGAATACTATTGGATTCGAGTGTTAGGAATTGATTTTCGAGCAGTTTGTGATTGGAATCAATGTTTTTGGTTGAGAATTGAGCAAACTAGGATTAATTGGTGAGTTTTTGCTGTTCTGCGAAAGTTCTCGGCATCAAGAAATATCTCGGCTCGAAGAAGGTTTCCGGCTTGAATCAGGTTCTCGGCTCGACAAAGTGTTCGGCTCGACTCGAACCAAACACTGTTCTTGGCTCAAACAAGAGTTCGACTTTAACTGTTCTCGGCTCGAGATCTTTGACTGTGCAAAGTTTTCGGCTCGAGATCTTTGACACTTCTCGGCCCGAACTACTCTTCGGCTTGGCCCGAACCATTTATTGTTCTCGGCTCGAACAAAGTATTCGTCTCGAACAAACTCAAAGAGTTCGGCTCGACTCGGACAAAACACTGTTCTCGGCTCGGCTCGAATCAAAAGAGTTCGGCTCAAACAAGTTCGACTAGGTTACTGTTCTCGGCCCGAGATCTTTAAAATTGTTTCAAAATGTCTTCTAAAGATGCACTCACAATCGGAACTGATCTGAAACCACCGGTTTTGTATAGAGGAGAATATGCTCAGTGGAAGAAACGATTTCTTCACTTTGTCAAGAATCAGGAGTTACATAAAGAAATTATGGAATCACTCACTCATGGGGAAGCAGTATTTTATTATGACATCATTATTGATGCAACTACTACTCCTCCACTTATTGGTGGTAAACGTATAATTCCTCCCGAAGAATATGATGCTCAACAAAAACGACGTGCCAAAGCCGATCTTCAAGCATTTTCATTTATGCTTCAAGGACTGCCAAATGAAATCTACAACAGTTTGGACAGCCTTGAAACGGGTAAAGAGCTATGGGATGAAATCAGAAAGCAAATGGAGGGCACGGTTTTAGGAAACAAAGCTAAAATGGTTTCTGCTTTGAACAATTATCAAACATTCAGAGCTACAATCGGAGACGACCTGGAGAGCACTTATCATCGGTATTGTACTTTGTTGAATGATCTTCGCAAAAACTACTTGCGAAAAGAGAATTTGGAGGTGAATATCAAATTTATCAATTGTCTTCTTCCTGAGTGGGAAATGTTTGGGAATAGTGCCATGCAACATAAGGATCTCAGTCTGATTGATATTCATGAACTGTTTGAATATTTGCACCAAAATGAGCCAATGGTCAAAAACTTAACTAAAAGTCGTCAAGAGACAGCTCAAAACCGCCAGGAGACTGCCGATACCCTTTCATTCCTCACTAAGCAACATCATCAGTATTCTACATATCCTAAAATGTCAAAAAATGTAGAACCGTCTGCATACTCACCACCTGATGATATGGAAAAAGATCTTGAGGATGTACTTCAAGCAATGTCCCTAATCTCAAACTATCAGAAGAAGTGCTACTCAAAACCAACAAACAACAACCAAAGATACTCATCCAACTTTAAATCTGATCCACCTACTTCATCTACAACACAACCAACTGAAAAGTCAAAGCTCATACCCTTGGATCCACAGAAAAAATGCTACAATTGTGGAATTGCTGGACACTACTCACGTGATTGCAAGAAACCTAAAGTCCGTGATTCAGAGTTCTTTAAAAGGAAGATGATAATGGCCAAACAAATCGAAGCAGGAAAAGTGTTGTTAGCAGAAGACCTTCAATGGATGGAGGAGTCGGATCCGGAAGATGAAGAACATGATGCCAACCTGTGCTTTATGGCGAGAGAAAATGCTGAGGTTGCTGAAAGAATTGCTGAGACAGATCGCGAGGATGGCAAGGTACACACGTCTCTTCCCTCTAATGAAAATAATTCCAATAAATCTGATACTTGTTTTATTCCAAAGCAGACATCTGAAGTTGTTTCGTTAAAACAAAACCATTTAAATGCACAAAATTTAAATACTCAACTTCAAGATAGCTTAACTGCTTTGGAAAAACAAAATGTACAAAATCTGAAACAACAACAACAGTTTTCACACAAGAAAAACTGAGGTTACAACAGCAAGTATCAGAGTTTAAAGATAAATATGATCATAATTACAAACTTTACTCTAAAGTTTAGGGTGATTATCAAGTTAACAAAAATAGTATTGCACGTAAAGAAAAAGATTTTGAAGCAATTGAAAAACAATTTAACTCACTAAACTCTCAAATCAAAGAGTTAACAGAGGAATTACATGATCAAAAAGTTCTTGCATCAAGAGAAACGAGAAATAAACAATACATGATTCAGACGTTTAAAAATGAGACTCATAAATTGAATTCACATATCAAAAATCTTGAAGAATTAATTGTAAAACGAGGACATACTGATCAAACCATTCATTTAAACAAGCCCAAAGATTTTAAATATTTCAATTCGAGAGAAGGGCTAGGCGCTGATAATCCAGAATATCTTAAAAAGGCGTGTAAAATGGTTCCAACATTATATGATCTCCGATACAGAGATATAAAGCCAAGCTTTATCAAAATGACAAACGAAGAGGAAGAAATTGAGACGTTTAACAGAGCTAAAAAGGAGAATGTGCAAATTAGTTTCAATTACACTGAGTTAAATAAAATATATGAAACTAAAAAGGCAAACTTTGAAAATGATGATTATTTTCCAATTATTACACCAGAAGAATTTGAGATTAAAGGTGATGTTGTACTACAACAAAAAGTCACACCAAAGATTTACATACCATCTCTAATTCTAGAAAGGAAAATCTGTCAATTGGAAAATGAAATAGATAACACACATAAGGCATTTGACAAAGAAAAATCCGGTTTACAAAACAAAATTCATGAGTTAGAAAATCAAATAGCTAACGTGCTTAAAACATCTGTTTCTGGTCAAAGTGCTTCTTCAAAGCCAAAGTCTCACACTGATAATTTCTCAACTCCTAAAATTACAACTCGTTTAAAACAAAATTCTAATTCTCCTGTTTTAAAATTTTCAGATAAAAATTTAAATTCCACGTACAAGAGACCAATGCAAGGCGGGGTGAAAGAAGTTGAGCAGTTTCAGAAGTCTAAATCAACTAAGTCTAGTATGCTTAAGTCAAAGGAACTTAAGAAGTCTAGATTTTCTTCGTTTTTAGATTCTTCATTTTCTAATTCGAATAAATGTAATAACTCAACAAACTTTATTTCTCCTGCTATACGTTATGGCATTGTTTATGATTCTGCAATTTATCGTCCTGTTAATCATTCTGTTAATGGTGTTAATTGGTTGCTAAAACGGATAAAAATGGTAAAAAGGTTTATTTTGATCGAAAAACTAATAAACCAATTTCTCAATATGATACACGATATTTTGTAAGAAAAGATGCTCCGTGTGGTTCTCGACATGATGTACTTCATAAAAATGGCTCCATCATTCATTCATGTACAAATTGTTACCCAGAACTGTGCAAAACAATGCTCTCAGGATCTAAAACATCTCTAACTACACGTTTTTCTCCAAAAACTCCAAAATTAGTTTATCGTGTAGTTTCAGCACCCAAATCGTCAAACCTTGTTTATCGGGTTGTTTCACCATCCAAATCTACACACTCTGGTGTCTCACCTACTTCTCACAAGCAACATCAAAAACAATCCAAGTTTGTTAAATACAAATGGATTCAAAATGAAAAATCAAACTGGATTCTACATTCCCCTAAACAATCTTTCCAATGGATCATAAAAGTACCAAAAATAGAACTGCCTCCTTGCAGTTCTCAAACTCTCTAAATTCATAATGTTTCAATCATTCTTCATAAAACTTTGTTTACTAATCGTTTAGGACCCATTTCTGATTGGGTACCTTTTTGTTTTAATTGTTTTATGTAGAATGTATGGTATCTTTATTCTGGTTGTACAAGACACATGACTGGAAACAAGGACTTGTTAACAAATTTTAGAGACAAATATTTGGGTACGGTTCGGTTTGGAAATGATCATCTAGCTGCCATCATGGGTATTGGTGATATCATTCTTCACCATTTGGTCATTCGAAATGTGGCGTATGTTGATGATCTCGCTCACAATCTCTTTAGTATTGGTCAATTCTGTGACAAAACGTTGGAAGTTAACTTTCGAACTAAGAAATGTGCTGTTCGCACCTATGATGGTGACGAACTTCTTACCGGAAAACGTGATACAAATTTATTTACTATCAATTTAAATGATGTGGTCCCACTTGAAGAAGTTTGTTTAATGTCCACAGCATCTTCAGATGAATCTTGGTTATGGCACCGTCGCCTCTCTCACCTTAACTTCAAAACAATCAATAAATTGGTAAAAGGTGGTCATGTATCTGGTGTTCCGGATGTTAAATTTGAGAAAGATCATCTATGTTCGTCGTGCGAAATGGGCAAAATGACTAAGAAGTCTCATAAGTCCAAACCAGTTCAAAGTACTTCAAAACCGCTTGAATTACTTCATATGGATTTATGTGGTCCCATGAGCGTTCAATCTTTAGCAGGCAAACGCTATGTGTTGGTAATTGTTGATGATTATTCTCGTTATACATGGGTTCATTTCTTACGTACAAAAGATGAAGCAGCTAATATCATCATAGCCTTTATCAAGAAAACCCAAACAAATTTAGACTTAAGAGTACATACCATTCGTACTGATAATGGAACTGAATTTAAAAATCAAACGTTAGATTCTTTTCTTGAATCAGTTGGTATAACCCATCAATTTTCCGCTGCCCGTACACCTCAACAAAATGGGGTTGTTGAACGAAGAAATCGTACATTAGTTGAAGCTGCTCGTACCATGCTTTCATATTCTAAACTCCCATTATCTCTTTGCGCAGAAGCTATCAGTACGGCCTGCTTCACTCAAAATCGTTCAACCATCAACAAAACATACAACAAAACTCCATATGAATTAATCAATAAACGAATTCCGAATGTCAAATTTTTACATATTTTTGGGAGTCGATGTTTCATCCTGAATGATAAAGATAAATTGAATAAATTTGATGAAAAAGCTGATGAAGGAATATTTGTGGGATATTCACGAGACTCCGCTTCTTATAGAGTATATACTCGGTCAAATCGGACGATTAGGGAAAGTGTTAACGTTAATTTTGATGAGACTTTTCCAATTGAGTCACTCACTTCAGAAATCAAATCTCCGTTACCTTCATCATCTCCTTCCACATCGGAAAATGATCTTGATATTTTATTTGAATATTTTTATGATGATTATCATACATCCGACACAGATCATTCGAGAAAGCTGACGATCAAGTTCCATCAGTGGCTGATGTTCAATCTATTACAGTACCTGAAATGCAAAATTCAAGTTCCACTGATTCTCCATCTCCTACTTCCAGTGCTCACAATACAATCTTAACTGATTCAAATTCTTCTCAATCATTGGACAACCAATCAACACCGGATACTCACTCACCTCCTGCTCAAGCTGCTAATACATCAGACTCATCTTTAGATGAAGCTCAAGTTCAACCTTTGGTGATTGATTTTTCCAAATTCAATGTTACACGTGTTGATACACCGCCCTCTGCAACCAACACTCAAACTGCAATGATCCCACATCCAACATTTACTGATACGTCAAACATTAATCCGGGTCAACTGCCACTTCCGCATTCTCTGAAATGGACAAAAGATCATCCTCTTCATCAAATAATTGGTAATCCTGAATCTTCTGTTCAAACTCGTAAAGCCACTGTCGACGAATGTCAATTTTCTGCTTTTCTAAGCTCAGATGAACCTAAGAAAGTCAGTGAAGCTCTGTCAGACCCTGACTGGATTCTTCCTATGCAAGAAGAAATAAATAAATTCGAACGCTTAAAAGTTTGGCGTCTTGTTCCAAAACCTCCCGGAAAATCTGTTATTGGTACTAAGTGGATTTTCAAAAATAAAAAGGATGAAAATGGGATTGTAATTCGTAATAAAGCACGTTTGGTCGCGAAAGGGTATGCTCAACAAGAGGGTATTGACTTTGAAGAAACGTTTGCTCCGGTTGCACGAATAGAAGCCATTCGTATATTTTTAGCATATGCAGCACATAAGAATTTTACTATCTATCAAATGGATGTAAAAACTGCATTTTTAAATGGCATACTCAAAGAAGAAGTGTTCATTCATCAACCCGAAGGTTTTGTAGATCCACACTTTCCTGATCATGTGTATATTCTCGACAAAGCTCTATATGGTTTAAAACAAGCTCCTCGTGCTTGGTATGATGTGCTATCCAAATTCTTAGAGGATTGTGGTTTTTCAAAAGGTAAAGTTGATACCACTCTCTTCATCAAGCGTCAAGGGGAAGATATTATACTCATTCAAATTTATGTCGATGATATCATTTTTGGATCTACAAATCCCAAATACTGCAAAAAGTTCTCTGATCTTATGGTTAAACGTTTCGAAATGAGCATGATGGGTGAAATGAATTTCTTTCTTGGTCTTCAAGTTCGCCAATTACCTACAGGGATCTTTATTAATCAATCCAAGTATATCATTGATCTTTTGAAAAAATATCTCATGGATGATTGTAAACCAATTTCGACACCGATGTCGCCTGATTCTAAATGCATGATGATCCTGATGGTAAACTTGTTGATGTCACTAATTATCGGGGGATGAGTGGATCACTGTTATATCTAACCTCGAGTCGACCAGACATTATGTTCTCTACATGCATATGTGCTCGGTATCAGGCTGCTCCTAAAGAGTCACATCTTCAAGCAGTCAAGCGTATATTTCGTTATCTAAAGGGTACTCGAGATCTTGGTTTGTGGTATCCTAAAGAAACTTCGTTTGATTTGTCTACTTTTTCTGATGCCGATCATGTTGGGTGTATGCTGGATCGCAAGAGTACCTCTGGAAGTGTCCAATTTCTGGGAGATAAGTTGGTGAGCTGGTCTTCTCGAAAACAAAATTGTGTTTCTCTCTCCACTGCAGAAGCAGAATATGTTGCTGCTGCAAGTTGCTTATCCCAGGTAATTTGGATGCAATCGCAATTAAAAGATTATGGCTTTTTGTACAGATGTATTCCTTTATATTGTGATTCACGAAGTGCAATTGCAATTTCATGCAATCCGGTTCAACATTCCAAAACTAAACACATCGATCTTCGATATCATTTTATCAAAGACCATGTTGAACAAGGTACTGTGGAATTGTACTTCGTGTCAACCGATCTTCAATTAGCTGATTTGTTTACCAAGGCTTTAGACGAAAAACGTTTTAACTTTCTTGTGTCTAAGCTTGGTATGCTAAATCTCAAATCTTAAACCGTTTTACTGCTTTATTTTTTTTTATTGTTTTTGTCTTTATTTTCATTTTTTTTTAATAAAGAATAAAATGGCTTTCAAGTACATCTGCTTGAAACCCGTTCTTAAATGACTTAATTGGTTGAGGGGGAGAACTTTTATTCACTTGTCAAGGGGGAGAAAATTGACATTCTTATGTCAATGGGGAGCATAACCGCTCTATGATTTTTGAAAAACAACCGTCGAGGGGGATCATCTTTTTATAATCACTACATACTATTTTGGTGCTCCTTTCAAATTTTTTTTTTTTTGTAATTATCAATATGGGGTGTCAAATTTTGTAATATCCGTAAACGATCTCATCACCAATCTCAATTGGTACTTATTGCATCTGTTTATTACAAATTTTCTAATTCTATCTTGCTAATAAAATTTTTTTTACCTCAAACAGTTTTTTCAACCTCTTTCAAAATTTACAATAACACAAGCTTATCAATGTTGAGTATTAGCTTTTGCAATATTCGTGTTGGTACTGATTGCATCTGTTTATTGCAAATTCTCTTATTTCTCATTGCTACCTTTGTGTTCCTACATTGTCAAAAATTTTCAATTGTAAATCAAATTTTTTTTCTCCTTTCAAAGACGATTATCATTTTTCAACTTGTTACTAAATTACAAACATTTTCTTTTAATCATATTGAGTTGTTGACATCACAATCTCATAAATTCTTTATTAATCTGTGATGCTCAACATTCCGAACTTGTTTTAACTCACTTTGTGCTCACTTTGTGCTCACATTGATGTGTTCACAACGTAGGATATATATTTTGTTGTCATATTCGTAAACGATCTCTTTACTAGTCTCGATTAGTAAAGATTGCATATGTTTATGACAAATTTTTCGTCTCTTGCGTTGTGGCTCAATTTTTCTAAACCCTGATTTTGCACATCAATTTTCAATTTTTCAAAGATACGTGTTTGTAACACTCAACACAATTTGTTGTTAAATTCATCGATCTCTTTACTGATTTCAATCAGTACTGATTGCATCTGTTTTTAACACCATCTTGGATTGATTGTTCTTACTACTTTTTAAACGATTTTCAGTCTTAAACGCTCCGTGGAGAAATCATTTTTCATCTTCTCAAAACTGCTCAGATTCAATTCTGACTTTCTCCAGTTCTCACACACTTAAAATCGTTTTGTATGCACATTGTTATGTCATTGATCTTTGTATATCCGTCGATCTCTTCAGAGAAGATTGCATCTTTGTAAGTGGTATACTTCACTGATCTTTGATATAACCAAACAAATTGATTTCTTTTAAATTTCGAATATTTGATTAACAATGTCTCTAATCATCGTGTTTGTCATATCCGTAAACGATCTCTTTACTGAAGTTCTTCAGTAAAGATTGCATCTGTTTATGACTTCACGTGATCATTGACATTGCTATTCTTCATTTTCAAATATTTTTCTCAAAACATTCAAAGGATTAAATGAATTTGTCGAGTACTACATGTTTCTGGTTCTCATTCCGATCTTGGCTCTCGATTTTCACCGACACACCATTCCTCTCTCCGTTTCCAAAACGCAACTATTCAGCTTTATCATGAGGACCCTGGTCATGATCCTCATGAGGGGGAGAAAAAGAGCAAGAAATAGTTCAAATATTGGATGTATAAATGAACAACGTCAAAAAGAACCACAAACATCCCATCAAAGAAGAAAATTCATAACACATGTACTCAAATCAACTGCAAAATCAGAAACGTTTTAGATCAAGTGATTAAGAAAAAGAGAAAATGATAATTGGTGTACTACACAGAAAAACAAGTGAAGAAGAGCAAAACCGAATCATCAACGGAATCTCTCTCCAAAACCTCAACCAACTCAATTCAAAACTTAATCGTACAAATCATTCTTACCAAACCAAACACACACATCTACAAGCTTAACCGTAAAAATCATTCTTTCCAAAGTTCATAAACAACCATATTCATACAAAAGCTTAACTGTTCAAATCTGTTGTTCCATACAAAATACAAATCATTCACATTCATCCAAATTTTAAACGTACATATCATTCTTACAAAAAACAAACACACACATCCAACACTTTAACTGTCAAATCATTCAAAAACATCATCATTCTATACTCAATATAATCCTCTACCACAAAATTCCAAAAACAACCTCTCCATTATCTGAAAACCCAGTCAAATCCTTACTTAACTGATATTCCATTTCCCAAAGTTTTCAAATCTTTAGTAAATCAGTTATAGGATTTCCTCACTCAAAGATTATCAACGAAAAACATATTCCCTTTGAGTACCTTAAACTTCCAGATTTCTGCAAATGTTTTGTTCTTAAAATACAGAAAAACATTTTCTTGCCAAAGATAGATGATAACAAGAATCTGAAGTTTGAAGACTGGGATGACGTATTAAAGATCAAAAAGGGGGAGATTGTTAGGACTATTTTTGTAATAGGTTTTGACCTTTAATCTCGTTAGTTAACAATTCCCATGTTAAGTGGTAGAGAGTATATAATGTTGTAAGTTTGACTTTGGATGTAAGCTTTCCCACACTTATTGAATTACATATTTTGAAAGCTCTTCCCTCGATCTTCATTCTCTCTCAAGCAAAACACACACAAACACACACTTAAATCTTCTATCTTCTTCAAATCACCATGGATTAGCTTGAATTCATTAGATTTAGATCTCTCACAGACATAACTATAATTACGGTTAAACTTGTTTTCGTTAAAAAACTTCCATACAAAATAATTTAAAATTTGGGGTTGACAGTCAAACATGGAAAACTTTTAAAAACCTTATTTATATTGGTAATTTTCTAATTGATATTAATATTGACAGCTCCTTTTCAAATCAAATTCATCATTTAACGGAAAAACTTTTGCTCGAAAAAGAATTAAATAATTAGTTACAAGAAATGTTGATAGATTCTAAAACTCAATTTCTGAATATATCAAATTTGGTGAAAAATATCTTAACCAATTTGAGGAAACCAAATCTCTTAAAATTTAAAACAGAGAGCTACATAATCAATTATTTGTGTTAAATAACAAATTTGAAACTGAAGTTGTTAAAGTCAATCAAACTATCTCAGAAAAAGAGTCAAAATAAAAAATCTAAATGACACAAAAGATCAAGTAATAAATAGTCAAAATGATAAATATTACAAATTATACATCGACACATTTTATGAATATCAAATAATGAAAAGTTGTTTAGAACGAAAACTAAAAGAATTTGATGAAAATGAAAAAAAAAATCATATCATTATCTTCTCAAATCAAGGATCTTTAAAATAAACTTCATGATCTTAACATTACCTCGTCCAATGAGATTGATCGTCAACTCTCAACAATTAATCGTCTCACCTATGGTAAAGATCAGTTAGTGTCTCATGTCAAACATTTAGAAGAACTTATTGCCAGAAGGGGACAAACAAATCAAACCATTCAGTTAAACAAACCCAAAGATTTTAAATACTTAAATTCTAAATAAGGGTTAGGAGCTGATAATTCGTACTACCTCAACAAGGCTAGAGATGTACTTCCAACATTGTACGACTATAGCTACATGAATAAAGGTATCTGGAAAAGCTTTTTATGAATGACCAAGGAAGAAGAAGAAATTGAGAATTTCAACAGAGCCAAAAAAGGGAAATGCTCAGTTTAGCTTTACTTATTCCGTTTTAAATAAAACATATGAAACTACAAAAAGCTAATTGTGAAAACGATGAATACTTTTCAATATTAACCCTTAAAGAGTTTTCAATTCAAGATGATGCAGTCATTCAACGGGTAATAGAACAAAAACTTTATGTGCCAAGTCCGATTCTTGAAAAGAAAATCTGTCAACTTGAGACAGACATTGATACTACACAAAAATCTTTTGATGAAAAGAAACTAAAGTTGCAAACTAAAATTCAAAATCTAGAAGCTTCTTTAGTGTCTTTACAAAAATATGTTAACAAACTAGAGCCAATTGCCGATCTAACAAAACAACTTCATGATTCCAATCATCTGAATAGTTTAAACATCGAAAAATATGATTATGTTTGTGCTAAAAAATATATTTTGACTAATAAATCAAACAACTAAAATGTAATTTTGTATCAGATTTACAAAAATATATCAATATTTTTAATATTGAGAAAACAAAAATGTTAAACGAAATTACATCTCTTGAAAATGCTCTTTCTTCATCACGAACTGAAAACGATGGTTTGAAACTAAAGGTTGCACTTCATACACCTAATATCACCGATAAAAAAAATGAGCGATACAAGTTCCGATTAAGATTTACACCGGTGAATCTTCAAAATCGGTTTCTAAAAAGGTTTCACAATTTACAAGTTATTCTCGTCAAAAGAGTAAAAAGTTGTTTCTGAATTTTACCAAGCATATCTTTTGTAATATTGCCGGAACATTCATAGTGATACCAACATTATTGGTATTCCACGATGATTGAATGGAAATCCTACCAGTGCTAACATTAAAGCCAACGTTGAACATAGGTCACTCAGTCTTCAACTAATATGTTACTGGACAATCTATGTGATCCCTGTTTACCCTGATTGATTTGCGGTGCTAAATTTGATGATCGTACTTTTACATTAACAATAGTTAAGGAATCAAACGATGAACAATAGACCGTATTCTTACATTATAAACAGCGATCAAGGTTTAAATGATAAATGTGATGTATATTGATTAATACAAAAAAATGAATAAATCATTATTCAACACATTTTTATGCAGAGGCATATTCATATTCAATTTATTTCTTCCTTAAATTGAGGATTCAACTTAATTCTATCTCGCAGAATTTCACATTTACATGATGAATAAGATAAATCATATTCATCATGAGGGGAGAAGATATATTACTTAGATTCTTTACATAAATAATTAATGCATTCAACTAAAATTCTTCTAAAAGCCTAATATCCGGGAACAAATTTAGGGGAATCTTTCAATATATAGAGATTATAAATACATTTGCGCAGTTTACTAAACACTAATACGATATATGCCCCAGTTAAGGGGTGGTAAAGAAGAAATCAAAAATCTAAGGAAGATATCAAACAACTTTCGTAGTTGAATCAGGTAATTCGTTCATCGAGGAGTAAATTTCAAAACATTTAATCAAACTCCAGTGAAGAAATAATTATTTGTTTGAGGGGGAGCGTCAACTTTATCAAAATTTAAAGTTTCAACTAAAGATTATATGTTCAAGATAAATTTCAATATCTTTAATACAATTTATCTAGATATTACCTCAATAACAATTATCAAGAATTATAGATAGACATAAAATCCCAAAGATCAAGAAAGACGTATGCTGCTAATTAATCAAGATTTATTAATATAGGTCTTATTATTAGTCGATCAATATGTATCTTCAAAGAAAAGTCTTCAAAATATTTTTTGTGGTTGAAAGCTACAAGAAGTATTCATATCACATGTTATGATGTTAATAAAGCTCAAGCTGATCATAATACAAGATTATATAAACGAGAAATCTACTAGGTCCAGCTTTTGCTAAAGATGAAGGCTTCGAAGATACTCTTCCCAGACTGTTTCTACAAAAAGGGATATTGTTGGATAATAATTATAGTAACTAATAGTCTAGGGCTTAATGAGTAATTAGTCCTAATTAGGCCTTAGTATATATAACTAGGTCTAAGGCTAATCACACCAAGTTTTGCATAATTGTAATTATAATATACATAGCAAAATATCTTCTTCAAGTTATCTCTCTAGATCTCTTCATCTCAATATTCCTAATTTTAATATAGTTATTGCTTAATCTTTGATTTATCATGAATTATCAATCCACAGTTACACATCATACGATTAAGAGATTCATATCAACTATTAGAAGTATACCAATTGTAAGCACAACTACAAAATATGACGCAGACACAAATGTAAAAGAATGAATCCTTTTAATTATTTTCTTAAAGCTCATGACCGTGTCAAGAAAAGGGTTCCACGGAAAAGGTCATAACTTTCAGGCCCGAAAATGTTATTTTTTATAGTAATTTGCATTTTTATGTTTTTTGTTTATTATTTTGGACTTTGTTATAGGCCAAGCTTACAACTCGTTAGTCTTTTTTGGCACATTTGAAATTATGGCCATTATTTAGTGTTTGTTTGTTTGTGTGAGTGAAAGTAGTAGTTTATGTTTTCATCAAAATTGAGTTTTCTATTAAAATTGTGTTATTGTGTTCAACATGGTTTTGGAATAGATAGTCCCAATATTCATAGAATCAACAGGACACATTAGTTGAAGAATATAACTTTTTTTTATTTTTTGAAAAAAAGGGAACACCTTGATAAAGAACTTCGGCATTGTCATCACACAATATAACTTGTAGGCTAGTAGTACGTGGGTTTTCTATCTCGATGGACTCATTATTTGGTATTTAGTGATATGAAATATTTTCTCTCAAGATTAATTATTAAGCACAACTTGTTCATGTCGCATGTCTATAAAATTAATAATAGTGATAAATACCGAAACTGGTACGTTTAAACCAGTTTTATTAAACCTAATCGTTTTCATAACTCGACCAATGAAAGAATCATATAACATCTCATAACATCATAATATTATATTTTATGTATTGGCGAAGGTGCAATAATGAGTAATCATCTAGGTCCGTCGTTAGGGTACAATGAACGACTTTGACTTGAAGAATATATGCTTGATGGATCCACCGAGTCCATTAATGGGTTAATCGAGGCATTATATAGGTCCGATTGTTCTCCCTCACTCATTTGGCTAAGACCATCTTTGCTATCATGTTGATAATTATTAACCCATGGTTGCTTTGTATATTTCCTTAAAGCCTCTAATTTCACTGCCACTTCCTTCATTGTTGGTCTATCATAACCATTCATGCAAATGCATTGCTTCACAAGAGAAGCAATTTCTTGAAGTTGCTCAAGTGAACCCTCTCTAACCACTCTCGAGTCAAGAATTTGGAATAACTTATTCGTTCTTAACGAAACGAGGAAATAAGTAGCTAAGTTTATTTCCACTTGACTCCGATCCGTGCAAAGCGGCTTCTTACCGGTTAGAAGCTCCAGAAGCACAACTCCAAAACTATAAACATCGCTCTTATCTGTTAATTGACTTGTGTGAAAGTATTCAGGATCTAGATATCCTAATGTCCCTTGAACCATTGTAGTCACTTGTGTTTGATCCAAAGGTATCAATCTAGAAGCCCCAAAGTCCGAAATTTTAGTGACTAAGTTCTCGTCTAATAATATGTTGGCCGACTTCACATCTCTATGGATAATCGGCTTTGAAGCAGCCGAGTGAAGGTATGCAAGTGCTCCAGCCGACTCGATAGCAATTCTTAAACGATGATCCCAAGATAGACTTGTCATTCCATTTTTATGGATATGATCAAATAAAGTGCCGTTTGAAACACATTCATAGACTAGTAACGGGACTTCACTCTCCAAGCAACAGCCTAAAAGCTTGACAACGTTGCGATGATTAATCTGAGTAAGAATAACCACCTCATTGATAAATTGGTCGATCTGGCTCTCATCCATAACTCGTGATTTCTTTATGGCGACAATATTTCCATCGGATAAGATGCCTTTATATACAGTCCCGTAGCCACCACGACCAAGAATCCTGTCGTTAGCGAAGTTTTTGGTAGCTTTTTCTAGCTCTTCGGTAGAGAATATCTTTGTCGACTGATTGACACCGTTAAACTCATTTGAATCAATTTGTTGTTTCAACAACATGCCCCCATTTTTCAAGAAGAATTTTTCTCTAAGTTTGATAGTCTTCCTTCTCTTGTGGCTGAAATACAGCCATCCCATTCCCACAAGTATTGACAAGAATCCAAACCCCATTCCTACAAAAAATAAACACTTTGTTTAATTGCGCTTTAATGGTGCGGTTACTTTTATTATTTGTGTGGTACGAACCACACCATTATATATTGGTACTTAATTATATGACATTTCTTGGTGCGGTTTGTTAGTTGCACCAATTAATAACATTAACCGCACCAACAAACGTCATATGTACTAGTGAAACCTCAATTTGGTGATCATGAAAGTATTAGGTTAATTACTCACCAAGAGACAACTTAAGGGCGGGGGATTTTGAATTCCTAGATGTGCAACCGCTACCATCCATTCTTCCGTCTCCTTCGTATCCGTGAGGACACGAACAATTGAAACTTCCTGGAAGATTAGTACATATCCCGTTACATGGATTAATTCGTGGATCTGCACACTCGTCGATATCTATAAAACGAAAATAAAAACACGTTATAATTTACATCTCTTTTGAAAGGATATTGAATTAAAGATGAAAAATTGTAACTAACCAATGCAACCAGGAGAAAGGTAAGGATTGCCTTGATAACCATTTTTGCAAGAACACCTATACCCTCCATTACCACGCTTAAAGTCCACACAAACACTATTTTCTTTACAATAGTAATCGCTTGTGTTGTTGTAATCGTCACAACTCCTACTCCCAATCACCCAATTAAGGACCACCGGAACGGTCTCGATTATTCGATTGACGAAACCAGGATTGGCTAAATCCGAAGCACCCCGAAAGGTAAATGAAGTTTGCTCTCCAAGGAAAGTGTAGCCGCATTTATTGAAAGACCAGATTTTGGTGTGAGATTCGAGTGTGAATAAGGTGAGTAAGTAAGTTTGTAAACCAGTGGGCAAGCTTGTTTCGCAACACCCCAAACCTAAACAAAGTACCAAAAATACCAAGTCAAATTCGATTTGAGTTTTTTAAAGTTCAGTTTTATCAACGATACGAATATAAGATTATACTACTACTACTTAATTGTTCAAGATAGTGTTTAATTTTCTTATAATCTCAAATAACAAATCTCAATTATTGATCAATTATACTCCCTCCATACCCTAAAAAACTTCTCAGTTCACTCTAAATTTTTGTTACACAAAAAACTTCTGATTTCTTACATCTGATAGGCTCCGCCTAATATAATACTATTATTACGAAGGACCACACTACTAACTATACAGTACCTATCTTTCTCTTTCCAAATCAGTCTTACATATATTTTAATCAAAATTATTACCAATGACTACACCACTAACTATCACTTTAAAACTTGTGTCAAAGTAAAATGAGAAGTTTTATGTGGCACAGAAGGAGTAATTAATAATCAAGATTAATCATATATTTTACATGGAGGAATATTTTGGTCATTTGACATCTACATAAATTTTAATCCAATTTTTTTTATTTTGAAAAGAAAAAGTTAATTTTTTTATAATTTTTTTTCATTAAAAAAAATAATATTATGTGATAACAACTTGTGATTCCATAAACAATCACATGTGATTTTTTATATAATCAAATGAGATTACATACTTGATCACATGTTATATTTTTATACAATGACATGTGTTAAATATATAATGTGATGTTCACATAATATTTTCTTTTTTAACGAATAAAAATAAAATAAGAAATTAAAAAAAAAATTATATTAGTGTCAAATGATCAAATACCACTCTATGTAAAAATATATTATTAATCGTTACTGTTAGTTATTATTATCAAATGGTTTACTTAATTTGTTTTTCAGATTGATTATTATACTTCATATGGTTAACAATTAAAACCTGAACATGAACCGACGGTGACATCTTCAAGACTAGAGCACCCAGATACACATCCACTACTGAAATCCTTGCCTTCGATTGCGGTCACCGGTGAGACCAACGTGAACTCGTCACACCCAACAGCATACACTTTGTTCCGTTCCGACAATGTAAAGTACGAGGTATCCACCGAAATCCCAGAATCTCGGGCTTCAACAACATCACCGGTTTGATTGTAGCAGTTAGAACCGACAGTAGTTTTGACTCTCACGTGCTCATCGGAGATATCCACCACCTCTATCCGGCTTATATTGTCTTTTCCTCTGTAAGAAAGGCCGGCCGGCAAGAAAGCTTTTGGGGGATTGAAGGATGTGTTGCAGATGATGTCGAACCAGGGACCAATCGAGCAACCGGACCTGGATCCGATGCCGAAGGGGTATGGTACGGTCAGGTTGCCACATTTACTTGGGCAGCCGGGCAGTGATATGTTGTTGACGGCTGTTGCCGCCTGAAAGAATGGGAGGTGGGATAGATACAGGACTAGGATTAGTAGAGCCATTTTATTGAAGAGGTTTCGATATAATATTCACGTTTTATAAGGACTTTTAAATCAGTTTTCACGTACTTTTAAATATTAATTAAATTAAAACTTTATAGTTGTCGACAAACTTTTGTTTTGGCCTAGTCATTAGTATTTGAGAGTTCACATAGCACTTTCAACACATATAAAACTTAGTTAATCCGTCCCAAATTAATTGTTCACTATACAAAATGCACATAATTTTAAGAAAATGCAATTATTGCATTCATATTTACCCACTTATAATTCATATAATTGGTTGTAATTTAAAACTGACACTTATTTTGGGACAAAATAAAATAGTAAGGTAGACAATAAAAATGGGACGTAGAGAGTATTTGTCATACAAAATGCATAAAGTTTTGAACAACCCACCAAATTTTAACAATGTTAAAGATGGCACTAAACCTGAACCAAATTTATCTAGTATGACAAAATCCGAATAAGTAACTAACTTTTTTATGGTTAAAACATAATTTTTTATACTTTAGTTTGTCAAGTTGACTTTACTTGTATGAGATGTTACACGTTGACCTAATGATGTACGTGACAATAATTGTAGAATAACGAAATTTCTGTATTTACGACTTTAACATATAAAAAAAAGTCAGAGTAGCTGACAAGTTTGACTAAAGGATGATGGATTATATTAGATCTCGGCTGCATCAGATTCTGATGTAAACCTTCAGCGAATAGATTAAAAGAACATCGAATGTGTGGTTGAATTTGATATCCTTAATGTCGATACAGTGGACCCAATTATATTTAGGATTTGTGAGCTGGAACTGGTCAAAGTTACCAACCATTATTCTTTTGTTAGTTTCACACGTACGTTTGATTTATTTATGCTGTTGGTTCAAGAAGTTAAAACTACAGTTAGACTGACGTTTCAGCTTTTTCTAACTTAGTGTTACATTAGCTGACATTTCAATCAACACAGCCTGAATGCACACACTACTAATAATACATCCTCAATCCATATTTTTAGGCACACATTATAAAATATGTTAGTTTGTGGAAGTGTAGCTAAAATGTGTACGGAATACACTTCGTTCGTAATTATGACCAATTAATTGATTCAATTAATGTTGTATATAATGAACACAATGCAATACTTTTCAACTCAACTATATTATAATAATAATAAAGAATTACAAGTGACTACGGAATAAATTAAGAACAATAATTCTAGTCTGCTTATCACTTGTGGGTGACAAATTACAATGGAAACAAAAAGAGAAGTATTAATCAACGAATTGTTATATGCGAAGAACATACACTGATATTACTTGGGTACAATTAGGGTTGTCAAAACCTGACATGACATGACAAAAATACACAAAACGAAACGAAAATGGAACGAAATCGAAATTTGAATTCATGTTCGTGTCATGTTTGTGTAAAACAAACACGAAGTCGTGTCGTGTTCGTGTTCAGAGATTAACACGAAATTGTCACGATAGTTATGATTTTGGGAACACACTACAAAAAAAATGACTTTTTGCGGCGAGAAAAATCGCCGCAAAAGCTCCAAAAATCGCCCCAAAAGAGTTTTTGCGGCGACCTCTCGCAGCAAAAAGATCGCCCCGAATGCGTCGCAGTTTTTGAGCTTTTGCGGCGACAGTTTTTGAGCTTTCGCGGCGAGCCTTTTTGCGGCGAGCCTTTTGCGGCGATGCCTAGCGACTTGAATTTGGCCTTTTGCGGCGACCTTTTTGCGGCGAGCGTCGTCGCAATTTTTTTTTTTTTTTTTTTTTTTTTTTTTTTTTTTTTAGTTTCTGCTGTATTTAGTAATTCTACCTGCTATTTCCAAGTAATAATTTTTAAAACTTGCTTTATGTAACAAATCCCAACAATAACATTAACACAATCAAATATTTTAAAGTTAATCATTTCATACAAAACATCTAGTAAATTTAACAAGCCGAACATGTTTGAAAGTTAACAACATTAACATTTAACTTAAAAAGTATAACAACCTAGTTATCATCATCGCTATCGGTATCATCTTCATCACGAGCTAAATCGGTACTATGATCTTCATCAGCAAATTGTAACTTTCCATATCCATTATCTGCCAGAAATTTATAAAATTATAGAAAGAAATTAAAGATAGAGGAATGGGTCAATTGGGTCTAACATGATATTTATTGTTCTTGTCGCCTTGCAATTCCTTAATCAAAACTTCAGCAAGCAGGTTATGTGGACGAGGTAGTGTTGCAAGCTGTCCTGCAATCATCAACAAAAATTTAAATCATAAAAGTGGTTAAATTAAGATATTAATGCACAAAAAAAGATTAAAAAAAACTAAATGCCTCACGACAATGGTAGTTTGGACTAGGTAATATAGTTGAATAAAATGTAATGATACGAAGAAATTGACAAGCCTGCAGAGCATATAGTTAACTAAGAACCTTCATATATATAAACTGCATACTTGATAATGTATTAATTTTTGTTGATGTAAATATGCATAGTTGTTATATGTATAGATACATTAACTGCCTAATAGTGTGACATGACCTATTTTCTTGAGAAAGAAGTCCTTGAAACTAGTACACTTTTACCTCACTTTACCCAATAATACAAATATATATATAAGCATTTATTGTGTAACTGTTTAAAGATGTTTGGTAAAAATTCCCACTTACAACGTATGAGAAATGTGTAGAATTGTTCGCTCTTGGATATGAAAGGATGGAAGGTCCACTGTACCAGAAGAAAAGTCAAACAGTACAAAAGACTAAATCAGGACAAACTGTACATAACAATCATAAATGCAGAATAAGGTAGAGACATAACTAATTAAAATTCACAAATATTAAAAAGAAAGAGTAATTAGCAAATACCAACACAAGTGACAGAAAGACAAACGTGAATACGCTCACTAACGTGTGCTCTCTCCTGCGGCCTGCGGCCTGCCCAAGTTCCTAAATCAAGACAAACTGTACATAACATATTTTTGCATATTGGTATCTATAAACTTTAGTAACGCGTTTTACATATAAGCAAAAATTAAGCTTTC
The DNA here is from genome assembly GCA_963853835.1 of Calendula officinalis. Taxonomy (NCBI): domain Eukaryota; kingdom Viridiplantae; phylum Streptophyta; class Magnoliopsida; order Asterales; family Asteraceae; genus Calendula; species Calendula officinalis. Next base: position 46,848,579 of record OY970832.1, on the reverse strand, counting down.
GATTATACTTACAGGAAGCAGAAAGAATCCAGTATCTTGAAGAAATTCATTAATGTTATAAGGTGATATCTGTTTTCCTAAGAAATTCATTGAATTCGATACTTTATGCTATGTCAAATGTAGCCCAATCCTTCAAATATTGTACCTGGTACCAAATTGGAAATTTAGAGTGTTTGGAAAAAAACAGATTACGGTTGCGATTTTCTGATGATTAATGGTCAAAATAGTTAGATTTGAAAGAAGATGAGCTCTGCTACAAAACTCACCCATATTTATCATGTGAACATCAGGGGAAAAAACATGAAACACGTGTGCAGCAATCCGTTCATATTGAAGATGAAAAAAGTCAAATGCTGCTAATTTCTAGTTTTCATTCACATTAAATTACCAATAATCATGTAAATTCAAACTATCCACAGTTCAATTCATCCGGACACTAGATTAAACCCTAAAACATTTCAATTCAAATTGGTCTTCAAACACTTAATCGACTCACCGAAAATAGAAAAATGTAAATCAAACAATAAGAATAGTCATTGCATCCGATTCCAGAAGAAACAAAGTATCAATTGAGCATAAGAAACCTGCAACCATTAGTGATGTAATCACGAGTGATGAATACCGTTAGTTGTACAAATTTCATAAATAAATACATACAAATCGACACAAGCAAAACAAATCAGTTAAATAAATCGAAAAACAGTCAATTACACAGCTTAACATACCTCGTCGGTGGTGTTGCGGTTGTGGTGTTGCGTCGGTGGTGTTGAAATCGGTGGTGGCCGGTGGTGATTCGGTGTTGGTGGTGGCGATGATTCGGTGTTGGTGGTGGTGATTCGTCAGAGGTGGTGGTGGTGGTGGTGCTAGTCGATCTCTCGTATCTCATCTCTCTCGCCGGTTACTGGTAATGAAAATGGTAATTGGAGACACGTATTAACCTAGGCTTCGTTTAGTCTTTTGGGGCATCGCTTTTTGCGGCGAGCTCCGACCTTTTGCGGCGATACCGAAGTATTTTGGGGGGAAATTAACCCGCCTTATATTTCGTGGCGGAAAAACTGAAACGCGCGTCTTGGTTTTTGTCTTTTTGTGTCTTTTGCTGCGTAAGCTCATCGCCGCAAAAACTAAGCATGTCAAAAACCCTTTTTTCTTGTAGTGACATTTAGAAATTTATGTTATATTTTTGTCGTATTTGTCGTGTTTTTAGTATGTAGTAAGTAAGAAATTTGATATATTTGTTATTTATCTCGTGTTGTTGTGTTTGCCGTGTTTATCGTTTTTTAATCGTGTCGTGTTCGTGTTAGCAAAATAAAACACGACTTCGTGTCGTGTTGTTTTCGTGTTGAACGAATTTGTGTCGTGTTACCTAAAAATATGAAACGATAGCACCATTTGACAGCCCTAAGTACAATTGATGTAGAAATTAATGCTCTGTGTACAATCTCACAAGTCACAAGTACACAATGGTCAAACTTGAGTACCCTGTTTGTGACGGTTTTAACAACTTGTGAGTATCCTTATGAATTTCCATACCTAGAATTTTCTTGGCAATTCCCAATTCTTTCATGTCAAATTCTAATTTCAATAACCTTTTTTTTAATTAAAAGGGTATTCATGTTATATGGGATTCCTCGGGGTAACCGAGTTTTACTTGTAATGTACACGATCTAACCGTTTATCTTGACAATCTACTAACATGTCATCTACATATAACCATAAGTAGATATAACTATCTACTCCATATTGATCGAAATAGAGACAACTGTCATAGTAACTTCTACTAAAACCTTGATTTATCATATAATGACTTTTTGAGTAAACAGACTTGATGTTCAATACCCCTGTCAATGGATCCCATGGGCTGACTCATATAAATGGATTTATCAAGTTCACCATGTAGAAAAGCTGTATTCAAATCTAACTGTTCTACCTAAAAATCATAATATGCAGTTAATGCCAAAATAATTTCCAAATGTCTTTAGCTTTATAGCAGTAGACCTTCTACAAAATGTTATGAATGTGGCAGTGAAGTAAGGAATATTATGGCTTGATCTTCCTCGTCTAAATCAACTTCAATATTACCAAATCCAAGATTAATTTGTTATATTCATCAATATGATCTTCTAATTTCTTTCCATTTGTCATGTGAAATGTATATAAACATTCATTTAAGTACAAACCGTTTCCAAGAGATATAGTCATATACAAACCTGCAAATTTTGCGCCCAAACACCTGCCGCTGATGTCTGTTTGGTGACTTCTCTGCGAAATCGATCTCCATTGTTTATTTCTTATTCTTATCAGAAAATTCTTCAGGCAGATTCTGTTCACATTCGAGTGCAGATACGATTCCATGTTGAACGAGTAATGCTCTCATCTTAAATCTCCACAAACCGAATTCATTTCTGCCGTCAAACTTCTCCGGATCGAATGGTGTGGTTCCCATCTTACAATTATCTATTGATTGTACGCTGTACTGTATTTCCCCTAACTCATTCTTCGTGAAACCCTAACCGTGCTCTAATACCAATTGCTGTAAGAAATTAACAAAATACGAACATTCAAGAAGATTAAGAACAATTAAACCTGTTGCCAAGGATTGAAACTTGATTATTATTGAAGATGGTCGAATTGTTTGGTTACTGATTACAATTTACAAAGAAAGGAATGAAAAACCAATTAAGAACTAATCTCCAGAGCTAACTTTCATCTTTGTATCAGATCGCGAGTTAATTAGGAGTGAATAGTGACACCAATACAATTACACTTTACTCCTTGAATCTAAAATATTGGTAGCTTAGGTCCTTGAACTGTCCTGACTTAACATGCGAACTCAATATATTACATAGCAATGAAAGGTTTTTATCGCGTTGTTGAATCGGGTTAGATCTCTATCAGATCGGTTCCGTCGTGTTTGAGGTAAAAAGAACTAACTCGAAACCCAACGCAATAAGGAATTTGGTTGGTCGGGTTCAAGTTGGTTGGATTTCACGTTGTCGAGTTAGTTCGTCGTGTTACACTTACAAAAATCTTTAAATGAAAATAAAAATTTATATAACATAAGTTTTAAATTTATCTAATATAGGTTATATTTTTTCTTTATTAATTGTTAATTCTATTAAATGATATATAGTTCCAATGTGCTAATTTATCAAATAATATTCACCCCATTCCACAAAGAACTTCTCATTTCACCCTAAATTTTTGTCGCACAAAAAACTTCTCATTTCATATATTTGATGGGCTTCACATAATAAAATATTATTATACTAAAGACCCCACCACTAACTATCCACTAACCATCTTTCTCTCTCAAAACCAATCTTCTATTTTAATCAAAATTATTACCAATAACATCACCACTAACTATCACCTTAAAACTTGTGCCAAAGTGAAATGAGAAGTTTTTTGTGGGACGCAGGGAGTAATACTTTAACTTTTCAAGGAAAAATACTCTTTAGATTTTAATCGGATCATTCAATATCTGATACATGTTAGCAACCCTAACCCCAACCGATAATGAATTGAGTTGGTCAGATTAAAAATTTGATATCAACGTATGACTTGAATACACCTAACTTATAGGATAATCAAGTTTAAATTTAGCTTCATCTCAATTCAGGGTGACCCTGATAGGTATTTAGAAAGAAACCTCCTTAAACTCGGACAAAAAAATTGTTTTTTAGAAAGAAACCTCCATAAACTCCGGAAAAAAAATGTTTCAACAAAACGACAGTTTGCTATTACAAGAAGTTATGTGTTATAATATATATGTAATTAAAATGTAATTATGTCATTTATGTAGTCAATCTCGTATGTATGGTAGGGAATTATTCTAGCTTGATTATTGCCTTAATGCTGGCAAATCATTGTAATATATAGGTGATTGTGATAATAAGAGAGGCAACCAATTACCTTATTTCATGGTATCAGAGAAGTCCGTTTGAAATCCTCTCCCAAACTATTTTTTCTTGTTTCTTCCGCTGCTTTTCTTCCTGGCAAATTCTTTGTTGTTCTTTATTTTTCTTCTTACTACTAATCCTTTGGTTCAATGGCACCTAACACAACTACCGATTCCATACCATCCAACACTCAAAACAGTAATCGTTTCCATCCCGCTCTCGGTGTATCGAACATTCGAAATCATGTGCCAATTCGACTTGAATTAACGAATGTACAGTATTCAACTTGGGCCAAACTTTTTAAAATATGTGCAAGGTCGATGCAGGTGCTTCATCACATTATCCCTTTGGATACAACTTCTCAATCGGCACCTAACACAAACGATGAACTTTGGTCAACGTTAGTGTAACACCTCATATTTTAAACACAAAACATTTACCCAAAATAAAACATTTTTCATAAATAGAAGAACTATTCCAAAATAGGGATTTACAAAAACCTTTGGTATGAAAATCAGAGTATAAAGTTTGGTGTTACAAAATAGATCAAAACCAAAGCTAAGCATAAATCCAATCTAAAGTTCTTCTATTCTAGGCCCCGCATCTCTATCCATGCGTACCTAAACCTTCGATCCCGAACCTGAGTACATAGCAAAACAAAACAAGGAGTACGTGAGACAAAAACGTCTCGTGAGCTACATGGGTTTAGACCCGATAATAAAAATGAATGTCACCTTTCATATAACCAATCAATATACACATATATATCCAACTATCCAGTCTAGTCACCTTAGTGTGACTCTAACAACTTTGCTTACCTAGCAATCACAACTAACGTGGATGAGTCGATGGGAATTCACCCCAACTGCCCCTCACTCCACACCTCATGACCGGGAGTATCCCGTGACATCGCATAACTAACGTGGATGAGTCGATGGGAATTCACATGGGAATTCACCCAACTGCCCCTCACTCCACACCTCATGACCGGGAGTATCCCGTGACATCGCATAACTAACGTGGATGAGTCGATGGGAATACGCCCAACTGCCCCTCAATCCACAACTCATGATCGGGAGTAGCCCGTACCATCACATCATCTCAATCTCATCATAACCCTATGGTTATGCAAATCTAGCTCTTTGCTAGCACTTTCATCATCATCAAGTTAGTTCAATACTATCATAGGTATAACTAACTATCAACTACTAGTCTACACAATTAAGCAAATAGACCATAACACAAGTAATGGAAATATTTAACAGGGCTATGTACTCAGTAAATTCCACACGTACTCACCTTAGCAGTAAAGATGCTCCAACTGTGTTCTTGACACCAAAGCTCTTGCTTCACAATTTCACCGACTTTCCAAGATGTCACCGAAAGCCTAACACAATGATCATACCATAATCAACACCACAATCTACTATCAATGTGTTCATCTACCTCTAGATAACACACATCAATCCATTTCCCCCAAATATGATGCTTACCAAACCCTAGGTTTAACCAACCCTTAAGATTCTTACAAATCTTAACCATACACTTGATTCCCTTGTTAATATACCATCTATTAAGTGTATACAACATTTATATCACCATGATCTATAACCCCAAGAACTAGGGTTTCAACCCCAAGCTTCTAAACCCATAGATCTAAAGCTACAACTACAAGGATTGAAGATATACCTTAAATCTTCAACTAGGAGTGAAGAATCACAAGATTTGATGAAGAAATCGACTCCAATTGATGCTTGACACCCAAAATCGTTCACAAGTTCGAAGAGAGAAAACTAGGGTTTCACTTGGCAATAAATGAGCCAAATCCCGACTTTAATGCTGCCAGACACAAGTTCACGACGCGACCATAGTTCGCGTCGCGAACTCTCCTTCTACACGCATACTTAGCGATCGTTACCTAGTCGCGAACTACTTAGCGACACATGGCCAAACTCCCTGGAGCAAGTTCCCGATCGGGAACTTATAGTTCGCGTCGCGAACTCCAGATGGCAGCAAGGCTGCACTTTTTCCAACTTGTCTCGACCCGGTTTCGCCCGTAACTTTCTCGTACGGTGCCCAAACGCCACGAAACCAATTCCCACGTATTTTATATGATTTATCCATAATTATCATATTTTTATACAATTTATTTATTTACAATTTCGGGTCGTTACAACTATCTACCCCTTAAGAAGATTCCGTCCTCGGAATCTCATCATAGTTCACGAAATCCGGGTACCTCTTCCGAATCTCGTCCTTGACTTCCCAAGTCAAATTCGGCCCAAGTGAATGCTTCCACTTGACCAACACCAACTCGATCTCCTTATTCCGAAGCTTCTTTGTTTTCGTTTCTAATATAGCCTCGGGCTTCTCAATCAATCGGTTCGGGCCGTCAACCCGCAACTCTTGCAATGGAATAATATTTTCAACTTCCCCGATAAACTTCTTCAAGTAACTCACGTGAAAGGTATCATGCACACCTTGAAGCTCGGGTGGAAGTTCCAACTTAAAAGCTTGAAGCCCGACCCGTTTCAATATTTTAAACGGTCCCACATACCTTGGACTTAGCTTTCCCTTTTCACCAAACCGCATCACACCTTTCCAAGGTGACACCTTCAACATGACCATGTCACCGACATCCAAGTCGTATGGTCTTTTCTTTAAACCCGAATAACTTCGTTGTCTATCTTGGGCGACTTTCATGTTGTTTTGAATAATACCAATCTTTTCATTTGTCACTCTCACGATCTCGGGACCCGTGAGTTTCGTCTCTCCCGCTTCCAACCAACAAGATGGAGTTCTACATTTCCTTCCATACAATGCCTCATAAGGCGGCATCTTGATAGTCGAGTGATAGCTATTATTATATGAGAACTCGACTAACGGTAAATGTTCATCCCATTTACCATCGAAGTCTAACACACACGACCTCAACATATCTTCAACCGTTTGAATTGTTCTTTCACTTTGACCGTCGGTTTGCGGGTGATAAGCCGTGCTCAACCGCAACTTTGTACCCAATTCTTCTTGTAAAGATCGCCAAAATCTCGAGGTAAACCTCGCGTCTCTATCGGACACAATCGATAACGGAACCCCGTGGAGTCGAACCACTTCATCAACATACAACTTAGCCAATTTCTGAAGTGGCAACGTTTCCCGAATTGCTAAAAATAACGCACTTTTGGTCAACCGGTCAACTATGACCCAAATGGCATCGTGACCTCTACTCGTCTTCGGTAAGCCCACTATGAAATCCATAGTTATATCTTCCCACTTCCCGGCCGGTACAACTAATGATTGAGCTACCCCATACGGTACTTGATGCTCGGCTTTCACTTGTGCACACGTGGCACACTTAGAGATATACTTGGCCACCCTCGCCTTCATTCCGGGCCACCAATAAACCCGTTTCATATCTTGGTACGTCTTTGTACTTCCCGGGTGAATCGAATACTTCGATTTGTGCACATCATACAATAACTCTTTTCGGATACCACCGAACTTAGGAACCCAAATACGACCGCCTACGGTCTTCAACCCTTGTGCATTTTCGAGGAAATGTTGGTTCTTACCTAACCGTTCTTGTCTTAACTCGTCTTTTCCCATAACCTCCCGTTGGGCATTCTTGATCCTTTCAATAATGCTCGAGACGACTTCTATACGTGATAAAATTCCTCGGTTCGGATTTTCATAAACCTTTCGACTTAAGGCATCGGCCACCACATTCGCCTTCCCCGCATGATACACAATCTCACAATCATAATCGGCAATCAACTCGATCCACCTTCTTTGTCGCATATTAAGGTCTTTTTGTGTAAACACATATTGCAAACTCTTATGATCCGTGTACAATGTACACCGAGTGCCATACAAATAATGCCTCCACAACTTCAAGGCAAAAATAATCGCCGCCAATTCCAAGTCGTGTGTCGTGTACCTTAATTCCGCATTCTTCAATTGTCGCGAGGCATACGCGATCACCTTTCCTCTTTGCATCAACACACAACCGAGCCCTTGATTTGAAGCATCACTATAAACCACAAAATCTTCCATACCATCCGGTAACGCAAGGATCGGCGCGTTACATAACTTTTCTTTTAACAACTTAAACGCCTCTTCTTGCTTCTTCTCCCACACAAACTTCTCACTTTTTCTCGTTAACTTCGTGAGTGGAATCGCGATTCTCGAGAAATCTTGTATAAATCTTCGGTAATAACCGGCTAATCCAAGAAAACTTCTAACCTCGGTAGGAGTCCTCGGAGGCTCCCAATTTGACACCGCTTCAATCTTGGACGGATCAACCTTAATACCATCACACGTCACCACGTGACCTAAAAATTGCACTTCCCGCAACCAAAACTCACACTTTGAAAATTTAGCATACAACTTCTCCCGTTTTAACACATCTAACACAAGTCTCAAATGACCTTCGTGTTCTTCTTCGGTTTTTGAATAAATCAAAATGTCGTCAATAAACACGATCAAAAACTTATCAAGAAACGGTTTACAAACCCGATTCATCAAATCCATAAAAATAGCCGGTGCGTTGGTAAGACCAAACGGCATCACTAGAAATTCATAATGACCATAACGTGTACGAAAAGCCGTCTTCTCGGTATCGCCTTCTTTCACCCGAACTTGGTGATAACCCGACCTCAAATCGATCTTTGAGAAAAAACTAGCACCTTGCAATTGGTCGAATAAGTCGTCAATTCTCGGCAACGGGTAACGGTTCTTAATAGTTACCTTATTCAACTCTCGGTAGTCAATACACATTCTCATCGAACTGTCTTTCTTTTTAACAAATAACACCGGTGCACCCCACGGTGACGAACTCGGACGAATAAAACCTTTATCTAACAATTCTTGTAATTGGGTCATCAACTCCCGCATCTCGGTGGGAGCTAAACGATATGGAGCACGAGCAATCGGCGTCGCCCCCGGCACTAAATCAATTTTAAACTCGACTTGTCTCTCCGGTGGCAAACCGGGCAAGTCATCGGGAAATACCTCGGGGAATTCCCGAATAATTTTGACATCATCCATTGACTTCTTTTCTTTCCGACCATCTAATACATATGCAATAAACGATGCACAACCTTTTGATATACTTTTCCTCGCCTTAATAGCGGTAATCACATTAGGCATGTGATGTCGTTTCTCCCCGTATACATACACTTTCTCGTTCTCGGGTGTCCTAATCGACACAATTTTCTTCCCACACAAAATCTTGGCTTGGTGCATACCCAACCAATCCATACCAATAACCACATCAAACGCCCTAATTCCCATGGGCAACAAATCCACCTTAAACTTTCTACCGTCTATCTCTAGTTCACAATTTCTATAAATACATTCAACCATAGACGTTTTCCCGTCGGCTACTTCTATTTCATAAACCTCATTTAACATTTCGGACGGCACATTCAATTTACAACCGAACTCATAAGACACAAACGAATAATTAGAACCCGAATCAAACAAAATATGAGTTGGCAAGGAGTTAATGAATAGAGTACCTGACACCACATCGTGTGCCTCCTTCGCCTCCTCTCGGGTGAGTTGGAAGGATCGTCCCTTCACCTTGGCCGGTTCCACCTTCTTTTGAGCCGTGGACACCATCGACTCGATTCCCTTCTTTGGGCACACATTGCTATAGTGCCCCTTCTCGTGACACGAGAAGCATTCAACATCGGCCAACGACTTGGCCCTACAATCTCGGGCTATGTTCCCCGCCCTTCCACAATTAAAACAAGATTTCGACTCTCCTCGGCACCCGCCGGTATGAGTCTTCCCGCACTTCTTGCACGAGCCAACACTACCTTGCTTAGAGAAGCTCGAGGTGAACTTCCCTTTCTTGAACGAACTAGAGCCGCTCTCGGTTTTCCTTTTCTCGCCCACATGGGCCCTCTCGGCAACTCGTGCCACATTCACCTCTTCCACACCCCGGGCGGCACTAATGGCCTCATCTAGTGAAGCCGCCCTCTTCACCTCCAATTGGTAGTCCCACGGTAACCCACTAGCATACCGGACCACCCTCAACCTCTCATCCGAGTAGGTTTTAGCAACAAACGGGAGCAATCCCGTGAACTCCCTCGAGTATTCTTCGATTGACATATCACCCTTCTTAAGGGTCACAAACTTTTCGTGCATCTTTTCTAGATCCCTTTCGGGACAAAATTTCTTTTTCAATCTCGCGGTGAACTCGTCCCACGACATCTTCTCAATCACCTCCCTCCCTAGGGTCTCATATACGATGTCCCACCAAACCATCGCATCTTCTTTTAACAATTGTGACGCATATGTCACCATATCGGCATCCTTACATTTACTACTACCGATCACCCTCTCGGTTTCCCGGATCCATCTCATGGTTACTTTCGGGTCCGAACTACCCGAATACACATTTGGCTTACAAGCCATGAATGATTTAAACGAACAACCTTCTTTCACAACGGGCCTAGCCCTAGCATCACTTTGGCCACCCGTGGAGGACTTCCCTTCCCCGGTGCCACTACCTCCGGTTTTCTCATCCGACTTAGCTTCGGATTCACGGTCTCCACCCGACCTTTCACGGTCTCCAATAATTCGGTGCACTTCCTCGGCCACCGTCCCCTTGATTTGGTCGATAATAGTTTGGAGATCCGCCATGGTCACCGGAGTTCTATTAGCTCCGACCTCCGATTCGTCAACCCGATGCATTGATGGTTGACTTTCTTGCTCATCCACCCTCTCAACAGGAGGTACTTCCTCCTCCCGGTTTTCCGGGGCTTTCCCACTTCTACGAGTGTTCACCATTTCTTTCGATCAAGACTATACGAAAGACATTAAACATTTAGTACCTTGTGTACAACCCATTAGTCGCGTACGACTCAATACTCAAAATCATATCAAATTCATCGGTCCCCTAGGTTCAACCCTAAACTTAATATAAAGTCTCAAGGTCAACCTATGATCTTAAGGAATCTCATATTCCTAATGCTACAGTCTAAGACTAGGATGGTCATCCAACCTAATTCACTTAAACTATAGCTCTGATACCAAGTTGTAACACCTCATATTTTAAACACAAAACATTTACCCAAAATAAAACATTTTTCATAAATAGAAGAACTATTCCAAAATAGGGATTTACAAAAACCTTTGGTATGAAAATCAGAGTATAAAGTTTGGTGTTACAAAATAGATCAAAACCAAAGCTAAGCATAAATCCAATCTAAAGTTCTTCTATTCTAGGCCCCGCATCTCTATCCATGCGTACCTAAACCTTCGATCCCGAACCTGAGTACATAGCAAAACAAAACAAGGAGTACGTGAGACAAAAACGTCTCGTGAGCTACATGGGTTTAGACCCGATAATAAAAATGAATGTCGCCTTTCATATAACCAATCAATATACACATATATATCCAACTATCCAGTCTAGTCACCTTAGTGTGACTCTAACAACTTTGCTTACCTAGCAATCACAACTAACGTGGATGAGTCGATGGGAATTCACCCCAACTGCCCCTCACTCCATACCTCATGACCGGGAGTATCCCGTGACATCGCATAACTAACGTGGATGAGTCGATGGGAATTCACATGGGAATTCACCCAACTGCCCCTCACTCCACACCTCATGACCGGGAGTATCCCGTGACATCGCATAACTAACGTGGATGAGTCGATGGGAATACGCCCAACTGCCCCTCAATCCACAACTCATGATCGGGAGTAGCCCGTACCATCACATCATCTCAATCTCATCATAACCCTATGGTTATGCAAATCTAGCTCTTTGCTAGCACTTTCATCATCATCAAGTTAGTTCAATACTATCATAGGTATAACTAACTAGCAACTACTAGTCTACACAATTAAGCAAATAGACCATAACACAAGTAATGGAAATATTTAACAGGGCTATGTACTCAGTAAATTCCACACGTACTCACCTTAGCAGTAAAGATGCTCCAACTGTGTTCTTGACACCAAAGCTCTTGCTTCACAATTTCACCGACTTTCCAAGATGTCACCGAAAGCCTAACACAATGATCATACCATAATCAACACCACAATCTACTATCAATGTGTTCATCTACCTCTAGATAACACACATCAATCCATTTCCCCCAAATATGATGCTTACCAAACCCTAGGTTTAACCAACCCTTAAGATTCTTACAAATCTTAACCATACACTTGATTCCCTTGTTAATATACCATCTATTAAGTGTATACAACATTTATATCACCATGATCTATAACCCCAAGAACTAGGGTTTCAACCCCAAGCTTCTAAACCCATAGATCTAAAGCTACAACTACAAGGATTGAAGATATACCTTAAATCTTCAACTAGGAGTGAAGAATCACAAGATTTGATGAAGAAATCGACTCCAATTGATGCTTGACACCCAAAATCGTTCACAAGTTCGAAGAGAGAAAACTAGGGTTTCACTTGGCAATAAATGAGCCAAATCCCGACTTTAATGCTGCCAGACACAAGTTCACGACGCGACCATAGTTCGCGTCGCGAACTCTCCTTCTACACGCATACTTAGCGATCGTTACCTAGTCGCGAACTACTTAGCGACACATGGCCAAACTCCCTGGAGCAAGTTCCCGATCGGGAACTTATAGTTCGCGTCGCGAACTCCAGATGGCAGCAAGGCTGCACTTTTTCCAACTTGTCTCGACCCGGTTTCGCCCGTAACTTTCTCGTACGGTGCCCAAACGCCACGAAACCAATTCCCACGTATTTTATATGATTTATTCATAATTATCATATTTTTATACAATTTATTTATTTACAATTTCGGGTCGTTACAGTTAGATGCTACTGTTTCGGGGTGGATCTTTGCAACCATCTCATGTGACTTAATCACTACCATCATGGTCCCGGGTTTGACGGCGATGGACACATGGAATCGTTTACGCGGCGTGTTTGAAGATAACAAACATGCTCGTGCCGTTACTCTTAAACAAGAGTTTTCTCACACCGTCTTGTCGGATTTTGACGGCGTTTCGACATACTGCCAACGTCTTAAAGAATTGTCCGATCAATTATGGAATGTTGGTGCCGAAGTATCGAATGATAGGTTGGTTCTACAAATGGTGTCGGGTCTTTCGGAGGCGTATAACGGTGTCGGCACACTATTGCGACAAAGCAGCCCTCTACCCGCCTTTCACCAAGCCCGTTCGATGCTCACTCTAGAGGAAGCCGGCTTGGCCAAAAAGCTTGCTACCTCTTCTAATTCGGCGATGATTGCTCCTGCACCAACCGGTTGTTTCACGGGATCTTCAAATAAAAATCGTGAAAACCAAAAATGGCAAAAGCTACAAAAATGGGGGACGAAGTCAAAACAGCCATGGCGGCCGCATCAGCTCCGGTGGACAGTCGGGTGGTGGACAGCGCCGGCAAACCGGCGGAAATTCACAACAGGGGTCGTATTCCCCATGGGCCTCGTGGTATCAAACTAATGGACAGTGGCCCACGCCTATGCCATGGCCTATACCCCCTTGTCCATATCCAACATTTCCATGGGCCAAACAACCTTCTGGATCGCAGCAAGCCCAAAATAGTCACGATGGGATTCTTGGCCGGAATCCAAGAGCAGCCCAGCAGGCTTATGCAACGGGCTCAGAATATGCTCCTACGGATATTGACGCTGCCATGTACACCATGAGTCCAAACCCGCCATAAAATCCATGGGTTATGGACACCGGTGCCTCGTCTCATGTCACCTCGGACAAAGGTAACCTCTCGTCGTTTTTTAATTCGAGCAAAACTAACGGTATTTTAGTTGGAAATGGCCAACATATTCCAATTTTAGGGTATGGGAACACCAAACTTAAACACCCACACCCACCCCTAGCCTTAAACAATGTCCTTTATGCCCCACATATTATCAAAAACCTTGTGTCTGTCAGAAAATTCACTACTCATAATTTTGTTTTTGTGGAATTTGACCCTTTTGGATTTTCTTTGAAGGAATTTCAGACGGGGAAACATATAATGAGATGTGATAGCGAAGGAGACCTCTACCCGGTTACCTCCAAGATGTCGGGGAAACATTTTAGTTTTGCAATTTTAAACTCTACTTTGTGGCATGATAGGTTGGGTCATCCGGGATCTCTGGTCTTTGAGTCTTTGAGGCAAAACAAACTTATTTCGTGTGGTCCGATTAATAATTCTTCATTATGTCAATCATGTGTGTTAGGTAAACATAACAAGTTACCATTTCACATATCTCCGAATAAAACGTTATTTCCTTTTGATGTTATACATTGCGATTTGTGGACTTCTCCAGTTTTGAGCAATTCGGGTTTCAGATATTATATCGTGTTTTTGGATGATTTTGCTAACTTTGTTTGGACTTATCCTTTGGCTAGGAAATCGGATGTTTTCTCTATTTTTGTGAAGTTTCATGTGTTTATTCGTACTCAATTTGAAAAACACATTAAAAATCTCCAATGTGATAATGGCAAAGAGTTTGACAACCAAAATTTTTTAAATTTTTTCCATAAAAATGGAATTGGTCATCGTTTTTCATGTCCATATACATCTTCACAAAATGGCAAAGCCGAACGTAAAATTCGCTCACTAAATAATGTCGTCCGTACCCTCTCATCTCATGCTTCGGTTCCACCATCATTTTGGCCTTACGCCTTGAGCATGGCCACCTATCTTCAAAATGTTTTACCAAGTAAAATTCTCAATTTTCAAAACCCGCTATCTCTTTTATATCAAAAGCAACCGGATCTATCACATCTTCGAGTTTTTGGGTCGTTATGTTACCCTCTTTTACCGTCAACCACCCTCCACAAACTTCAATCCAGGTCAAAACCATGTGTTTTCTTGGGTTTCCGGACAATCATCGGGGTTATAGGTGTTATGATATTATTTCAAAGAAAATCATCATTTGTCGTCATATAATTTTTGATGAAACCAAGTTTCCATTTACATGTTTAACTCCTCCACCCACCTATAATTTTTTGGATAGTGATACACACATTTACGTTAAACACCATATCCAAAATATGCCACCACAACATAATCACCAACACACCTCAGATGCCGGACCCACAAACACGTCTCAAACAGCCCAAACTGTTGCTAATTCGGCCCAACCACATCAAACTCCTACTGGACCAACCACCCCCTTAGCCCAACCACCACCAAATCAATTTCCTACATCCCCTACGGCCCAACAGGCTGCACCATCACCCGTGCGCCAACAACCCACTCCAACAGCCACAGTAGCACCTCCGCCGCTACCCACAAAACCCACAACACGAAGCCAAAATGGGATCTTTAAACCCAAAACTCCCTTTAATCTCCACACACAAAATACACTCTCACCATTCCAAAAAATCCCATTCATGCTCTGAGGGACCCTAATTGGAAAATGGCCATGGATGACGAATACCATGCTCTTATTAAAAATAAGACGTGAGTTTTGGTACCACGGCCACCTAATGTTAATATTATGCGTTGTATGTGGATTTTAACTCATAAATTTCGTGCTAATGGTACTTTTGAGAGGCATAAAGCCCGTCTTGTAGGTGATGGAAAAACTCAACGGGTTGGCATAGATTGTGGAGAAACATTTAGCCTGGTTGTAAAACCGGCCACTATTCGTACGGTTCTTAGCCTTGCATAATCTAAGGATTGGCCCATACGACAATTAGATGTTAAAAATGCATTTTTGCATGGGCATCTACATGAGACGGTATACATGCACCAACCATTGGATTTTCGTGATCAAACTCATCCAGATTATGTGTGTCTACTCAAGAAATCATTATATGGTTTAAAACAAGCCCCTTGGGCATGGTACACCCGCTTTGCGGATTATGTATCTCAGTTTGGATTTACTCATATTGTCTCTGATAATTCATTGTTTATTTTACGACAGGGCGACCAAATGACATATCTCATTTTGTATGTCGATGACATAATTCTTACAGTTTCATCCAATCAACTTCTAGATCGCATAATTTCCTCAGTTAGCTCGGAATTTGCAATGAAGGATTTGGGCCGCTTAAGTTCTTTCTTGGGTATTTCAGTCACACATAACTCGCATGGATTGTTTCTATCGCAATCCAAATATGCTTTAGATATTATTGATCGGGCCGGTATGTCATCGTGCAAATCCTCGGCCACACCGGTGGACACAAACCCAAAGCTGAGTACAAAATCGAGCCCCCCAGTCTCGGATCCGTCCTTGTACTGAAGCTTTGCAGGGGCATTACAGTATCTCACTTTCACACGACCGGATATTTCCTATGGCGTACAACAGATATGTTTATTTATGCATGATCCACGGGAGGTGCACATGGCCGCACTCAAGCCGATTATACGTTATCTCCAGGGGACACATACATATGGCTTACAATTGTGAAGGTCTCCCGGCCACTCTTATATCCTATTCGGTTGCCGATTGGGATGGATGCCCAAATACTAGGCGATCTACTTCAGGATACTGTGTCTATCTATCGAGGGGTTGCCAATGTTGTTGCTGAATCATGTTGGCTACGAAATCTCCTACTTGAGCTACATTGTCCAATTAAAAAGGCGTCACTGGTCTACTGCGACAATATTAGTGCTATTTATTTGTCAGGTAATCCGGTTCAACACCAACGCACTAAACACATCAAAATAGATATCTACTTTGTTCGCGAAAAAGTTGCTCTGGGTCTTGTTCGAGTATTACATGTTCCATCTCGCTATCAGATTGCCGAAATCTTCACCAAGAGTTTACCTTTAATTTTATTTCAAGATTTTAGATTTTCGGGACAGTTCGGAAATCTCCCCTTTCGACTGAGGGGAAGTATTAGAATATATATGTAATTAATATGTAATTATGTCATTTATGTAGTCAATCTCATATGTATGGTAGGGAATTACTCTAGCTTGATTATTGCCTTAATGCTGGTAAATCATTGTAATATATAGGTGATCGTGAGAATAAGAGAGGCAACCAATTCTTTCATTATGAACAATATCAACGAGACTGCCGCCAATAATTATGGAAAGGACACAATTTTGGGCCCAAGGTGGCAATGGTACCGTCTATAAGGGTATTTTATGTGACAAACGAGTGGCGGCAATCAAGAAGTCTTAACGAATTGAATGCGAGCCAAATAGAATTCATCAACTAAGTGATCATCTCAAGTTTTAACACAAGTTAATAACCGGAATGTGGTCTAGCTCTTGTAATGTTGTTTAGAGACTAGTGTTCCATTATTAATTAGTTTTGAGTATGTCTCAAAAGGTATACTCTTCGAGTATATATTCCACAGAGACCGAAGTGTGATTGGTTATCTTAGGAGAAGCGTTTACAAATAGCATCTGAATCCGCAAGTGCATCTTGACAGAACATTTTTTTAACATAAAAACAGTACGTGTAAAACATACATATCCGAAGTTCATACAGCCTACAGCCACCGCAAAAAGTACATCCGGCAAATAGACCAACCTAACCACCACGAGTACTAAACAACCATCAAAAGAAACATATTAACACACTAGCTATCAGCTAGCAACTACTTCTACCTTAAACTACATGATCGATACATAAGATCGATGATTAATTAGGTCTTGGTTTTATACTTAGACGCATCGATATCGATCCCTTCTTCCTCGACACGCTCTTGACCAGACTTTTCAGTGGTGCTTAGACCACCTTTACGCCCCATTTCCTTGTATCCTTCACTTCCCATCTGCTCTTTACGAGCCTGCCCGCCCTTGCTGCCCATCTCCTGATACCCTTCTGTCCCCAACTGTTCCTTACGAGCCTGCCCGCCTTTGCTGCCCATTTCTTGATACCCTTCTGTCCCCAACTGCTCCTTACGAGTCTGCCCGCCCTTGCTGCCCATCTCCTGGTACCCCTCGCTGCCCAGCTGCTCCTTCCTAGTCTGCCCGCCCTTGCTCCTTCCTATATTAATTATATCATTATTCAACATTAATTTATAAAATAATTAAATGACGAAATATAAAGTCACGTATGAGGCCACCTTCAGCGAGATGCTCTTGAGCTTCGCCGCCGGGAACGACGGTTTCCCCTTGCTTGGCCTTAGCGTCCAATTCCGGCCTCTTTTCCTGACCCGATGCCATGATTTTGTTTACTGTTGATTGTATTATAGTGAGATGAGATTTGTTTGGTGTGTTTATATTGAGGAGTTTACGTGGTGTTGTATTTATAAGTTTGAAACTCAAGAGGTAGATGAATGTATGTGTGACACGTAGTACAGACAGGTAAAATGACGTGGCAAATGCATACATGGTTGAGCGGTTAGATAACGACACGCACGAGATTAGTCACACTATCTACCCCCTCCCTACTATTTTATACCTTTTACTGTTACTTTTTATATTCCTAGTTAAAATAAGATGATAATATCCAAGATGTTTACCGCACATAACTTAGGCATGCATATCACTTCAATTTTTGCTGTGACGAAAAAACACCACCAAAGTTTAAAATGTAGCCCTAAAAATTAACAGCATTAATGTTTAATGTAATTAAATATTTTAACAAATTAGTTATGATCATTGTTATGTTTTTCGTCACAAGCTAAATCAGTGGTAGGAGTGAGACACAAGATGAGACTTTACCACCGTGGAGCGGCTTTTTTCAAAAAGATGAGGGGGAAAGTCAGTAAGATGTCGGAGAAGCAAAATATACGATATCCAGCATTAATGTTTAATGTAATTAAATATTTTAACAAATTAGTTATGATCATTGTTATGTTTTTCGTCACAAGCTAAATCAGTGGTAGGAGTGAGAGGATTATGATGCAGGCTCAATGATATTGAGCGGACTCTTACATTTATGGAAGTCCAAGATCGTGTTAGAAAAGTGGCTCAATTCAAAATGCCTTACTTTTGACTCGGGTCTCCATTTCAAGCCTACAAGTAACCAAATCGAAGTCTGCGACGAACACTATTTTTGGGCACTTTATTTACATTTTTTGTGTTTTTTCGTTATTTTGTTGAACTTTGATTAGGCCTAGTGATGCAGGCCCGTTGATAGAGGAGCGGGCCTTGATGTCCACGATCGCGTTAGAAAAAGGATTTCACTGAAAAGGCCATAACTTTTGGCTCGGGTCTCCGTACGTTTCAGGCCTAATTACTGCCAAATCGAAGCTCGAGACGAAGGCTACGCTCCCGGCCGTTGTTTTTGGACACTTTATTTACATTTTAGTGTTTTTTCTTTATTTTTACAAACTTTGTTTAGGCCCAGTTTTTGGGCGTTTGTCGTTTTAGGCCCATTCGAAATTTTGAGCCATATTTAAAGTGTATTTTACACATTGGAATAATCAGTTGAATATTTTTGTAAAATTCATTTTTCTCTCCCAAAATTGTGTTCTTCGTGTTGAACATGTTTTGAAGGCCAAATCCCACGGTATTCCCGAATCAACGTGGTTTTGGTTAGATTAATCTGGTCTTCTTTGAATCAACGGATTGTAATCTATACTATTTTTTTTAGTGTACATCACCTAGTTTATGGCTCGTTTGTTGTTTTAGGTCCATTCAAAAATTTGGGTCATATTTAAAGTATGTATTATCCAACGGAATGATCAAGTTGAAATTTTCCCAAAAATTGAATTTTCTCTCCAGTATTGTGTTCTCCATTTTTTGACCCACAAAAGAACATAGTCCGGATTGATTCTAGTTTAATGAGAATACATTCCGGAACTTTGTACATAGAGAAATAATAGATACCAAGAGCACATAAGATGGATTTAATTAGGGTTAATCTTTTCGCCATAAGAAAGGGAAGATGCTTTCCACGATGAGAGTTTTTTTTTTTTTTTAATTCATTGACAATTTTGTCCCAATGTTTCACTCTGTGCATCGGGGGCCCGATTACTAAGTCAAGGTATTTAAAAGTAGACCCAATACCACAATTTAACCGTCTAGCGATCCGGGGGTTTATATATGTTGCAAAACCGGGTTATTCGAACCCGGTTATCACTCATGAAAAACGCCTCACACTACTTTAAACTATTTTAACTCAATTATAATCGAGATGAGTTAACAAATTAGAGACGTATAACAACAATATATCAAATTAAATTAAATAATTAAGGCATAAGCTCCTTTCATAGAATTACATATCATGATGGTTCGCACATCATAGTGGGTGTTTAACTCATGACACATACATTTAACACAAATTAAAATGGCCTCGTAGTACCACATATAACCGCACTCACAAGTTAATTTGCAACAACTTGTAGTAGTTGATCTTAGAGATCATATAACCGCACTCACAAGTTAATTTGCAACAACTTGTAGTAGTTGATCTTAGAGATGAAGAGAATTTGCTATATAGGAATAAAGTAAAGTAGAAGAGTTCAATTTGTAACCATCATTCTTACTCCAATGAGATGAAAGCAGTAACAATCCAAATTGTTACATAGGAATAAAGTAAAGTAGAAGATTTCAATTTGTAACCATCATTCTTACTCCAATGAGATGAAAGCAGTAGCGATCCAAAAATTCAGATTTAAAGAACCATTCATTAAGTTTAGGATCAATTTAATTCTTCTAATTGGTGTGAGCAATTCCGTTTGAAATTTTGATAAAGAAAAAAAAAATCACGAAATCACATCAATCTCCCACGTATGAATAACAGACTTCCACGCATCAAAATGAAAATCCCTTACGTATGTAGAAATTAGAATAGTGGTGAAATATATGGGTCACGATAGGCCTTAAACTGTTGGGCTAAAATCTTCATAGGCTAAAGAATATATAAACCCAACAGGTGGTTGGTGGCCAAACTAATATGTTTTAAATTAAATCAGAAAAATGGTCGTTCTTATTAATTTGTTATTGTGAAATTCAAAAATATGAAATAAGCATTTCACAAACAAAAAGCTTACAATGTAAAACAATCACATTTACAGTTAATTCTTTGGTACCCTTTTACTCACTAAGAAGATCAACTCAACGATTTAATGAGAAAAAGAAAAAAAATCGAAAACAAACACTTTTTTTTTTTACAAAAGTGCAAGAAATATTTGATTCCAAGTATCAGGAACTCCCGGTAAACACCAATGTATGCAATCTGCAAATTTAAACGGGTCTGCTTTTTCTTTATCGGTCAGTAATTTGCCTCCCATTTCAGTGTAAATCGAAGAATGGGCTTCTACTCTATATTCGGATAGTTGTGTTACGTTCATCAAAGTAACGGGATTTTTCATTTTCCCGACCACACTAGTGACGACATTCATTATCCTTTTGTCAGATCCTGTGCCCCAATGTCCTTTTTTCTTCACTGGTTCTGTTTCGTTGTAGCATTTTATCCCTTCCTTATTGCCCCAGTCCACACTCCTACATAACATAACATAAAAAGTAATAATAAAATAAAATGTAATATGATATGACATGTAATACAGGCCCAAATGATGCGGGTACAAGTGTGGAGGAACAAAATTTTTTTTGTTTCTTGTGGCGCAAGTTCATGTTAGAAATTGTTGCACTAAAATGGGCATAACTTTTGCTACACGTTTCCTTGTCAGACGTACGACCAGCCAAACTGAAGCAAGCGAATAGGACTCGTACTGAACGTACGTGCCAAAAAAATGTTGTATTTTTGAAGTTATTTGCATTTTAAAGTGTTTAGATTAATTTTTGGACTTTGTTTAGACCTAGTTATCCGCTCGTTTGACTTTTTGTCTCGTTCAAAAAGCTAAGCCTTATTCAGGGTTTGTTTGACACACTGGAATTTTAGTTTTGATTTTATGAAAAGATTATCTTTCTCTCAAATTTATGTTCTTGAGTTGAACCAATTTGAAGACTAAATTCACTAATTTTTTTGAATCAATATGATTTTGAAATAGATTGTCTTGAATATTTTAAAAGTCAACGGAATCAATTCGTGTTCTTGTTTTTGAATTCAAATATGTAATAAGTTATTTTGGCATAGCTAACCTTTGATGCGTTGGGGACATTGTGGTGAAAAAAACACGAGTTTTGTTTTGTTCGACATTTGAGTCAACCCAGTTAGCCCACGTCTTTAAAGCTATTCTATACGAAACCACTGCATCTAATTCTTCATAACCATCTTCCCCATTCCCGAATGAACCCCATCTGCATTCATGATCGAATGTAAAACATACATTAATTAATCAAATTACGTATTATTTAATTAGATAACTAAAATGATTAACTAATTAGGTAGCTTAATTACAAGGATTTGATCTTGGAACCAGTCATCCACCAAACATAAGTATTGAAAAGAAGCACATCAACTCCTTTCCAATATTTGGCATGTTTTTCCACGGTATCCACTCTTAGTATCCTCTGCTTTGGATCTCCTATTATTTTTTCGTCCGTGTTTGAGTCTATTAAATATGGCGCCCAATAAAACTCAATCGTCGCATTGTGATCCTGTTACATCTCGTTAATTAGCATTTCTAACTTCTTTTTTCACGAAATTTAATTCATTTTTAAAAAAAATTTAGCCACCTTAATTTTGAAGACGGAATGAACTTTTCCTCGTCGCATTGATTTTTGATCTTTTGGTATGAGAAATTCGACCAAACAAACGAAAGATTGCCATTGTCCTCTTTGTAGAGAGTCTCCTACGAACATTACCCTCTTTCCTCGGATTTTCTCAAGTGCCACTTTTGCGTCAAATCTGACCAATTATATAAACTTGTAAAATGTTATTATAAAAGGAAATTCATTTCTACATCACAACTTTTAATTCATATACCACATAATACAAATTTTACAGCTAACTGTACAAGTATACCAAGCATAAGTTATGGTAGATGCATTAAAAGTTGTGGTGTAAAAATCACCCCTATTATAAAAAGTTGTAAACTAGCTAGTGATAGTCATAATTAAATGGGTATAAAAAAAATTTCCACTAAATTTTCTTTTGATCAATTTTTTTCCACATGAGGTGGACCACCAAGTGGTGGCCATACGCCCCCCTTGGATTCAAGTGGATCTGCCCCTGGATATTGTAACATATGCATTTTGGATTGTCTTGCGGGTGACAATCAGGTTTGTTTGGCTTAGCGGGTTTAGGTTGGCAGGTCCGGGTTGAAATCCACCAACTCGGACACGACCTATTCAGAATTTCGAATTAGAAAAATTGGAGACATTTACACTAAGATAACCCAGACACAACTCGTCTGATCCATAAAACTTAACACATAGGTAGGTCAAATGAGTTAAAAACGACCCAAATACCTTGCTGATGGTGAGGAGTGTGAAACTACAAGGTAAAAATATTTTCAAACGGAGGTCTTTTAGGCGGGGTTTAGGAGATTTTCTAGTATCTACATATTTATTTACAAAAATTTAAAAATAAACGTTATAAAAATAAACGGGTTTGCATGTCAACTCGTTTTTAAATAAGTCAACCGAACACGACCCAATTTATAAACGGGTTGGATTGGTGGACCTGTATTTTTTCCTAAACCCATCCAAAGCTCAAACTTAACGCGATTATCTGTGTCGGGTTCGTGTCAGGAAAATCCCACCCAAATCCTGCATACTTATTCTAGTTTAACTGTATATGACATTTACTATTATTAGTTTAGGATTGTAGTCCTATATGTGTTATATATTCGTTGAAATTGTTATAAACAATGTGATTGAAAGAAACTTATCATGCAAGTTAAATGGTAGATTAATTTAGAACCTGGGGAGGATGCAATCATCGAGCTGCCATTCCCAATGACGATAATCCGAATCAGGTTTTCCGTTCTTAACACAAGAAACTTGCCGATCAAGGTACGGGCAAGTAAGGTCCGTGTACAATGGCTTAAATGACTGATTATACACCCATTTCCCTTTAGCAACATTGCATTCATCTGCCTCAAAGATGAACCTATCATCTATAACTGACTTAAACCTCTTATCTTCCGTAGCGTTTTTTGCATCTATTATATGTACATTTTACCATAATTAGTTTAATTACCATAATAAGATACATCTAATGAATTTATAAGAATTACGATACCTTTTATCGATTTCTTTGTGGACTTGGAATAACCTTTTTTGGCGCAAGACTTGGAGTCGAAGTTAAGATTTGAGGAAGATAACAAGTTGAGTCTCTCGGTATACAAGAGAACGATGAATGCTAATGAAAAGATCAAGATTGTGATGATAGAAAGAGAGAGCTTCACACGATGAGGTTTTGCAACAATACCCATAGAACAAGACTTGGTGGAATCTTGAAATTTGTGATGAATTATGTTGTAGAATCGAGCTAGGAATGATTTTATCTTTGAGTCATAATGCAAAATTGAATGATTGTGTATAATATTTTATGTTAGAGGGGTTTGGAGTAGGAGTGAAGTTAAAGCATTACATTAGATATTATTTCTTTGTAACACATTTCTTCCTTTATAGAGAGCTAGGTTGATACAATTTGAAAGTTGGGGCAAAGCAGTTGGAGAGCCATTCTCTTCTACTCCTTATCATGTCTTTCACCTAGTACATAGTACGTATGTAAATGAGAAACCCCTCCTCAACCATAAGAATCCATGGGCCGCCATCGGTTTGATCGTGCAGCCGAAGGTTGTGAACAAGAAAAGAGATTATTGATTGTATATATATTAATAAAATCAATTTTAAGATTTGGTTGTGAGTTTGACCACCACTACAGGGATTCGGTTATGTGTTTGATCAAGAAAAAGAGAGCTAACCTTTCGCTGGTGTGCCACTGGGTCTGGTCACGATTACGCATTGTCTAAGCTACTACCTATATCGGCTCAGATCTACTAAAATTTTGGGGTTAAGTTCGAAAGTTAAAGACTAGAAAATTGCTGACGAATGAACCAAAAGTTATAACCTTTTTTCATATGAATTAGTAGGGTCCAATTGGACTTTGTGCATAAATATAAACTTTTTCGTATCGAGTTGTCTTATTAACGTATAATACAACATTTCCAATAGCAAATCACTTAGTTGTCTGAAAACTCACATTCGAATTAGATGTTTGAACAAAATTATAAGATCGTGTCACTATAAAAACTAAGTACTTACCATTATTTTTGTGCTTTGGTTAAGCAAATTAATATGATGATGTCATCAATGAATTGAAGATACTTCTCTTTCTTGTTCCTTTTTGAGGTGGGATCTCTTTATCTCTTGTGACTTGTAACTAAATTGTTAGAATATATTAGTAATAATGTATCATTATGTAGAATATATTTAGTCAAAGATAATTTAGGTAGGCTCTTTATAATGGCTTGATACTTGCCATGATGTATGGCAACCGTTATAGTATTATTGTGTATTTAAAGGAAAGCATATAATGAGAAAAGCGATTTTTTTTCAAAAATAGGCTCGATCGGAGATGTATTTTCACAAATAGGCTCGATTCTTTTTTGTTTTCGAAAATAGGCTTTCCGCCGTCCCCGAGGCCGGCTTCCAATTAAACCCGGACTCCCCGAGGCCGGCTTCCGCTTGTGTGACCACCTGTTTGGACAACTCCCCGAGGCCGGCTTTAGCTTTATGGCCTCCCGAGACCGGCTTTCTCTCTCTGACATCTGAACTCCAAACCCATGTGAGAAATTGAAAATATAATCTTGTGACATAGAAATTAAGTAGTACTGCAGCTCTTGAATTTACTACTTCCATATCGATGTCATCTTCATCAAAAAATTTCAGACCCTATATTCGACATAGATTGAGGATGATGGAGATTAAAGACAAAAAAGGGGGGTAAAACAGAAAGCATCAAATGGTTGTTTCTTGATACTTTTATCAAATTAAAACAAAAAAAAATAAAATTTTGTATGAATACTGGAGTATTATACTAAACGAACCTCTTATGTGTTGTGAAAAAAGAGAAAAAAAAATGATCCTCTCAGATATCGTTTTCTCAGTTCTTGAATTCCCTCTCTCTACTTGTCTTTCTCTTTTACAGTACTGAGTGTTATCTGCAATCGACTTCTTGATAGAGAGAGAAAGAGACGAATTATACATATATATTTGAACAGTTATAAGATTATGTATATGAATAGATAATTGACGATATTGTTCTATGATTACTCTCTTCGAATGGTGGGGTTTTTGGAGTTCAGATGTGAGAGAGAAAGAGGTTTTGGAGTTCAGATACCATAAAGTTAAAGCCGGCCTCGGGGAGGCCATAAAGCTAAAGCCGGCCTCGGGGAGTTGTCCAAACAGGTGGTCACATCAAACAAGCGGAAGCCGGCCTCGGGGAGTCCGGGTTTAATTGGAAGCCGGCCTCGGGGACGGCGGAAAGCCTATTTTTGAAAACAAAAAAGAATCGAGCCTATTTGTGAAAATACATCTCCGATCGAGCCTATTTTTGAAAAAAATTCGAGAAAAGCAAGATTTCCATTTCTTTCATGGTATCAGAGAATTGAGATTCTTCATTCTTCCGCTAATCTCTTCCTTCTCGGTTCCTCCATCACCGAACTCTCCTCTCAAAACACCCACTGTTAATTTTTTTTTCTTCTTTCTTCTTCATTCCATGGGTACTACCAGTCCTAACACCACCACAAATGATACGTCCAGGTTCCATCCGGCTCTAGCAGTTTCAAATATCAGGAATCATATTCCGATCCGACTAGAATCAACCAAGGTTCAATATTCTACGTGGGCGGAATTGTTCAAAATTTGTGCCCGATCGCTCAAGGTATTGCATCACATCATACCACCGGTTCAAGGTTCTACATCAGTACCGGACACGGACGATGAAACCTGGACCACCCTCGATGCTACGGTGTCGGGGTGGATATTTTCTACAATATCAGAAGACTTAGTCACCACCGTAATGGTGCCGGGATCCACTGCCATGGACACGTGGAACCGCCTTCGAGATATTTTCGAAGATAACAAGCATTCCCGTGCCGTAACTCTCGAACAAGAGTTCTCCCATACCATCTTATCCGATTTCGCGAGCGTTTCGGCATACTGCCAACGCCTCAAAGAGCTTTCCGATCAACTACGGAATGTGGGTGCCGAAGTTTCCAATGACCGGTTAGTTCTTCAAATGGTTTCCGGGTTAACCGACGCTTATAATGGTGTCGGGACTCTTTTACGTCAAAGTAATCCTTTGCCGGCGTTTCACCAAGCCCGGTCCATGCTCACATTAGAAGAGGCCGGTTTAGCTAAAAAATTCGCCACCTCCTCAAATGCGGCGATGATTGCTCCCACCGTCGACTCTGCTAATAATGGTGGTTCGGGGTCAGGCGCTAAACATCTAGACCAACACTCCAAGGGAAATGGTCGTCGGAACAAAAACGGGGGCCGTGGTCAGTACCAACAGGGCGGTCGAAGTAGCAACGGCGGACAACAGCGACGCAATGGGGCCAGCGCCAACAACTACTCGATGGTTTCTCCATGGACCCCTTGGGCTGGCATGTATGCAAATTATGGCTGGCCAATCCCACTGTGTCCGTTTCCTAGCCTGCCATGGCCCAATAGACAATTTATTGGAAATAATCAGGCCCAAAGTAGATCGGATGGTATTCTGGGATATGGCCCACGCTCAGTCCAACAAGCTCACGTAGCAGGGAACGAGTATACACCTACGCCCACTGACATTGAAGCCGCCATGTACACTCTCGGTATCAACCAGTCAAATAACCCTTGGGTTATGGATACGGGTGCCACATCTCACGTTACCTCGGAAAAAGGTAAACTTTCGTCTATTTTTAATACGAGCAAAACTAATGGTATTTTAGTCGGTAATGGCCAACATATTCCAATCCTTGGGTACGGTCACACCAAACTCACCACACCACACCCACCATTAGCCTTAAACAATGTCCTTTATGCTCCACATATTATTAAAAACCTCGTTTCGGTACGAAAATTTACCATTGATAATGTTGTTAGTGTTGAATTTGACCCTTTTGGATTTTCTGTGAAGGATTTTCGGACGGGGAAACGTTTAATGAGATGTGATAGCGAGGGCGATTTATATCCGGTTACATCCAAGCCACCGGAGAAAAATCAACAACATTCTATTTTTGCAATATTAAATTCCACTTTATGGCATGATCGCTTGGGTCATCCGGGACTCCCGGTGTTTGAATCTTTGAGACAAAACAATTTGATTACTTGTGGTCCGAATAAAAACATTTTATGTCATTCGTGTGTTTTAGGTAAACATAAAAAGTTACCATTTCACACCTCCCCGAATAAAACTTTGTTTCCTTTTGATATTATACATTGTGACCTATGGACTTCTCCAATTTTGAGTACTTCCGGTTTTCGATATTATATTGTGTTTGTGGATGATTTTACTAACTTTGTGTGGACTTTTCCTTTGGCTAGGAAATCGGATGTCTTTTCAATCTTTATCAAATTTCATGCATTTATTCGCACACAATTTGAACGTCATATTAAAAATTTACAATGCGATAATGGCAAAGAATTTGACAATCACAATCTTCAAAACTTTTGCACCACAAATGGTATCGGCCTTCGTTTCTCGTGTCCCTACACCTCTTCTCAAAATGGTAAGGCCGAACGTAAGATCCGCTCACTAAATAATGTCATACGTACTCTTTTATCTCATGCATCGATCCCACCATCTTTTTGGCCGTATGCTTTGAGCATGGCCACGTATCTTCAAAATGTTTTACCAAGCAAAATTCTAAATTTTCAAACACCCTTATCTCGGTTGTATAAAAAACAACCGGATTTGTCTCATTTGCGGGTGTTTGGATCGTTGTGCTACCCACTTCTACCGTCCACTACGTTACACAAACTTCAAGCACGGTCTAAACCATGTGTTTTCTTAGGGTTCCCGGATAACCATCGTGGGTATAGGTGTTATGATATGCTATCTAAGAAAATTATTATTTGTAGACATGTCATTTTTGATGAAACCAAATTACCATTTTCTTACGTATCTCCTACACCATCATACACGTTTTTGGATACTGATTGTACTACTTATACAAAATACCATAGGCAAAATATGGCCCAAACGTATAGTCCAAATCCAAATATGTCCACACCTCAAACCAACCAAACCCCCTGTTCGCAACCCAACAGTCCAACGCCCACCATAAATAGTCCAATCCAAGACTCACAAACACTACCTAGTCCACCACAAGCCCAACAACCACTCCCTGGCCCACCATTACATACGTCCACACCTACACCAGCACCCTCGGCCATTCCACAACCGCCACCAATGCCAAATAAACCAATTACACGGAGTCAACGAGGTATATATAAACCCAAAACATTATTTAACCTCCACACGGTCACCTCCCCATCCCCAATTCCAAAAAATCCCGTGACCGCTCTTAAGGACCCCAATTGGAAAATGGCCATGGATGACGAATACCATGCTCTTATTAAAAATGAGACGTGGGTTTTAGTACCGAGACCGACTAATGTTAATATTATGCGTTGTATGTGGATTTTAACTCATAAAAACAGGGCCGATGGATCTTTTGAAAGACATAAAGCACGACTTGTCGGTGATGGCAAAACACAAAAGGTGGGTATTGATTGTGGGGAAACATTTAGTCCGGTAGTCAAACCGGCTACTATTCGAACGGTACTTAGTCTAGCATTATCAAAGTCTTGGCCTATTAGACAACTTGATGTCAAGAATGCTTTTCTTCATGGCAAATTAGAGGAAACTGTCTATATGCATCAACCACTAGGGTATCGTGACAAAACTCATACCGATTATGTGTGTTTGCTAAAGAAATCCCTATACGGTCTTAAACAAGCTCCTAGGGCTTGGTACACGCGGTTTGCGGATTATGTTTCCCATCTTGGTTTCACTCATAGTATTTCGGATAACTCGTTGTTTATTTTTAGACAGGGCAAACAAATGGTGTATTTATTGTTATACGTGGATGACATAATCCTCACGGCGTCATCGGACCAACTCCTCAATACGGTCATCGCATCTCTCGCCAAAGAATTCGCGATGAAGGATTTGGGGCAGTTAACTTCTTTTTTGGGTATTTCGGTTGAACATCAACCTCATGGCATGTTTCTGTCTCAATCATCTTATGCTTCGGATATTATTGAGCGTGCCGGTATGTCAAATTGCAAACCATCATCCACCCCGGTCGATACAAAACCGAAGCTTTGCTCCACCACAAGCAATTTATTTTCCGATCCCGCTCTGTACCGTAGCCTTGCTGGTGCACTTCAGTATCTGACTTTCACCCGCCCAGATATCTCGTATGCAGTTCAACAAGTTTGCTTGTTCATGCATGAGCCACGTGATGTTCACATGGCGGCTGTCAAACGAATCATTCGTTACATACAGGGTACTCGTTCATATGGTTTAACGTTAACGAAATCATCATTTTCTACACTTATGTCATATACGGATGCCGATTGGGGTGGGTGCCCCGACACTAGACGATCCACTTCCGGGTATTGTGTTTACTTAGGTGACAATTTAATCTCATGGTCCGCCAAAAGGCAACCCACATTGTCTCGCTCTAGCGCCGAAGCTGAATACAGGGGTGTAGCTAACGTCGTCGCCGAATCGTGTTGGCTACGCAATTTATTACTCGAACTCCATTGCCCAATTTCAAAAGCAACTTTAGTTTACTGCGATAACATTAGTGCTATTTATTTATCTGGAAATCCGGTTCAACATCAACGTACCAAACATATTGAAATGGATATCCACTTTGTTCGTGAAAAAGTTGCTCGTGGCCTAGTTCGGGTGTTACATGTTCCTTCTCGTTATCAAATTGCAGATATTTTTACCAAGAGTCTCCCGTTGATATTATTCAAAGACTTTCGCAACAGTCTCCGTGTTCATTCTTCCCCCGTTACGACTACGGGGGAGTGTTAGAATATATTAGTAATAATGTATCATTATGTAGAATATATTTAGTCAAAGATAATTTAGGTAGGCTCTTTATAATGGCTTGATACTTGCCATGATGTATGGCAACCGTTATAGTATTATTGTGTATTTAAAGGAAAGCATATAATGAGAAAAGCAAGATTTCCATTTCTTTCATAAATGAAAGTTGCATATGATAGAGGTTGAACCTAACATATCTTTCACGTGTTAAAGCATATTGTATATGTAATATTTACAAAATAATTATACAAGTTACCCTAACGAAATTAATAACATGTTTGTTTATATACGATGTGTATAAGTTTATTTAAGAATATTTACTTTTGATTTGATACTAAAGAATAACTAATCCTTATCCTTAAAAATGTATATAAGAAGAGAAAAATGATTCGCTAACAAGTGTATTATTGATATATATATATATATATATATATATATATATATATATATATATATATATATATATATATATATATATATATATATATATATATATATATATATATATATTGACTTTTGTATTTCTAAATTGTCATCGTGCTGTAAACTTTCTGGGGACACCGATGCATATATGAGTTGGATATGCATGTCTCCACAATAATATGGAATTTATGATGTAATACTTATAGTTTAATATAAATTTATTCTAATAATTAGCTACTACTTAGAGTCTAACAGAGAAATATTAAAGAGCTCGTTGTAAATTGCAAATAACATGTACTTCCTCCATTTTAAAATAACTGATACACTTTCTATTTTTGGGTGTTTAAAATAAGTGATACACTTTGAAAATTTACCATATTTGGTAAAAGGTAGTGGGGTCCAC
Organism: Calendula officinalis; assembly: GCA_963853835.1. Classification (NCBI taxonomy): domain Eukaryota; kingdom Viridiplantae; phylum Streptophyta; class Magnoliopsida; order Asterales; family Asteraceae; genus Calendula; species Calendula officinalis. Next base: position 46,817,053 of record OY970832.1, on the reverse strand, counting down.
ACCCACTAACTATCCCTTTTAATATAATGAAAAGACACATTTACCCTTACTTTTACTTTTAAACATTATTAAATTTACTTTAATCAATATATGTGGGACTCATCGTCCACTAATATCCAATTTAATTTAATTAACATTCATTATTATATTTTGTATCAAAAACCGTGAACTACAAAGTACTCCCTCCGTCCCTTAATAAAGTTCCCATTTCACCTTCAAATTTTGTCCCTAAATAAAGTTCCCATTTCTCAAACTTAAGGGACCCACTTAATATAATAATATTATTACCAATACTTTCACCACTAACTATCTCTTAAAACACTTTCTCTCTCCAATCAAAACTTATATTTTATTCAAAAGTAATACCAAATACCCCACCACTAGCCATCTCCTAAAATGTTGTGCCCAACACAAATGAGAATTTTATTTAGGAACGGAGGGAGTATATCACTTATTTTGAAAAAGAGGAGGTATTACGCTTTATGAGAGGAACACGTGGGATTATATGTGTTATATCGAAGGATAAATAGCATGTATTAATTTCACCTAACGAATACAAGGTCATTTGAATTGGTAATTGTAGTTAATTTATAGCCACAATAGTAGGGTAAGTAAAGTTGTTTTTTTATTGATTTACTAATTCGTAGATTTAAAATGGATAACTCAAATTTACTATGGTTGGTGTTTATACTTTTGTACGGACTTCTTTAATAAAAATGTGAGAAAAACTGAATTGTAAACACTGAAGTAACTGAATTTTAATTTAGTTCGGATAATTTGGGTTTGTGCAATAATTTGCATGGTTCATTTCCGACTATTAAAAATCCAAAATCAATTGATTTCATCTATTTTGTACGGATAAAATCGATCCAATTAATCAAACGGACACCCTATTGCCACTAATATGCTATTATGATTGGAACCTCACAATTAGAATTTCCTACATGTGAATACTCTTCGATCAAATATTCCTATTGGTGTTACAAGCTATCAACCATTTCTTTCTTTTTTAGGAAACCATTTTGTCCTTTCACGAAAATGTCAATTTTGGATTGTCACCTTTTATATTTTCCATATATTCTTATACAAAAATATTAAAGAAAAATCGTCAATATATGATTGCTTAGTAGTGTGGGAAATATGTAGGGTCCTTCAAATCATATTGATGTGGATTCAACAACTCAAACATGATTAATCTTTTCTCATTGAATATTTCAAGTGACAAAAATAACTTAGAGTGATGTTGAAGGAATATAATTTGAGATCCTTAAATAAATCCTTTTAAAGAAATAACATATTTTGCTTCATTAGGAAAGGTAAACCGTAATGATTTGGATTTATACTTAAAGTTGAAAAATTAAGATTGCACTTAAGGCATGATTTACTATGCTATCAATTCCCAAAAACTATCATGAGAATGCAATCCAAAGCTACAACCATCTTTAATTTAATATTATCCAAATATTTAGGAGGTATTTGGGTTTGCCATATATATTTATTGCATTTTAGAAATGCTAATAACGTAAAAAATAAATTTGACAAAAACTACTGATTATCTGATTATTCATTTTTATTCATTTTCAAAGCCTATAATCTAGTTTTTTAATAAGTAATCTCAAACGCCTTAAGATAGAGAAGAATTAGGTAGCACAATTTGTCAATCAAACAATATACGTATAGAAAACAAACTGGAAATTGGACCGTGAACAACTAAAGTGTTAAATTTAATACTGCAGACAGAGAACAGGATTCAACAAGTTTCTCATTAGACGTACATCGTATGATGTTGATACTTGTTACTTTTGCAAGTCATAATTAACAAAATCAGCTTATTAATTCAAAGTTCTTTGTTGATAATTCATACATTAAAAGCCATCAATCACTCTTGAATTTGCAATCTTTTTCCCAATAAGTTCGCGCAACTCGATTTCTCCAGGGAATCTTTTCTCCCTCAGCTTAGAGTAAATCTACAATCCATACAACATAAAAATATGAAAAATGATATAGTTAAAACTTTAAAAAAAATTGATATAATGTATCGGTGGGAAAATCAATAGGTCAGAGGTTGGGAAATAGATGAAGTTAGGTTTAGGGCAAAAAGGGCCGACAAACATGTTTTTTCTATCTTTTTAAAAGAGAAGTGATTTGTACACAATAATATTTAACCATGCACAACAAATCAATGCATTCTAAACTTGTACCTTGTGTTGTTTAGTGTTTGTACTACTTGTGTATGTTTAAATACTAATGTGTACAAATCACTTTCCCTTTTTAGATCGTATAAATAACTATGTACAATCAGTTACAACGTATACTATTACAACCCATTTGACTCGTACTTATATGTTATTTCTCATATTTGACCCTTTAGACAATAATCATAACCCAAATCACTCCAACATATAAAAACTTCATATACCTCTCACCCTTAACAAATTTTAGATTAAAAAATCACCAAAAAATGAGATGTTACAATTTTCATGGGAGATCCAAACGAGGATCCGTTACGAATTTCACCTTCTAGGTTATCCCATGAAAATTGAAATAATTATTTTTTGCTACAAAACTAAAACTAATATCACTTAAATGCAAATATTTCTCAACTGAACAATAGGTTAAGATTAATTCGGGTACTGAAAGTAACCTATTTTGCACAAAAATAAAACATGATCAATTTTTGGTCTAGTTCAGATTGGATCAACCACAAAAATTTAAAACTTCGTTTTACAAAAATCTAGTTTGTTAAACACAATTACAGAAATTACATTGCCCCAATTGGTTATGATCCTGTAAAAACGTCATTTAGGTAAAAAGCATATAAAGCACACGAAACATATTTTTTTCAAACCAGTGAACACAATTTTAACATTTTACGTCATTGTAAACCAAATTTTACGATTTTGAATGTTTGTTCATCAGTTTTTATATTTTTGTTCATCAATATCCGTCACTCAAAATATTTTCATACATCAATAAAACATATATACATCATAATACATGACTTCGTGGTGTACGGAGAATTTGGTGGTATACAAATCAACCCTTTTTGAAGATAATTTCTTTTTTTTATGCGTTTAACCGAAATAATGCTTTCTATTTGAACATGATCCTTACCTTAATAACAACTTAATATATTAAACATGTCTCATTGTGCTAATTTTTTTAGGAAAATGATAATGACAACCCTTAGGGCTGTCAGTAACAAGGAAAAACTAATCTAAAAACCGCCCCCTAATTTTAGGAACAATACTCTATCAATGAATGTACAATCATTTTATGCATGTTATGTTAGAGACAGGCTGTCATTACCAAAACCCATTTTTTTATTGGACCCGTTCATTAAATGGGTCAAAAGTAATTTATAGCATAATATAAGAAAAATGTAAATTACCCGTTCGCCATTACAAGAAACTTCAAAAGCACCAGAGCTTTGTAGAAACCCTTGAAGGAAATTTCCAAGTAACCAAGTTGAAGAAATGGTCCCGAATCTATTAGCCCGCATGGAATAATACCAAGCTGGCGGTGCTGCAAACCCTAATCTCGGGAAAATATGTTCACCAGCCATCACAACACCGATCACCCCAAATTGAAAAACGGGGACCACTTTTGATAATAACCGTTTTGGTAGTGGCGGTGGGTAGTTGGCTAGAACAACATCCACACCTGGAAATGCTGATTCCAACATCTTCTTCATTGTCTCTGCATTCCCTCTATTGTTCATCACAATTTGAATTTTAAAATTAGTAAGTGATCATTGGTTAGGGTTACACAATTTTCAGGTTTATGAGTTCGTGTTATATGCAATTTCACGAGATTTATAATGTTGTGTTCAATTATTTAATGATGGAATATTGATACCGAAATATATTAGCTAAAAACCTAAAAACAAATCAAAGGAAACATCGTCATCAAAATTCATATCTCACGAGATTTATGAGTTCGCGTTATATGCAATTTCACGAGATTTATAGTGTTGTGTTCAATTATTTAATGATAGAACATTTATTCCGAAATATATAAGCTAAAAACCTAGAAACGAATCAAAAAATACGTAGTGAATATAAACCTGTAAGAACATGAGGCGCAGAAGTCAATATTGACCGTGTTTCCTAAGCCGATTCCTCCCCCAAATCCGCTGGCTTTCTGTGAAAATACCGATCAAATCAAAATCAAAATTAAAATTAAACTCGTATTGGGGGTTTTTGACGAATAATATAAAAGGAAAAAATTAGGGGGTTTTAATTGATGGAACCTGCGTGGGGAATTCAAGAGGTTGTTGGATCGGCGGTGTTGCGAAGTGTTGAGGTTGTTGCGGCGGAATATGGTGGTGATGGGCGGGGTGTTTGGCCGGAGCAGGAGCGAAGAGATTGAAAATATCTGAACAGAAGAGGAAGATAGGTAACCCTACCAGAAGCAGCTGACTTCTATCAACAGCCATCTCCAGAAACTCGGTTCGCAAAGGAAGGGACGGTGTACTAGCTGGGCGGCGTCACGGCGGTCGGCGTATTTCAGTTTATCGAGATTTGATGTTCAAGGTTAGAAATCGTCAATTCGTCATACATGGACTTATGGACCGGCCCATGTTTGGAATTTTGAATTTTGTTTTTGTTTTTATTTAAACAAACTAAATAAAGTATTGACTCGATAAGTAACAGAGTAAAAGTTCATATGACTTTAGCAAAAATTAGGGGTGAATATACTATGATATCATATATACTTTTTTCATATTATATACCGTATAAATTATATTTAAACAAAATAAAGTATGATATCATATAAATTATACTTGTTATACTAATTCAGCTAGTATCATACCAAATATGCTTGATACCAATTTATTTGACTATCAACAATCTTAATACGTACAAATTGGTAATCGACCAATGGTATATAACAATATCATCAACTAATATGAAACTAAAATATATAAAAAAAATAAAAGATGTTCTATACTAATAATTTATTATCATCCACCAATTAAACATATTAACATATTTTTTAAACTCTCAAATAAAATAACCAAAATGATATATGTTAAATGTTGTGGTTGAAAATTTCTCCAGTAAGAAATTAAGAATTATGTATAATTAAATATATATTATATTTGATAATTAAGATGTTATATAAATTAAGAAAGGATAAATTAGTTATTTTTATCATTCAACATAGTCAATCAGAGATATAAATCACATAATCAAACATAGATCACATAATTAAACATTTTGATTTCAGTCATACTTAAATTTTTGTAAAAGCTCAAATCAAGTCATGTCTCTCACTTACTCAAAACAAATTCATTCAAACAACTTTCAAATAACCCTCACTCACTTAGCATAGTGAACAAATAGGTTATGGGTTCAAGTCTCGTCGTGAAGAAAAAAAAAAAGAATAGATTAAGTGTCGGTCAAAAAAAACTTAGCATCTGATAAATCTTGGAATTGCAAATGTGGAAACTGATAATCAAAATCAAGAACTAGTATTCAAAAAGATAAAAACCAGAGTATTCACTATGAATGACCCCTTGCCCAAGCCTTCTGGCTGATTACAACAGAAGTATGAAAAAATAAAAGTAATTCTTAGTGGTGCTCCCTCTTCTACTAATAAAGGACACATCATACAAAATAACTAACTGATTGCGTTATGACCCTACACGTGTCCCTTTCCATGTGCTTTCTTTCTCCTTTGATAGACATAGACCCTCCAAACATTGGACCTGCTGGACTGTCCAAGATCACTACCTGCATTGGGCTCGGTGGGCTGTTCTCTATCAGCATCATAAAATAGGCCCAAGTCTGTATTGATCTCGGATTCTTTGGTCACTCACTCTTTTTGCGATTTGTAAAACCTTCATTGAGTGTCACATTTTGTATATTTTTGAAATTGGCAAAGTGAGTCATAGCTTTTTTGCGAGCAAGTGAGTCCTTTTGAGAAAATTAGTGAGTGCTTTTGAGTAAATTGGTTATTTTAGATTGAATTTAATATATGCCATATATAATGAGGAAATTGATAACTTTAAGGTCATTTTAAGATATATTTAAGATTTGTCTCAACGGTAGTATTCAAACTCGCCGGTTGCTCGCATGGAACTCATCGATACACCGATACCATTGACACGGGCTCTTTGGTGGAACTCGTCGGAAATCCAACGAGATGGAGGATGTGTTTTCCAGGTTTCAGTGTGTGAGACTTTGAGAGAAAGAAGAAAGGTAAAGAGAGAGGTGGAAAGTGAAGAGAGGAGATAGCTATTTGAAAAGAAAAAAAATTCCTTTTTATTTTTAAGAGTTTCTTAATACTATTTAAAAAATAATTTATTTTTTATCTTTATTTATCTTGTTATAATTTTATTTTTTATTTTTAAATAATATATTAAGATTTGTATTAAATTAAAAAATTATAATTTGACGATGATGTGGTAAAACTGATAAGTTAGGGATGAGATGAGGTTGACATAAATTTGCCAGTTTTTTGTTGGTGGAAAAAATGATGAGTAGATACTAATATGTCAAAACTGTTGAGTTAATGACGAATTAACAGTTGGAAAATGCCCAGGGGTGTCTTTGAGGAGGTGCAGGAGGTGCAGCAGCACCTAGCCTATATTTTATAGGGACCCAATTTTTATATATATCTTATATATAATATTAAAATTTAAGTCAACTTAAAAAAAATTAGTAGAAATAAAATTAGAAAGTCCAAATTTTTGTAAAAATCTTGGATTCAAGGGGCCCATTTTCGTGTTTCCGCACAGGGCACTTAAAATCTTGAAGAATCCCCTGAAAATGCCTAATACATAGATTAATTGATAATAGATTAGGAAATGATGGTTTAATTTTAAGTTTGTAGGTCCGGTCATAATGCAAGATTCTTAGTTTTTGTGTGACTTTTTCAACCAAGTACCAACACTTTACTTATTTTCCTTATTGGCATTGCATGTCTTTTTCACGAGGGAAAGATGTCTTTATAAAACAGCAAAATATGATTGATATTTTGGAATCCACTATTCATTTTTTTTCCAATTATCTAAAAAAAAAAACAAAAAGGCCGGAGACACTAGGTCGTTTTTGGGCATAGGCGACAAGGGCGGCCGTCCAGGACCCACAAAAATTAGGGGCTCATTTTCAAAACAATCAGCACATTTTGAAAATAGGTGGACTACAGTGTCCAATCCGGATATTTAACTTGGAGATTGGGGTGACACTTTTAATTTAACAGAAATTTTTTAGTTATTTGAAAAAAAAAATCACTTCAGGGGCCCATTTTTAAGATTTTACCCAAGGTCTAAAATTTGATTGAACCGGCCCTTAAAACACACAATACCTACCAACGCAGTCGTGATTATATATCTCTGCGTGGAACTCTCCCCCACCACAACCGTAACAACCCCGTGTATCTATCACGGGTACCATGATGACCATGGGCACCACGATGCACATGGTGGACCGCCTTCTCTAACTTAAGGTTTCCAAACAATTGTTCAAGTATTTTGTTATGTCCCCTTTGCATGTGACCGTATTTACAATCTCAAGTCACAATCTACATATATATATTAGTCAACAATTTCGGCAGAAGTACTTCCATTCAAAACACGTTATTTGACAATATTTATCTATTGATTGATGGCCCTAGATCGAGATGGAATCATCGTTATTAGTTTTGAAACTAATTATATTTTAATCAAGGTTCTAAAGGCGCGTTAAGGCGACGCCAAAGCATGAAGCGCAACATCTATGTTTCGTAATAGACCATGGCGGTTGAGCGAGTCGTGGTGTGAGATAAGGTGTCACAAAGTGCGATAAGACGCGCTTTATGACGACCTTTTTTGTAGTTGACTGTGAAAATTAATTTTTTTTTAAATGATGATATGGGATATATAATTATAAATTTGGATGTAACATTTTTATGAACTTTATATATAAATTGTTATAGTAGTATAAATTAATAGATTTATAAAAAAAATTTAATTTGATATAAATTGCCGCTTTAAGTAATGCCTTGAAAACGTCATGGCTCGCCATGGCTTGACGCTTGATGGTATTGTCTCGCGCACGCCTTACGATTTCTAAGACCTTGATTTAATTATATATCTTGGTGTAATCTAGTTAAATTTATTTATGGTCTTGATGATCGATTTTGCACCAACTATACTAGACTTTCGAATTTAATCCCAAGGGCAACGTTGTTAAGATTCTAAATTATCTTACAAAACTCAACATCAACCTCCCTCCCTAGTGCTTTCCGGATGTGTGGATCGATGGTTGCAATCTAGCCAACTCGTACCCCCGACTTGTTATAGTATTGACATAAATCCACATACTCGTGTGTGTGATAGGTTCTCTACAATTACTTCCCGGCTTTTGGTCATTTGGAATTGGCGTCATCCCACTAGACCGAGCATAGAAATCGATCAAATAACTGAGATCTCATCGATAATCAATCTCTCGGAATTGGTTACGAACCTTTAAATTGCAACAACTGGATTACAATAAAAGCTAATATTTGCTTTTGGCGAATCAAATCATTAACGAAAGACTTCCCATTAGATTAAACATCGTCAATAGGGTGATCGACATTCACTCTTCTAGATGCGCTATTTGTTAGGACAAATTTAAAAATCTCGAAACGATGCTATTTTTGAAGGAACCAATCGCAATGAATCTGACTTATTAGATCTTATTTTATATTCTTCTTGATCCATAATAATTAATAGTTAAAATTAATTATAAATTTTATATATGAAGTGATATTTTTGACATTTAACTATCACATAATTATAATTATTTATTATATATAAAAAATATATATTAATTTGTTTTCGTTTATAGTTGATCACATATATAAAGTATAAAAATAGAAAATAAAGTATAGACGTACGGTCTATTTGGTGACTCGGGCGGACGCGGTCATCCTAAAGTGGGAAAACATCGATCACCCACCACACCGCACCGGCAAACCTCCATATTATATTCTCATAAGTCATATCAACTTATATTATTAGTCAATGCCAGTCTCCTACCTTCAATTAATCTATATTTTAATTTCCCTTTACTTATATATCAACTTAATTTCCCACAACTCACTCACTCAATTTGTTCAAGTTAATTACACTTATGACGACCAATAATTCAGAGGATGCAAAGAGCTGTTTCTCCTCCATCCTCCGGCGACTTCTATGCGGCGGCGGCCTCCCCACACATCCGTCTTCCGACACCACAGATCACAACCCTTCATCAATCAAAGAACTCCAACCACCATCCACCACCGTGCCGGCGGGTATAGTTGCAAGGCTCATGGGTCTTGACTCCTTCCCAAAAGTTTCTTCTACTTTAGCTGCTAATGGTGCAATCATCATGCGAAAAAGTAGGTCACTTGGTTCTATACTAGACTTGCCGCCAAATTTTGAGATAACAAAACAACAACCGGCCCATCATCTTCATAGTTACACCCACCACCGGCGATCTGTATCTTTCCGGGAAGTCACCACCGCCGACGCCGCCGCATTGTTGCATGATGATCTTCGGAGATCTAATCACATTGGTTTAGCTCCCCTAATACAAGAAAAGCCAAAGAACTTGAACAACAAGAAACGTCAAAGTCAAAGTCAAAGAGTGAAGGTAAAGAATGAAGAAGAAAAACAAGTTCCATCGAAGAGCACAAGGAAGCAGAGGGGAGTACTGAATGATGCTAAGAAGAAAGTTGATCATAATGCATTTCCAGTAGAAGAAGAGAAGAAGAAGAAAACGTACAAATCAAGAAACAGAACTTACAACCACCCACTGCCAAAGATGGTGGAGAAACATAACAGGGAAGATGAGAAGAAAAGGTCAACGGTCAAGAGGAGAGAATATATTGAATACAGTGAAGAGTATTGCATGAAGATATTGGTTCAAGTTTGTAGGTTAACAATGGCGGAAATTGAAGGAGGACGGGGTAGTGTTTGGGGTAATAATAATCAAAATCAAGAACAAGAAATTATAAGCAATGAGATTAGTCAACAAATCCTGCAACTTCTTGTCTACGAAATGGTTGATGACTTAATTGTCATGTAGCTCTATGTACGTAGTAGTAGGAGACTAGCTTTATTAAACTTTTTAGTACGTGCAATATGTTAAATATTCAACACTAACTATTGTTTACAAAATTTTTGTACGAATCACTAATTTGATTAATATAACTATTGAAATCAAAATATGAAATTAGAAAAAAATAATTATTACATATAAAAATTTAATAGGAAGCAAATACAATACCTGAATACTCCCTCCGTCCCATAAAAAAATTCACATTTCTCACTAAACTTTTGTACTAGAAAAAATTCACATTTATCACATTTGATAGACCTCACATAATAAAATATTATTATTACTAAGAATTTCACCATTAATATCCACTAATTATCTTTCTCTCTCCAATCTAACCTTATATTTTAATCAAAAGTATTACTATTGACACAAGTGACACAACCACTAACTATCACCTAAAATCAATTTTAGCTTTCTATTGTTGTTTTTATATAATGATATAGACTACACTACTTGGTAAATTATACATCTATTTTTAATTTTACAATTTCAAGAGACTTGGGTTTTCTAGTTAATGACATGAATTTCAAAAGATTTAGAGTATATATGAAGAGAAAAGTATGTTAATTTGGACGCAAGCTTGGTGCAACACGAGCAAACAATGCTTCTTACTTTATTGATGTGTTGGCTCGTAAGAATACAAATGTTTGACTAAAATAGCAAATAATAATTATCGTCATACTATGTCACACACATATGATGGTCGTTTGACTTTGATTAAAACGTTTCTTGGTAGTTTGGCTTTGTACCATTTTTTGATGTTCCGTTCCCGTGTGTATTGTTAAACAGGAAACAAATCAAGAAAATATTATCAGCCATATTCCAACCATTCTAGCCGTTGTGCACCTCAATGACAGCCACACTCATTATGCACCATAAATATGTTTCTTGTATAGTTTAGTCTTTTGTATTTAAATACCGAACAATCCCTGTAATACATACACAATTCGAATATAATAATAGTTATTACTTTTATCATGGTATCAGAGCAGTGTAGCTCATCATTTACCAGTTTCATCTTCTAGCTTTTCCGATCCAAACTGTCACACCCCGCCAAAAGTGGTTTGCGGAAGAACGGGCGTGCAACTTCACGAGTATACATAAGCATATGATTATCGTAAACAACAAATGTTTGATAAAAAGTAATGTCACCAAAATTTATTGAAAAACAAAGTGGTTGAACCAAAACATAGTTTTTGATAAAAATTTAGAGGTGACATCTTTACAATATGAAAGCTTGACTTCAATGCATGCGACTCAAAGCTTAGCTTAGATACCTGAAAAACATAAGTAAAAGTATCAACAAAATTGTTGAGTGAATTCACAGGTTTTTAATGAGTTTAAATTGTTCCATAGTTTTTCGTATGCCATTCATGGCAAAAATAGTTTGCTGATATAACAATGTTAAAAACGGCCTGCTCCGAGAGCAGTAGTACGACATAAATCGCGACAATATAAACAATAGTTTTCGTATGCCATAATCGGCAAAAATATAGTGTGATGATATAAAATGTTAAAAATAGTCTGCTCAAAAGCAGTAGTAGAAACAATAGTTTTAGTATGCCATCATTGGCAAAAATAGTGTGATGATATAAAATGTTAAAAATAGTCTGCTCAAAAGCAGTAGTAGAAACAATAGTTTTTGTATGCCATCATTGGCAAAAATAGTGTGATGATATAAACGTTAAAATGACCTGCTCCGAGAACAGGGGCACGATAAAATCGAAAGAAGAAACATGTGACGGTGATCCCCTAAAAGGTTAGCTATACCCTTTTAAGTTAAAATCTCGACCCTAAGTCCATAACCAAAACAACAACTCTAAAACGCATTTCCAATATGGATATACACTCCTCGTGGTTCGATAAACATCGATAATAAATGATCAATAACGTGTGGGAGGGGGAGTCTCAACCAATAGTACTATCTGCATATCCATGGGCTAGTCGCAACTAGCTAATGATTATGGTATGTAAGCATATACGCACTTCCATGCACTACATCTAAACCTAGTCCGAGATAAGGATTCGTTGTCAAGTTTCCAAAAATAGTTTTCATCACGATATAGTAAACGTTTATAAATATTATAAACATTTATAAAATAGTTGTTATGTTTTTCACTCAAAAGTGAAATAGTCAAAACGTAGTAAAAGAGAGGTTGTGAATTGAAAGTCACAAATAGATTTATAAAAGCAGTTGTTATGTTTTCCACCCCAAAGTTATAAAACAGTACATAAAATGCGGTAAAAAGTGGGGCTGTGAACTCACCTGATGCAATGCTAGCCAAAATCACAAACAATAAAGTGTAGTCTCCAACCACAATGATCCTATCGTCCTAAACGCATAAGAAATAAAAGTATGAGTGACTGTCTCAACGACGCGCCTAAACTAATTGATGCACAAATAATTTCCTAAAAGAAATTAGACTTGAGCGATACGTTGGCGACTTGATTAGGTTGTTATGTGTTTTAAAGTACGTTGTTTACATATGCTTTATTATAAGGAAAATAGATTTTGTTTAAAAACAAATGACTAATGTGATCGTAAGTAGTAAAAGGAATCAATTTAATTTATATCACATTAATCGATCTTATAATCTGTGATAGGAATATATTAAATTTTTATTTAACTGCCGAATATGCCGTTTAACTCCATTCCGTTTAAGTTACTTAAATAGATAAAATTTAATTTAATATATATATATATATATATATATATATATTTACGTGACTTAATTAAGAAGTTTTAAAAGTTTTTGATTATTTAATTATCTAATAAGTAATTTAGGAATTTAAGTAAATAATATCTTAAAATTTTATTTATAATGAAATGGATGTCATCTTATAGGAATTTGGTTTAATGTTGGGCCACAGAAACAATAATGAGCTTAAAACAAATTTGTGGGTCAAAAGTTAATAAACTGGACTCAGTTAAATTCTTGGACTGTGTATTGGGCTAACATAAAACAACAACAATAAAATGACTGGCAATTACGTTTTTGAGACGGGCAGGAAGAAACATTTACAAGACTGATTTGGCATTAAAGGCTAAAATAGCTGAAACGTTCGTGTCGAGCAGAAAACTCCAAATTAACTCCGGCCACTCGACTGCCGGGAAGAACGTTTTTAAAACACCAACCATACTACCTTGTTTGTAATTCCCAGTTACAACTTATGATTATTAAAAAGATTTACGATGGTGTATTACCCACAAGCTCTTCACGAGAACACACACACACACTAGTGTGTGCATGTTCGCCGGAGGCAGGAAACCAGGGAAAGTGAAAAAACAATTTAACAGATACGAGTTAAAGTATTACGTGACAAAACGAAACAAAACAAAACTAATTAGGGATTATACCGAGCGTGAGTTTGATCGAGACAAAGAGATCGGGAAGCTTGTCGCCGGAAAATAAGATTTCTGTTTGGCGCCGGAGGGACTGATTCGCTGTTGACGGTGACAGAATAGAGTTCCGCCGGATTTGAGCAGGTGCAAAACGAGGGTGGCGATGAACTGAGTAAAAGGTAACAACAAGTAAGAATCGGGATGACAACCTATACATGAATGATTATAGGAATCAGTTCAGTTTATACCTTCGCCGGAGCTTCTGGATCGTTGGAATCTCGAGCTGTCGCCGGAGCTTCTGGCTCGCCGGAAAGCTTTAGAGATGGTGGGAGTTTGCTGTATTGTCCGTCTCTAATGTAAGAGGAAACAATGGTGAGAAAGTTTCAATCTTGTTATTGCTTTTGCTTATGGTGCGAGAGAGGATAGAATGGGTTATGGTGTTCTACGAATGTGGAGAAGATGGTGAATAGAGGCTGGTAAACGTGGGTTTAATAAAAAGGAGATGATAACGATTTGGTTATATCCAGCTATTAACGTGACGAGAATCCCCTAATCCCTAAGAAGATCGGGTATTTGGTTAATGAATGAAGACGTGTACATTTTGAGTAGAAGATATGGATCATGGGTTGAGTTTGGTGTGTAGATATGTGTACGTGGGTTTATTTGCTGATAAGTTGGATTTTTCGTCTAATTAAATTGATTTATTTATTTATTTGCTGCCATATAATTTGTCATGTATTCCACGTACGTGACTTTCATTTATTAATCATAGGGTGTTTCATGTATATGTATCCTTTGTACATAAGCCAATGCTTCAATGTAAGTTATATATTAGTTACAAATTTGGATTCAATTTAAGTGTTCGTTGAGTCACCAACTCGCTAAACTACCGCGTGCAAAGATGTAGACAACTGACACATGTCTAATTAATAGTGTGTACCAATGACATAAATGTATGTTTTTGCTAGACTTAAATGCAAACATGAATAATATGATTGTTCTAAAATGAAATGCTTTTCAAGAAGTGCCAGGTAAAGTACCTGATTACGAGGGTTGTCACATTCTCCCCTCGTTAATGAAATTTCGTCCCGAAATTTAAAACGTTGGATTATTAGGTTGGGTGTCGGGAAAAAGATGCGGATATTTTCTTTTCATTTGATCCTCTCGTTCCCATGTGTACTCGGGACCACGTTTAGAGTTCCAACGAACTTTCACAATTTTAATTTTACTCCTCCTGAGTTTTTGCTCTTTCCAGTCAGAAATTTCTATAGGTTCTTCAGTAAAGTGGAGTCGATTGTCGATAGTTATCTCATCCGTCGGCACAATCAATGTTTCATCAGACAGGCATTTCTTAAGATTCGACACGTGAAAAGTGTCGTGGATGTTACTAAGCTTCTGTGGTAGTCGTAATCGATAGGCGACATGACCAATACGCTCCAAAATTTCAAAAGGTCCAATGTATCGAGGGTTTAATTTCCCATGTTTACCAAAACGAGCAACGCCTTTCCAAGGTGATACTTTCAATAAGACTTTGTCACCTACAGCAAATTCTAGTGGTTTTCGTAATTTTAATTTACGAGACATGTAGACGATAAATTTTCCTTTTTGCATTAAGACGCAACATAATCCTTGATAAGACACGTTGCGGTATACTATGAAGTTTTCAGTTCCATTGGGTTGGTTAGGATAAATGTAGTTCATGTTTTTTTTTTTACTTTAGGGTTCAAAATAGAGTTTCTTATTTTCCATTCTAGTCCAATCCCTTATCTTTGAGATCGAAGAGGTTAAGGTGGGCTGTTAGGTTAATCGTTTATTTACCAGGTCACGCTTCAGCAGATTACATGTTACATATCGGTATTTGAATTAGTTACACAATTTAGTGGTAAATTAATTTGGTAAATTTTAAATTTCACGGCTAAGTGATGACCACGTTTTCTTTTACTTGCGTAATGTTTAGGAATATAATTAGGATCCCGCTTCTAGTAATTATTCCATGTTTCATGCATAGTGTACGTAAGAGATTGCATGTCTTATTTAAGTTGTAACAAATAAAAGATGAGAATATTTGCTTCATTATTTGTTGTCATATTATTCTTTTTTGTTCCAAGAGGGGCCACTTTGGTATAACTTATAATAAACTGTGGTATAACTTATAATAAAAGATGAGAATACTTGGCCACTTTTCGTAGCCGGAAAAACCAAGTAATTTTCGTACTTCGGTTCGGAATGGTCGGAATGTAGGTTGATTCTCGAGTAGAATTTATAATTTGTGGTAGGTTAGACAGATCGTATATTTGCGGTAATAAATGTGGATTGGTTAACTACATTTATTAAAATATAGATTTAAAGTGTTTTAAGCATTTATACACGTGGCATAATATTGTTTATTAAAATACAGACATAAATGCTTTTATGAACTTATAAACTTGATATAATTTCTTGAGCGCTTTAACCATATACAAATCATTTTTTTTTTCAAAGAAAAACTTTATATAAGTTATATATATTTATATATATATATATATATATATATATATATATATATATATATATATTGGGGTACCAAAACGTATAATTGATTGAAATAAATATATTGTTTTTCATATACTTTATACATTTTCAACAAATTAAATATCTTTGATGTAAAGTGCAATTGAAATTTCTTTTACAAACGTGGTAAATCTGATACATTTAACTAGTAGTATAATGTTTGGGGTTTCTTGATATGATTTATTTGAGGCAACTTCAAGTGGATTTGGATGGTAAAATTCACACATGATTAGTGAGTCTTTTAAGATCATTTAGTTTAGAATTCGATAATCCACGACTCTGATAATTCTGTATTGTACCATGTAATTATAAACACGCTGGCCAGACGGTTTATAATATCATCATACAATATTTCCTCATCATTATCACTCCGTATATCCATTCATAAGTATTAGTAAAACTTAGAGATTGTATTATAGATTTTAGGAAAATTTGAAATCTTTTCTTCATTTAAAATTACACGAATTCAGGACTTGTGCTTAGAGTTTAATTTTGAGACGCCCTAGAGTGTACATGTGACGTCTTTCGTGTTTTCATTTCGTGGCGTTAAAGATTAGTGGATAGATTTTCAGTTGTTAGTCATGCGAGGAATCTTTCGAGTTTTACGATTTGTTGAGTAGGAAATTAGGGTTGATTTGATGATAATCGGGTGACGTACAATGTGTGACATGATTATATATAATGTGTGATTAAGATGCGTGGTGCATGTGTATATGTGTTTCTTGTTGAAGGTCATCTGATGATGTGTCACAATGCTCGATGTTCAGTCAAATAGAGTTGTTAAAGTGTTCGTTACTCGCAGACGTTCAGTTATAATTCTCGAATTCGTGTTTTTTTTTTGTGTCGGAGATTAGTGGAGTGTAAGTAAGATATTCCATCTAGGTATGTGATGTAAGTGTTCAGTGAGCAGTGTAATGTCGTCAACTAGGGAATTAAATGAACTTACTGCGATATAATGTAATAGGTTTGATACGGATTCGTATAAAGTGGAGCTAGAACCCTAGCTACCTTATTTCGAATCAACCGAAATAATACACGTGAACAAATGTGTTCGACAAAATACTTGTATTCAATAATCTGTCATCCAACCAAGAACTACAATCCCTATAAATAATAAAGCTAATAAAGATAAAGACGAGCTAAACTAGGAAAAGGAAAACAATCTAAGATAAACTCTAATTTAAATAAAAGATAAATTCAAAAGTTGGTTGGATGCTTGTTGATAAACTCGGCCGAAACCTCTAGCCACGAGTTGATGGTTCGGGTTGTGATATTGTCTCCGGGTCGGGATCTTCTAATATAGTAGGATCCGTATCATCCTCCCCCTCTAAAAAAGGACTCGTCCGCGAGTCATCATCATCATTAGAAGGTTCATAAGGAGACAAATCAGCGACATTAAAGGTGGCAGATACTTTATAATGCCCGGGAAGATCGATTTTATACGCATTATCGTTTATTCGCTGTAACACGCGAAAGGGTCCATCTGCCCGAGGTTGAAGTTTACCGAACCGCCCATGAGGAAAACGTTCCCGACGTAAATGAATCCACACGAGATCTCCTTCATTAAAAACGACCTTCTTACGATGTTTATTTGCACGAGATTGGTACTGTACATTGTGTTTGATAATCTGCTCACGTACTTGTTCGTGCAAGAGTTTAATTTGTGTGGCTTGTTCATCACCCTCCGTGCTAAAATGTTGTGATTCGATTGACGGCGAGAGGTCAAGGGGTGTGAAGGGATTACGTCCGTACACGACTAAAAATGGACTACGGCCCGTAGAGCTATGATTCGAGCGGTTGTAAGCGAATTCTGCCTGAGGAAGAACGAGATCCCATTTCTTTGGACTGGTGCCCACTAAGCTGCGGAGTAAATTGCCCAAACTCCGGTTTGTCACTTCGGTTTGGCCGTCCGTTTGGGGATGGTGTGAACTGCTAAATTGTAGCTTAGCTCCCAAACGCTTCCAAAGTGTACGCCAAAAATGACTAATAAACTTAACATCTCGGTCCGACGTGATGGTTTTGGGGACCCCGTGTAAGCGTACGATTTCATCGAAATATAGGCGTGCCACTTGTGAAGCGTCGTACGTTTTTGAGCAAGGGACAAAATGCGCCATTTTGGAAAAGCGATCAACAACAACCATGATCGAGTCCTTCTTGCGTTGCGTTAACGGTAAACCCAGTACGAAATCAATACTAACGTCTTCCCATGGGCGCTCGGGAGTTGGTAAAGGGGTGTAAAGCCCTTGATTCGTATGATGGGTTTTGGCGATGTGGCACACACGACACCGTTTAATAATCTTGGAGACATCGCGAGGTAATCGCGGCCAAAAGAAGCGGTCTTGCACTAAAGCAACTGTTTTCTGACGGCCAAAATGACCGGCGAGGGCACCCTGATGACACTCGAGGATGATGGCGTCACGGAAAGAGGACAATGGAACGCATAACCGACATCCTTTATAAAGCAAACCCTCCTTTTGAATAAAATCACGGTACGGACCATTGGAGCTGTGCGCCCATGTGGTGGAGAAGTCTGGGTCGTCTTGGTACAAATTGGTAAACGAGGAGAACCCGACAACTTCAAAAGTGACTGACGTATGGAGTGCAGGGCGTCGGCTCAAAGCATCTGCGACGGAGTTTGCGGAGCCTGCTTTATGACGAATAACAAAGTTAAAATCCTGCAGTAACTCGACCCATTTTGCATGCCGCGGGTTTAGTTTTGACTGCCCTTGTATGAACTTTAGAGCTTGGTGATCGGAATATAAGATAAATTCGCCTGATAGTAGATAATGGCGCCAATATTCAAGGCTTCGTACAATGGCGTAGAATTCTTTATCGTATGTACTATATCGTCGGCGAGTGTCGCTAAGTTTTTCACTAAAAAAAGCGATGGGGCGTTGTTGTTGGCTCAAAACGCCGCCAATGCCTACCCCCGATGCATCACATTCAACCTGGAAAACAACGTTAAAATTGGGAAGTGCTAACACCGGTGCTTTTGTGACCGCTGTTTTTAGGGTGTCAAAAGAGCGTTGTGCTGAGTCGGTCCACGAGAATTTGTTACTTTTTAAGCTCTCGGTAAGGGGGGCAACAAGGGTACTAAAGTTGCGGATGAAACGCCGATAAAAGGAAGCTAGACCGTGAAAGCTTCGAACATCGTGCAGATTTGTGGGTGTCGGCCAAGTGGTGATTGCCGAGACCTTAGATTCATCCATGCGGATTCCGTGTCCCGAGACGAGGTACCCCAAAAATACAACCTCATTGGTGAGAAAATGACATTTCGTGGCGTTAGCATATAGTTTTTGTTGGCGCAATACCATGAAAATGTCGCGGAGGTGGCACAAGTGTTGTGTCACATCTTTGCTAAACACCAATATATCGTCGAAATAAACAACTACGCAGTGACCGATAAAGGGTTTAAAAATGTGGTTCATCAGCCTCATAAACGTGCTAGGGGCGTTTGACAACCCGAATGGCATCACCATCCACTCATATAATCCGTCGCGTGTTTTAAACGCGGTTTTCCATTCATCCCCGGGTCGCATGCGAATCTGATGATAACCACTACGTAAATCAATTTTTGAAAAAATGGACGCCCCATGGAGGTGATCAAGCAAATCATCAAAACGCGGTATTGGAAAGCGGTATTTGATTGTGATTTTATTAACAGCTCGACTATCGATACACATCCGGAATTTTCCTCCAGGTTTCGGAACAAGTAGAGCGGGAACAGCACACGGACTCATGCTCTCACGGATGAGGCCTTTGTCTAATAACTCGGTTACTTGTCGGTGAAGTTCCGTGAATTCCTTAGGGTTCATGCGGTACGCAGGTTTATTAGGAATGCTTGCGCCGGGTAGGAAATCAATGCAGTGTTGGATTTCCCGCTCGATTGGTAGCCCGACAGGAATGTCGTCGGGGAAAACGTCACGGAATTCGGTGATGAGGGGCTGTATTTCCGGTGGTATTTTCGGAATTTCGGCGTTTGCCTCGGTCACTAGAAGACCAAAGATAATGTGACCCGGACCCGTGGGTGTTGTGCGATTGAGATGGTGAAACATGGGACCCGAAACGAGCATGGACTCGGCTCCATGTTCGCGCGGATCTAGTGGAGCGAGGGTGATATTAATACCATCTTTTTTAAACGAATAGGTGTTTCGGAAACCATCATGTTTGGCGCGACGATCATATTGCCACGGTCGGCCAAGTAAAAGGTGGCACGCGTCCATTGGGAGGACTTCACACCAAAGTTCATCCGCGTATTTGTTCCCAATGGAGAATTGTACCAAACACCGATGCGTGACTTTAATAATGTTACCCTTTTTCAACCAAGTGAGTTGGTACGGTTCGGGGTGTGGTTGGAGGGTTAAGTTCAATTTTTCCACCATAGCCGTAGCGACTATGTTTTCACAGCTACCACCATCAATAACGACAGTGCATACTTTGCCTTTTGCGGTGCACTTGGTACGGAAAATGTTGTTACGTAACCATTGAGTATCATCGTCCGGAGTATGGAGAGCGGTACTAAGAACCCGCTGAACGACAAGGGCTTCGCCCCGATCGGGCAAAAGAATTTCGGTTTCGGTGTCAGGGGTTTCATCGTTGTCGTCGGTATCGTAAGTAGGCACGGGGTCGTCAATAAAGGCGACTACTTGTGTATTCGGACAATCGCGTTTTAAATGTCCGAGTCCTTGACATTTATAACAACGAAGTGGGTTGCTGTTGGACCCCACGGACGAGGTAGAACCCTGCGGTTCGGTTTTGACAGGAGTCGTGCGGTTCGAACCACTTGTGTTGGTCGGGGGTCGGTTAGTGAACCGTGGTGGTGCGGACCGAGTTTTGTTCGCTAATTGTTTTTCCACGCGTTGAGCTAACCTGCACACATCAGAAAACGACCAATACTGTTGTAGCATAACAATATCCGATATGTCGGATCGGATCGCACCCAAGAAGCGTGCGATGATCTGTTCGTCGTCTTCTTCGACACCACATCGCATGCGTAATCGTTCGAACTCGACGATAAAATCTTCAATCGTGAGTTGTTTTTGTTTTAGATTGTGGTAATCTAGAAACGAATCTTGCTTGTGATTGACCGGGAGAAACTTGGACTGCATCAATCTTTTCATCTTGTCCCACGTCTCGACTTTGCGTTTCCCTTGCCGATAACGTTGGTTCTGTACGTGTTCCCACCACAAAGAAGCATATTTGCGTAAACGTATAGCAACAATTTTTACCTTGAGATCTTCGGGAATGCGTTGGAGGTCGAATATGCGTTCGACGGTTTGGAGCCAATCAATAAAATCGTCTGGTTGGAGTTTGCCTTCGAACTCTGGAATTTGCGGGCGAATTCCGAGGGCTCGTAATGGATCATGGGGTGGCGGTGATGGACGGCGACGGTAGTCCCGACCAAAAACGTTGTGGTCGTCACCGTTGTTGCGGATGACAGACTCGGTGGCGGAATCGTCCTGATCGAACTGATTGAGTTCAAGCTCGCGAATCCGTTGTTGCAGGCGTTCAATCTCAGCAACATCTAGTGGGTCACGTTGTTCATAACCGTTGCCTCTGGCGGCGAATCTACGGTGGTGACGACGATCTTCCTCACGTCCCGACATGCTTGAGAAAAAAAAACCGTGCTCTGATACCACTTGATACGGATTCGTATAAAGTGGAGCTAGAACCCTAGCTACCTTATTTCGAATCAACCGAAATAATACACGTGAACAAATGTGTTCGACAAAATACTTGTATTCAATAATCTGTCATCCAACCAAGAACTACAATCCCTATAAATAATAAAGCTAATAAAGATAAAGACGAGCTAAACTAGGAAAAGGAAAACAATCTAAGATAAACTCTAATTTAAATAAAAGATAAATTCAAAAGTTGGTTGGATGCTTGTTGATAAACTCGGCCGAAACCTCTAGCCACGAGTTGATGGTTCGGGTTGTGATATTGTCTCCGGGTCGGGATCTTCTAATATAGTAGGATCCGTATCAAGGTTTCACCTCTAGGTTCACGTGTAAGTATCCAATGGAATAAAGCATTATACCTAAGGGTAAATGTAAGGCAATATAAAGCAAGCGATCTATTACAAAGGCAAAGGGTAAATAAATGATATGTAATGCAACGCTATATGCAATGGAACTCTATATGTAATGCATTTCTATATGCAATGAGACTCTATTTGAAATGAGACTTTGTATGCAATGAAAACGTTTTGACCCAAATATTTTTGAAGTTATAGACTAGACTCGCTAGTTCACTATAACCAATAGCTCTGATACCAATCTGTCACACCCCGCCAAAAGTGGTTTGCGGAAGAACGGGCGTGCAACTTCACGAGTATACATAAGCATATGATTATCGTAAACAACAAATGTTTGATAAAAAGTAATGTCACCAAAATTTAATGAAAAACAAAGTGGTTGAACCAAAACATAGTTTTTGATAAAAATTTAGAGGTGACATCTTTACAATATGAAAGCTTGACTTCAATGCATGCGACTCAAAGCTTAGCTTAGATACCTGAAAAACATAAGTAAAAGTATCAACAAAATTGTTGAGTGAATTCACAGGTTTTTAATGAGTTTAAATTGTTCCATAGTTTTTCGTATGCCATTCATGGCAAAAATAGTTTGCTGATATAACAATGTTAAAAACGACCTGCTCCGAGAGCAGTAGTACGACATAAATCGCGACAATATAAACAATAGTTTTCGTATGCCATAATCGGCAAAAATATAGTGTGATGATATAAAATGTTAAAAATAGTCTGCTCAAAAGCAGTAGTAGAAACAATAGTTTTAGTATGCCATCATTGGCAAAAATAGTGTGATGATATAAAATGTTAAAAATAGTCTGCTCAAAAGCAGTAGTAGAAACAATAGTTTTTGTATGCCATCATTGGCAAAAATAGTGTGATGATATAAACGTTAAAATGACCTGCTCCGAGAACAGGGGCACGATAAAATCGAAAGAAGAAACATGTGACGGTGATCCCCTAAAAGGTTAGCTATACCCTTTTAAGTTAAAATCTCGACCCTAAGTCCATAACCAAAACAACAACTCTAAAACGCATTTCCAATATGGATATACACTCCTCGTGGTTCGATAAACATCGATAATAAATGATCAATAACGTGTGGGAGGGGGAGTCTCAACCAATAGTACTATCTGCATATCCATGGCCTAGTCGCAACTAGCTAATGATTATGGTATGTAAGCATATACGCACTTCCATGCACTACATCTAAACCTAGTCCGAGATAAGGATTCGTTGTCAAGTTTCCAAAAATAGTTTTCATCACGATATAGTAAACGTTTATAAATATTATAAACATTTATAAAATAGTTGTTATGTTTTTCACTCAAAAGTGAAATAGTCAAAACGTAGTAAAAGAGAGGTTGTGAATTGAAAGTCACAAATAGATTTATAAAAGCAGTTGTTATGTTTTCCACCCCAAAGTTATAAAACAGTACATAAAATGCGGTAAAAAGTGGGGCTGTGAACTCACCTGATGCAATGCTAGCCAAAATCACAAACAATAAAGTGTAGTCTCCAACCACAATGATCCTATCGTCCTAAACGCATAAGAAATAAAAGTATGAGTGACTGTCTCAACGACGCGCCTAAACTAATTGATGCACAAATAATTTCCTAAAAGAAATTAGACTTGAGCGATACGTTGGCGACTTGATTAGGTTGTTATGTGTTTTAAAGTACGTTGTTTACATATGCTTTATTATAAGGAAAATAGATTTTGTTTAAAAACAAATGACTAATGTGATCGTAAGTAGTAAAAGGAATCAATTTAATTTATATCACATTAATCGATCTTATAATCTGTGATAGGAATATATTAAATTTTTATTTAACTGCCGAATATGCCGTTTAACTCCATTCCGTTTAAGTTACTTAAATAGATAAAATTTAATTTATATATATATATATATATATATATATATATATATTTACGTGACTTAATTAAGAAGTTTTAAAAGTTTTTGATTATTTAATTATCTAATAAGTAATTTAGGAATTTAAGTAAATAATATCTTAAAATTTTATTTATAATGAAATGGATGTCATCTTATAGGAATTTGGTTTAATGTTGGGCCACAGAAACAATAATGAGCTTAAAACAAATTTGTGGGTCAAAAGTTAATAAACTGGACTCAGTTAAATTCTTGGACTGTGTATTGGGCTAACATAAAACAACAACAATAAAATGACTGGCAATTACGTTTTTGAGACGGGCAGGAAGAAACATTTACAAGACTGATTTGGCATTAAAGGCTAAAATAGCTGAAACGTTCGTGTCGAGCAGAAAACTCCAAATTAACTCCGGCCACTCGACTGCCGGGAAGAACGTTTTTAAAACACCAACCATACTACCTTGTTTGTAATTCCCAGTTACAACTTATGATTATTA
This sequence comes from Calendula officinalis, assembly GCA_963853835.1. Lineage (NCBI taxonomy): Eukaryota > Viridiplantae > Streptophyta > Magnoliopsida > Asterales > Asteraceae > Calendula > Calendula officinalis. Next base: position 46,792,658 of record OY970832.1, on the reverse strand, counting down.
AAAAGATTTACGATGGTGTATTACCCACAAGCTCTTCACGAGAACACACACACACACTAGTGTGTGCATGTTCGCCGGAGGCAGGAAACCAGGGAAAGTGAAAAAACAATTTAACAGATACGAGTTAAAGTATTACGTGACAAAACGAAACAAAACAAAACTAATTAGGGATTATACCGAGCGTGAGTTTGATCGAGACAAAGAGATCGGGAAGCTTGTCGCCGGAAAATAAGATTTCTGTTTGGCGCCGGAGGGACTGATTCGCTGTTGACGGTGACAGAATAGAGTTCCGCCGGATTTGAGCAGGTGCAAAACGAGGGTGGCGATGAACTGAGTAAAAGGTAACAACAAGTAAGAATCGGGATGACAACCTATACATGAATGATTATAGGAATCAGTTCAGTTTATACCTTCGCCGGAGCTTCTGGATCGTTGGAATCTCGAGCTGTCGCCGGAGCTTCTGGCTCGCCGGAAAGCTTTAGAGATGGTGGGAGTTTGCTGTATTGTCCGTCTCTAATGTAAGAGGAAACAATGGTGAGAAAGTTTCAATCTTGTTATTGCTTTTGCTTATGGTGCGAGAGAGGATAGAATGGGTTATGGTGTTCTACGAATGTGGAGAAGATGGTGAATAGAGGCTGGTAAACGTGGGTTTAATAAAAAGGAGATGATAACGATTTGGTTATATCCAGCTATTAACGTGACGAGAATCCCCTAATCCCTAAGAAGATCGGGTATTTGGTTAATGAATGAAGACGTGTACATTTTGAGTAGAAGATATGGATCATGGGTTGAGTTTGGTGTGTAGATATGTGTACGTGGGTTTATTTGCTGATAAGTTGGATTTTTCGTCTAATTAAATTGATTTATTTATTTATTTGCTGCCATATAATTTGTCATGTATTCCACGTACGTGACTTTCATTTATTAATCATAGGGTGTTTCATGTATATGTATCCTTTGTACATAAGCCAATGCTTCAATGTAAGTTATATATTAGTTACAAATTTGGATTCAATTTAAGTGTTCGTTGAGTCACCAACTCGCTAAACTACCGCGTGCAAAGATGTAGACAACTGACACATGTCTAATTAATAGTGTGTACCAATGACATAAATGTATGTTTTTGCTAGACTTAAATGCAAACATGAATAATATGATTGTTCTAAAATGAAATGCTTTTCAAGAAGTGCCAGGTAAAGTACCTGATTACGAGGGTTGTCACACAAACCCTCCGAGCCCAGCCATGTCCTTAGACAGCGACTCGAATGCAAGTTTGTCGGTACAATTAGCCAATTTACTCAGAAACAATATCAATCCTCAACCTTAGAATCCCAAACTTTCCGATAACCTCCAAATAAACCTCAAACTCAACAATCAGAATTACGTTTTATGGACTCGCATGATCAGAGTTGCCATAGGCGGAAAATCTAAATCGTTATTGTCACATTTAACATCAAACCCACCCGATCAAACTCATGAAACCTTCGATCAGTGGGAGCAGGATGACTTAATTGTCTTCTCTTAGCTTATTCAAAATATTGAACCAACTCTTGCAGGCAATCTAACCGAATACCCCACTGCCAAAAGCTTATGGTATGCAGTGGTGGTTACATACAGCAGTGGAAGAGACAAGCTGCAAACTTTTAACCTTCATGTTAAGGCTAACGATATTAAACAAAATGAAAGTACCCTTGAAGAACTCTGGATTATATTACAGGGCATTTGGGGTGAAATCGACAGGATCGATCCTAACCCGATGAAATGTCCAGATGACATTAAGGTATTCTCGAAAATCCGATCAGAACAGAAAGTATTTCAATTCTTAAATTCCCTTGACAGCAACTATGAAAACATTAAGAGGGAAATCCTCCGATTGGACCCTCTCCCCTCTACGGACGCTGCATACGCCATGGTGTGAAAGGAAGCCGCTCACCAGCATATACTGGGTGCAGCTAACCAAGAAACGCAAGGAATAGCTTCGGGCCTCGCCGTTGCCGCTGCTGAATCAGAGGGGACAGGGCTCGCTGCTCGTGGATATTGCAAGCCGGAAGGGAGAAGAGGCAATCCGACATACAAGGAAGATAAATCGCACCTTTGGTGTGAAAAGTGTGGTATGAATCGACATACCAAAGAACAGTGCTTTCAACTCGTCGGATATCCCGATTGGTGGACCCATGGCCATAAAAAGGGTACCAAGCAAAACGGATCCGAGAAGGAAAGAAACGATAGCAAAAATAGTGACCGGAAACCTGCAGCTGGATCCGGATTTGGGGGTATCGCAACAGGAGCTCTCAACAACGAAGGAGATAAGGGTTTCATCGTCGACACAGGTACAGGGGTTGAGAGTATGAAAAACTCGAAACCCCTCCCCTATTGTTTTAAAACTTCTAAACAGAACAACAAATTTTCCGAAAAATCCATTGTGACCCCCTCTGATTATGTTAGTTCTCATTTAGACACCAAAGAAATGTTTTTAAACAAAAAAGATCTTAACCTAATAAAAATCGATAGGGACCCACTGGATAATTCAATTTTTCCACAAAAAGAGGTCTATTTTAATTCTAAGGAAAGTATGTTGTCTTTTAATTCCTTTTTCGATAATAGTAATAAGATTTGTGAAAAACTAGATAATAAAAAGGGTTGGGTAAATATTGCTCAACATAATGAAAAAGAATAATAATGGATTTTTGATTGTGGGGCCACGGACACTATGACCTACGATCTATCTGATCTCACGTCTACAAATAAACCAACAAAAGCATATATCCAAACTGCTAACGGAGAAAAATTACATGTGGAAACGGGGGGAAATATTGAGATATCTCCAACTCTTAAACTTTCTTGATGTTTCTATATTCCCCCATTGTCACATAAACTTTTATCCATCAGCCATGTTACAAAAGAATTGAATTGTACGGTTCTTATGCACCCAACGTTTTGTATATTACAGGATATCAGGACGGGAGCGATAATTGGGCGTGACACTGAAAAAGATGGACTATATTACGTGGATGAAGTAACTCAAAATGGGAAAGCTATGTTATCTCATGGAACAACAGAAAGGGAAGCCTGGTTATGGCACAGAAGGCTAGGTCACCCATCCACCAACTATTTACATACTTTATTTCCTAAATTTTTTCCTTTAAATTGTAAGTCACATTGTGAAACATGTGTGTTTGCCAAAAGTCATCGAAAAACCTTTAAACCTAATAACACTAGAGTTGACTTACCGTTTTCATTAATCCATTCAGATGTTTGGGTCCCGCACCAATTGATGGGGGACAAAATTATTGTTATTTTGTCATGTTTGTTGATGATTATAATGACATGGGTATACTTATTAAAAAATAAAAATAAAGTCTTTGAAAAATTTACTATTTTTTACAACATGGTTCAAACACAATTTCAAAAACACATCCAAGTCCTTAGGTCGGATAATGGTGGAGAATATATTAACCTAGATATGAAACTTTTTTTCCAACAAAAAGGGATAATTCATCAAACCTCTTGTCCTCATACTCCCGAACAAAACGGTGTGCCGAACGAAAAAAATCGTATTTTATTAGAAATTACGCGTGCACTCCTTATAGAGTCAAAAGTTCCTAGATCCTTCTGGCCAGAAGCCCTTGCTACCGCAACATACCTCATAAACCGCCTTCCAACACATATATTAAAATTCAAAACCCATCTACAAGTCCTCACAGAATATACAAAACCTCCACCCAATCTCACTCTAGAACCCCGCATCTTTGGTTGTACCGTCTTCGTACACATTCCCAAATCTACAAGAACCAAACTTGACCCATGTGCTGAAAAATGTGTCTTTGTCGGATACGGTGTAAACCAAAAAGGATATAGATGCTATAACCCAAAAACCCGGCGAATGTTTACCACCATGAACTGTGATTTTCTCGAAATCGAGTACTACTATACCTCCAACCTCAGTAGTCAGGGGGAGAGTACGAGTACTGATAATGACAACCTGAGTTGGCTTGAGATAATAGACAGAACATCAAACAGGGATCAACCACATGATACTGAACAACATCAAGATACGCCTTCAACAGAACAACATCGAGATACTGAAGACCGTGCCCCCCAAGAATCGCCTCCTGACCTGTTACCCGAGGCAAGTATCCCTTCTCCTATACCTATTGAGACTAATGATCTTCTGCCAGCAGATAGTCAAACACATGAATTAGGTGATGAAGAGGAAGAAGATGTCAACAACAATAGTCAAGAAGAAGAACCTCCACAATATAACTTACCTCCAAGGTCAAATAGAGGTGTTCCACCAAACAGATATTCACCGGAAAGGGAGACCAAGAAATGTAGATATCCTATGGCATTTATAGCTAAAGGAAATCTATCTGAAAATGCCAAAGCCTTTGCATTAGCCTTGTGTTCTGAAGAAATTCCTACAAATGCTGATCAAGCCTTAAAGTCTAAACATTGGAAAAATGCAATGGAAGAAGAAATGAAAGCCCTAGAAAAGAACAAAATGTGGAGTAAATGTATTTTACCACTAGGAAAGAAGACTGTTGGGTGTCGATTGGTATTTACAATCAAATATAAACCAGATGGAACCATCGAAAGACACAAATCAAGATTAGTGGCAAAAGGATATACACAAACATATGGTATTGACTACTCAGAAACTTTCTCCCCAGTAGCCAAGATCAATACTATTAGAGTCCTCTGCTCCATAGCTGCAAATCAGGGATGGCCTCTACATCAATTTGATGTAAATAATGCATTCCTACACGGAGAACTACAGGAAGAGGTGTATATGGAAGCTCCACATGGATTCACAAGTAACTTTAAGAAAAGGAAGTGTGTCGCCTTAAAAAATCTATTTATGGTTTAAAACAATCACCTAGAGCTTGGTTTGGTAGATTTACCATAGCTATGAAGAGCTATGGGTTAAAACAAACCAACTCTGATCACACCTTTTTCCTTAAACGAAGGGGAAAACTGATAACATGTCTGATAATTTATGTTGATGATATAATTATTACAGGTAATGATAATGAAAAAATAGCAAAGTTACAAAGAAGCTTATTCACAGAATTTGAAATGAAGGATCTTGGAAATCTCAAATACTTTCTAGGAATCGAAGTCTTAAGATCAAAACAAGGAATCTTCATGCATCAGAAAAAATATATTCTCGATTTATTGGCAGAGACCGGTATGAGCGATTGCAAACCAGCAGAAACACCAATGATCATGAACCAAAAACTCCTCAATAAAGAAAAAGAAGACTTTGTCGACAGAATGAGATATCGAATGGTGGGGAAACTGATATATCTCTCACATACTCGTCCAGATATTGCACATGCCGTAGGTGTTGTAAGCCAGTTTATGCACAAACCTCAAAAAACTCACATGGAAACAGTCATAAGAATTTTAAGATATCTCAAAGGAACCGTAGGGCATGGAATCATATTCAAGCCTAATGGACATCTAGAAACTCAATTATATACCGATGCTGATTGGGCAGGAGACAAAAATGATAGAAGATCGATCGCTAGATACTTCACTCTAGTGGGCGGGAATCTTGTAACGCGGCGCAGTAAAAAGCAGAAGGTAGTAGCATTATCAAGTGCAGAAGCAAAATTTCGAGGTATTGCAAGGGGAATAACAGAAATCTTGTGGGTGAGACATCTCCTAACCGAGATAGGGTATTCTCCACAAAAGCCTAGCGAAGTATTCAGTGACAATGAAGCCGCAATCCAAATTTGTGAAAACCCAGTACAACACGATAGATCAAAACATGTAGAAGTAGATCGACACTTCATTAAGGAAAAACTAGAAGCCAAAATTATTATACTTCCATTTGTATGGTCTGAAGATCAGCTGGCCGATATCTTGACTAAAGCCGTCAGTGGAAGATCCTTAAAAGAAGTTCTAGACAAGTTAAATTTTGGTAATCCCACTATTCAACATGAGGGGGAGTGTTAAACAAGAAACAAATCAAGAAAATATTACTAGCCATATTCCAACCATTCTAGCCGTTGTGCACCTCAATGACAGCCACGCTCATTAGCAATCCCTGTAATACATACACAATTAGAATATAATAGTTATTACTTTTATCATGTATATGATCCATTCTTTTGAGAGTGTTCGAAAAAAATTATTTTGGGGTGGGTGATGGGTAAGGGGTAGCGGAATTGTCTCATAAAAATTCGTTCGTTAGTTCCTTTAAATATACTTTCAATGAATCGTTGAACATATTTGATACACAATATATATTAATCAATAAAACATCTATTTCATATAAAAAAATAAATATTTGAATGACGTACAAGTTTGATGTAGAAGTTTGCGAGCTGTATCTATTCAAATTAATTGGTCCCACAAACGAGTCCAACTTATGAATGATTAAGAAGAAGTCAAAGGTGATTAGCAGAGGTCTTCAATCTATGTGCATTCTACGAATAATATATTGAGAATTCGAAAGACGAGTTTTATCAACGCTAAGTTTTTTCTTTATATTTGATCATTGATCTTTTTATTAATTCAAAGAAAAAGCCTAAATATTATGTTAACCGATACGATGCAAAAGAAATGCGTAGAGGTCTATATAGAAAGAAAATAAACACTAAAACCTAATAACGGAACTAAGCTAACATTACACGTTCTAACAATCGACTATTATTAATTATGCTAATATCCCACCTCAAACTATAGTGTAATGGTATATTGAGAGTTTGCTAAACACATTTCAAACGAGATACACGAAACAAATCGGAGCAAAGCAAAATGGAGTGAAACTTGGTTGTTTATGACAAGAGTCGAAGGAAAAAAAATCCAACAAGAGTCAAGCTTTGACAAACCTTTGATACAATTACTTGCAGAAGGATAATTCAACGAAGGAGTTTGACCTCCTTCTCATATCTTTGGGTAAACTCACTTGTGTTATTCATCTACCAATGTTAACTTCTCACCAATTTAATTTGCTTGATTTCTTGTTTCAAATTAAACACTTTAAGAGTTCACATCTTATTCATCACAACTTTATTTTTAGATATATTTTAGCTCGTTGTTTATTTCTCATCAATGAGAATACGATACTAGAAACCATTAATTTATATGTAACAAATATTCATGTAAATACATGTGTTCAAACTGGATATACAATTATTTTCTATACAAAATTTTCCAATATGCAACTCTCAAAAACATCTATTTAGAGTACTGCCAACGACAGTCCACTGATCCCGTCGGTAGCCCCAATTTTTTGCTTTTACCGTTGGCACGGCCACGTCTTTGATGGCGTCAGTTGGTTTGCCTGACTTTAGGGACGGGAGTGAGGGAGGGATCAGTGGGTGATGGTGGCCCCAAAGGGATATTTTATGTATGTGTATTTTGTAATTGTGGGACCTAAAAAACTAAAGGGAGGAAATATTGTTGACACGAGAATGTCAGTTTAATGTCGGTTGGAAAGTGAGCTGACGTGACGCTGATTTGACAAAAACTGATGGCATTCGCTTTGTTCACCATTTGGAGTGGTCATGATTGTAGATTTTAGTAATTTCTTTGTTGTTTGCTATGACTCATACCTAAATCTAATATATTTGGGCTGGAATTGTCACAATTACTTTATATTTTTGTAAATAGTATAAAAAAAATTAATATATATTTTTTGATATACAAATACTTCCTCCGTTTCAAAAATAAGTGATATAAATTAGCTTTCATGTTTTTTTAAGGTAAAAGATTAAAATGAAGCAAAAATTAGATTAAACTGGATAGTTAGTGGGTGAGGGGTCCCACATATTATAATTAAAGTGAGTTTAATGATGTTTAAAAGTAAAAATAAGGGTAATGAGTAATTTCACTTTATTAAATGAGATAGTTAGTAGGTATGAGTTCCACTATATTTTTACTAAATAAGGAAAATTTCAAAGTGTATCACTTATTTTGAAACACCCCAAAATGAAAAGTGTATCACTTATTTTGAAACGGAGGAAGTATATGAATTAAAAAGACGGTGTACATAAGCCACGTACGTGTATTAAACTAGTTGGTCATTATGCTTAAGAGGCAGGTTTCATTTAATGTATTTACTTTTTTCGATTCAAAATAAGTGATACACTTTGAATTTCACGGTTTTGACAAAAGATTATAAAGAGGATTAAATTAGATTAATTAGATGGTTAGTGAAGAATGAGTCCCACAATTTTTAAATAGAGTAAGTATATAAGGGTCATTTCACTTTAGAAAGTATGTAGTTAGTGGTGTGAAGCCCACTACTTTTACCAAATAAGGTAAAATTGTAAAGTGTATCACTTATTTTGAATCACTCAAATATGGAACGTATATCACCCAAATATGGTGGGGTTTTTATATCAATTTAAAGTTATTTGCGACTAAAACATAGAGCGCAAGGTGCCGAGCGCCAAAGGTTTGTTAAAATGCTTTTGGCAGCGCCAAATAGGTACCAACACTCATGTTAAAGTTGTGTCAAAGCTTCAATGCCAATTGTTTAACGCACATTCAAATTGAATTTTAATGTCTTTTATTCTTTTTTTGCTTTTTGGTAAATTATACTCCCTCCGTCCCTAAATAAAGTTCTCATTTCTCTTGGGTACAACTTTTTAGGAGATAGTTAGTGATGGTGTATTTGGTATTATTTTTTATTAAAATATAAGATTTGATTGGAGAGATAAAGTGTTTTAGGAGATGGTTAGTGGTGAAAGTATTGGTAATAATATTACTATATTAAGTGGGGCCCTTAAGTTTAAGAAATGAGAACTTTATTTAGGGACAAAACTTGAAGAAAAATAGAACTTTATTTACGGACGGAGGGAGTAATTGGCTTCAGTAACTTTTATGGTTCTTAAAGAGATATTATATTGTTAACCGAAGAAGAGTAATTATGAAATAAATGTTAAAATTATGTTTAAAATATAAGAAAAATACTTTTAACACGAGTTTAATAAAGAAAAAAAAATTTAACAGTTAACATATAACTCATGTTTTGTGGAACAAGAAGATTAAAATATGTGAAGGGTGGGGTGTGGGTGTGAAAGCAAAGGCCGACGCGTTGAAAAAAAGGGGGTAATTCAGTGATGTAGACGCGGTGATAGAAATGAGAAAGCAAAGTTGGTTGGTTGACTTTTGATGACTGTTGGTTTGTACCATTGTGGCTTGTTGTCCCCTTCACTTCCAACACCTTGCAAACTCATTTTCACTCGTTTTGGAATCTCATAAATCTATCCACCTTTGCTTTTCTTTACACGCTATATCAATAACTGGAATGTGCTATCTTAAATGCCTCAAACCATTTGAACTCGTCTAAAAATATCAGGTTAAGAAATTAAATTACTTAATTAAGATAAATATATTCAATGCGGTGTTTTTTGGGAGAGGGAACTATATTCAACCTACACAAAGAAAGTCAAAGTTTTGGCTTTGATCTACGTGATCTAAACGGCATTCTTGTAATTTTTTCTAAACTTTACCCGCTCATTGAAAAAAAAAATCACGCTATTAACATTGCCACACCACATCACTAATGGCTAATAAAGATTGAACACCAAAATGGAACTTGAGTAATTGAAATTGGAATCGAGTTGAAATTAAAAAAGTGTGACGACACTAATTTTAATTAATGTTGTTCCAATCGGGTCAAAATACTAATTTGTTCATCTTGTTTGGATCACTTTTCTTGTTGAATTGGTATTATGATGTTTCCTTGTTTGTTTTTTCTTTCTTTTCATGAACTGATAATTGTTTTTTATGATTATAAAATTGTTTCTTGATCTATGATGGAATTGGTTTGTAATTAAGTTTGTTACAAAATTAAATTCCAATTTATATTCTATGGTGTATTTGGTACATGACTTTGGGTTCAAGGAATATAGTATCATACCCAACTAAGTTTGTTTGGTATTTAAGATTGGAATTTAACTTTGTATTGTAGCCTTAAACTCAACCCAAGGTAAATTGTGGGTTTGAAAAAGCATTCTCTTAATCTTTACTATACTTCCTTCGATTCAAAATAAGTGATACATTGTTACTTTGATGGTTTTTTTAAGGTAAAAAATTATAATGATAATTAAATTAGATCAAATTAAATTGGATAGTTAGTGAGAAATGAGCCCAAACCTTTTAAATAAAATGTGCTTATTGGTGTTTAAAAGTAAAATTAAGGGCAAAGTGGGCATTTCACTAAATTAAAGAAGATAATTAGTGGGTGTAGGCCCCACTATTTTTTACTAAATAGAGTAAGTTTTCAAAGTGTGTCACTTATTTTGATACACCTAAATATAGAAAGTGTATCACTTATTTTGAAAGGATCTATATATAATGTATTTGAAATTTTTTCAAAGTTAGCAAAATTTAAATTTCAGCGAACACACTTTTAATTTCGGCACAAATTTGTGTTTATAAAAAATATGGACTATGCAATAGTTGAACCCGTGACCTCTGCGTTATTAACACAATGTTCTAAGCAACTTACTAAACCATACATGCCTTGTTTATTTATTTATTATTTAACACCATATTATTTAGGGTTGGAAATTCGGCTATCACTTTTAGCTCTGGAATATTGCCGTCAAGTTTAGACACATGTATACTAAAATCTACTTTTTACCATAGATAATTATTTTATGCGACTATGACGCATACGATGATAAAAATGTTGAAATGAATTTGGTACATTGTAGAATATGTTATATAGATTATTTATTATTTTTATGTTTCTCCATACCCACTGACCAAAACAAACACTTAGATTAAAATAGATACCTAAATTCAAATCCATTCCCATTCCCCTTAATACAAATTCCCGTACTCATAGTCATGCCCTACAACAAACCAAACGCGTCCATTAAAAAGCATTCGATCTACATCTTTACATGTCCAATGCAAAAAAGTTGTGATACCATTCCCATTGGTGATCGTGACATGATAGCAAGTTCATGCAAGAACACAAGTGTTTGTTTTTGCTAAATTATCAAATTCTCATAAGTGCATGTATTGTATAATATGACCATATACTTAGACATGTGACTTAACATACATTATATGCAACATATTTATGATCATAAGACTATGACTTCTATTGGTAAGGGTTAGTAGAAAAAAAATGGTATCACTTCCTACTAAATCTATGAATCTTGAGATCTAAGTTTGTTTAAAAGTTCGGTAATAAGAGCATCCCATTTCTCCGCCCGAGCTTCCTCTCTCATCCTTCTTTGCTCTTCTCTTTCTCGCCATTGCTCATCGAGCATTATTCTCTCCTTCCGCAACGCTTCCATTCTTTGCCTCCATTCGATCTCCTTCGTCCTCCTTTCCTCTTCTTTTGCTTCATACATCTTCATCAATTGCATTTCCGTTTGCATTTGTTGTTTCATAATCTCATCTAATATCTCCTTTAAATTAATAGTCGCGCTACTATTTGAATTATCAACATTGCTTCGTGTGCTACGGTCTATAGCCTTCTTTTTCTTCTTACTACTACCACTCGCCTTTTCCACATCGCTATCATCATTGTCTTCATCCTCTTCTTCGGAAGAAAACTTCATCCCTCGTTTTTTAGATCCACTTGGTATACCTTCGGCTTCCATCCACAATAGCCTTTGCATTCGATTTGTGAAAATCGCTTGCAACTCATTGTAGAACGGAAATTGTTGCCTTGTGCCTTCTTGTTCCATCGTCTCGTATCCCTACATGTTAACGGATGTTGATCGATCTTATTTTGTGTGACTCTTAAATTAACTCATAAAAAACTTTGGATATGTTTTGTGAAAATTCTTGCCATAACTTACACAAGGGTTGGTTTTTTTTTAAATCTTTGTTTGTTCCATTAATATAAATATTAAAAGAAATTAGAAAAATATATATAAATTAACAACACAAGTACTAACCTTGTAACGAGTAACAAGATTCTTCCACTTGCTTTTGCATTGTTCAGCAGTGCGATTATAACCCCTCTCCTTCATCTTTGTAGATACGACTTCCCAAAGAAGCTTATTGCGTTTGGTGTCCATAAATGTCGAATCAAGTTCCGCCCTTATCGCCAATAAATCCATTGTTTCTTGTATACTCCATTGCGGAAACCTATGATCACTAGTTATATGATGATGAAGTTGGCTAGGATCCATAATATATGCATGGATGATGAATCAAAAAATTAACAGATTGACTGATGGGTTAATCGATCTCGAGTCTTGAGTTGGTTTGAAGGAAAGAAAGAAAGATAGATTGAATGAAATTTTGCAACATTTATATCCATGTTTATGTTGTGTGTGAATTCAAGTTGTGAAATGGTCAAAGATCTAGGACGATTTCTTTTATATGCATAAATGAGAAGCCAAAATATGTAGTAAATTGCAATGTTTTAAAACTGGTTTTTATGTTAAATCGGACAATGTCCTAAATATAGTTGAATCGGATTAGACAGCAGGGTGACAATATTAATAAGTATTTATAATGCAATTTTTATGTAAATAATGTACATATACCAAAAAAGCTAGAAAAAATATAATATAAATACCATAAAAAATCAAAAGTTTTCCACAACTTATTTTTCAACTAAATTTATCATATTTGAGTTCCAAGACCTATATAAAATATTCATATATCCATTTTATTTATCTAATTATTTTAAAAATCTATTTTTTCCGGTTCTTCAACCATTTTTTATGTCCAATATGCCGGTTTCGGTCGAGTTATAATTATCTATCTAATCGGCCATTTCTGATCGGCTACCTTTTTATTTTCCGATTTGACTGGTTCAATCGACCGATTCAATTGCCCGGCACAACCGGGATTATTAGAACATTAAATTGTTGGTTGAGACCGCGTAAAATTAGGTCATCAGTAAGATGGAGTAAATTGTTGGTCATTTACTCATTACATGGTAAGATTTGGTCATGAATCATTTAAATGTAAAAATTACCAAAAAAAAGTCAAATACTAAGACATAAAGTTTGGATAGTTACCATATTTCTCTTCTTATCGTTTTTATTGTGAAATACAGCCTAATATATTAATAATCATCTTAAAGACATTCATTTATTTTCCCATACACATGTTTGACCAATTGTTAACTTTCATAGTGGTAGGGACTCCTGGATAACTTCTTTAAATGTTATGTGTTCGATTTTCATCTGTAAATATTTACGAGATAACCAGTAGAAAGTCCGGAAATGACCAATACAATAGTTAGGTACCGTATATTACGAGCAAAAACTCGACCAGTCTGAAAACCCTTAGTTAATACTCTTTTAAGAAAATGTTTGACCAATTGTTAAATACTCTTCTCTATAAGATTGATTACTTAATGGTTGGTTACCTTTTGAGAAATTCTTCTTTTGTTTTTGTCTCTTTGGCCAAGTCAAAGGCAGGACCCCCAATTGATATCTTGGTTGACTAAAAAAATAAAGAGAAAGCAGTTTTACGAAAGTAACCTTGTGCATGGTCAATAAACTATCGATTAAACAAAGTCATATAGTTTGACTATTGGTATAAGTATTGAAAGTATCACCTAACAATATTTAGGTATTAATGACTATAACTAGCATATACTTGAGCTACGAATACAAGATAGCTCGAGTGCAGAAACAAAATCACAAATAAGAAACTATTTTCAAAGTGGCACAATATTCCTTATGTTTCACAAGAGACCTAAGTTCTGAACCTTGTTGCGTAAATACTTTGGGATGGTTACTTGGTTAGAAATAAAATCGTAAAACGCCCACAGGAATACTTGTTAGGCTGTATAAATTAGAGCTAAAAGCTTGACTTTTTTTAGATAATCTAAATAAAGATCCCTCTCTATTCACATGTTCATCCATTGATTTTCCAAAAGGAAGTTATTAGATGAGATTTGATAATCTTTCAAGTATCAACACATAAGTTGTTGATGGATTTATAATGTTTGGGTAAAGTTATTTATGTATTACATACTTATGTGCTATTTGTTAAGCCTCTTAATGATTCTATTAAGAGGGCAACTTCTTAATCGGACAGATACAGAGCGTTTGCTAAAGCCTCTTAATCAGCATCTGAATAAAAAAAACATGATATGCCTCTTAATGCCTCTGTATCATTCAGATATTAATCATGCAGATGCTATCAAACAGCACCTTAGTAATTTTGATGAGTTTTTATAATGCTTTTCTATGAAACTAGTTGTTTGGCTCCGTGACTTCGGATATCCTGTAAGCTGACTTGGTTAAATATTTTTTAGAATTTAAGTTACCTTAACACAAAACGTGCAAGTTCAATTACTTGCAGATTTCCATCAAAATTAAAATTTCAAAACCAAAGATTCTAAATTCCTAGGATAAACAATAAAGCTTACTCAAATGTTAAAACGCAATTTAGAGGATTGCGAGCTCCACACCTTGAGGCAATATTGGTGTGAGCTGGCGTTTGGCAAAAGATCGAGCTGCTTGTTGTTTTGTAACAAAATATTGTTTAGAATAATCTCCAGATGAAGCATGACAGCAAGGATCAATCACAATCTTTTTGAGGGCAGCAGCATTTTCTATCACATAAACAGCAAGCTCAAGATCGCTAATTCGACCATAAAATCCAAACATTTCTAGAAGCTTCAGCTGTTTATGGGGGTGACCAGCAACATGCCTTACTTTTCTCCTCCTTTTGCTTGGTGAATACCAAAATAGCTGCAAAAAATACCGTTACAAAAACTATTTATAAAAAAAGAGTAAATTACAACAATCGTCTTTATGGTTTGTACCAAATTTCACCAGTAGTCCTTTAGTTTAAAATATTACACTTGTAGTCCTTATTTTTGAAACCTATTGTACCTGTGGTCCTTTAGACTAACTAACATTATATTTTTTTGTTAACTCATTCTATGTGCAATGCACATGAGTATTTTCGATAGTTTGTTTTTGTTTTTTAATATAATTTAAATGAAAAGGTTGTAAAATGTCGAAAGTACTCCCATGTGCACCGCACATGGGATGGGTTAACAGAAAAATTTAACGTTAGTTAGTGTAAAGGACCACGAGTGCAATAGGTTTCAAAAATAAGAATTACCAACGTAATTTTTTAAACTAAAGGACTATTGGTGAAATTTGGTACAGACCACAAGGACGATTGGTCTAATTTACTCTACAAAAAAAGAGCAACACGAAAACATACTTAGTTATAATATATAGCTAATTAAGTACCGAAATTGCAAAGGTCTCTAAAAGGGGACACGCTTTGGCTATTGAAGTGTACTCCAGTAGACAATCATCTTCTTCAGCTCCAAATGTCAACATCAATTTCTTGACCTTTGGAAACTCAGGTATGGAATCAACATCTAAATCTTCCTGAAAAAACATTAAATTACACTCCCATCAGTCATCATAACTATTTTTTTTTTAATTTTTTTTTTGAACAGCCAGTTCTAAAGTTTGTGGTTCGATCCTATACAGTGACATCCACAAGGGGCAGTATGCCTTCCCTCGAACCCTCCACTTGTTACTAACCATGATAACTTAATTAAGGATTAAAAACACGTTAGAGAAGAATTACTAACCATTATTTGATCTAGGTCCAAGTAAAGATCCTGAATGTACGGAACACATGATGAGATCTGAGGGAACACATTATTCTCCAACCCCAAATTGACTTGGCCAATATCAAGTGATTTCAACTTTGGGAGATTATTAAAATGGAATTCTATATTTTTACCTTCAAAGGTGAATGATACAAGGTTCATATCGAATAAAGAAAATGTTTCAATCTGAGAGCAATCAACTAATCGGAAACGTTTCAAGTTAATATCCAGTCCATAAACATGAACATGAGTGTCCAAAACCGCACGGTGCACATCCAAACTTTTAAGATTTGGAGAATTTTTTAAGAATAACATTAGGGCTAGTTCAGAAACATTAACACGGCTCAAGAACACCCTTTTCAGAGACGACAGCTGGACAAATGTTGCATTCCTAGATAACAGTAACGGGAGATCATAGTTTTCGGTTGGATCACGAGCCTCGTGACGTTTTTGGTCTAATCTCAGTTCAAGTGTTTCAACTTTTTTGTCTAGTGCAAACTCGATCCAGTTATCAATATCTTCAGAATAACTGACATCCAAATCGAAACCAACCCTGAAAAATTGAATCCGTGGATGGTTGTGACTTTTGATGACACTATTGACCTTGTTGATGTAGTTATCGCGATCTGAAACAGAAACTTTCTGATCCTTAGACATATTATCTAAAGTTTCAGTACTATCGAGATCCAATTCGATTAAATTACACCACAAAAACCTCCATCTTGGGGAGACACTGCTAGTGACTACTGCATCTTTTGTAGACAAAAGAGATATTATCCTAACAAGAACATCATCCGGCATTTGGCTGATGAAATCATTCGATTTTGGTCTTCGGCGAGCCCCCTTAACAAATGCAAATCATCAAATACGTTAACAGTTGGCACAAATTTGGATAGATGGAAACCCTAGAACAATAATAATCATGAACAATTTATGAGACAATTAGAATTTGTAGGTATAATTATTAATCGGATATTACCTGTTAATTAGTGTGCTGAAATCAATGGAATAGAGCATCGAATTTCAGTGATTCACAATAATCAGAACAAATTGAACAAATCATCGATCAGAATTGCAAAATTCAGTTGTAGAATTGCAACGTTCAGTCGTATTATTATAATAATTAAAACTTGTAGGTATAATCAGAACTCGTAGGTAGGAATTATCGGTTATTTTTTGAAAATAAGTGGTAAACCCTAAGACAACAATGCTCATGAAGTTGTATAAGGAAAGCAAAACCAGTTTTGAAAGATACATCATTTGCTTTAACAATCAAATTGAATTGAAGGAATCAACACGAATAGCAATTAAATACAAAACTGAAATCGATAAATCGCACTAACTGTAATCATTTACAAACGTAGAAAATTAACTAATCACCTTGTTTTGTGCACTTCGAAGTCTTGAGTTTTTCATTTAGGGTGCGTCCAGACCGCTTGATGAAGAAGAAGAAACTGACGAAATTTAAGGGAGAAATTAGCGGGAAGGTTTTTATTTACTCATTTGGGCCTCGATTTCTGGGCCTAAAATATCAAGCAACAACCTTCATTCCTAATTTCCTTCTTCATATTAAGGGAGTGAATGAACAAAATACCTTGATTTTCTTTTTGTTATTTGTTTCATTTTGTTGATGTTCCAAAAGAAAGTTATTATATGAGATTTGATAGACTTTCAAGTATCAATACACAGATGGATATATAATGTTTTGCTAAAGTTATTTATGTATAACATACCTAGTAATTTTGATCACTCTGTATAATGCTTTTCTTTTTTTTAATAAAACCAGTTTTTTGGCTCCGTGACTTTGGATATCCTGTAAACTGAATTGGTTAAATGTTTTTAGAAGTTAAGTTACCTTAACATAAAACGAGCAAGTTCAATTACTTGCAAATTTTCCATCAAAATTAAAATTACAAAACCAAAAAAATTCCTAGGATAGACAAGAAAGTTTAGTCAAACGTGTTGAAAGGCAATTTAGACAATTGCCAGCTCCACACCATGAGGCAATATTGGTGTGAGCTGGCATTTGGCAAAAGATCGAGCCGCTTGTTGTTTTGTAACAAGATCCTTTCTAGAATAATCTCCATATGTAGCATGACAGCAAGGATCAATCACAATCTTTTCGAGTGCAACAGCATTTTCTATCACGTAAACCGCAAGCTCAAGGTCGCTAATTCGACCATAATATCCAATAATTTCTAGAAGCTTCAGCTGTTTATGAGGGTAACCATCAACACGCCTTACTTTTCTCCTCTTTTTGATTGGTGATTTCCAATGTAGCTGCAAAAAATACCGTTACAAAAATTATATTATAACTATGAGTAAATTTCACGTTGTGGTTTATCACTTATTATATTCACAATCCTTTATATTCGCTTTTCTAAAAATATAACGGTAGGGACCATGAGTGTAACAAAGTCTATACATCCAGTATAATGAACGATGTCAAGGACTACGGTTGTAATTAGTGATATACAATTTTCCGTGTAATTTCTAAAAAGAAAATAACACGAAAACAAATATCTACTGTAAACCTAATTAGTTAGCTAATTAAGTACCGAAATTGCAAATGTCTCTAAACAGGGGCACGCTTTCGCTATTGAAGTGTACTCCAGTAGACAATTATCTTTTTCAGCTCCAAATCTCAGCTTCAATTTCTTGACCTTTGGAAATTTAGGTATGGAATTAACATCTAAATCTTCCTGAAAAAACATTAAATTACACTCTCATGATATCTTAATTATTAAGGATTAAAAACACGTTAGAGAAGAATTAGAATTACTGACGGTTATTAGATCCATGTCCAAGTAAAGATCCTGAATGTACGGAACACACGATGAGATCTGAGGAAACACATTATTCTCCAACCCCAAATTAACTTGGCCTATATCAAGTTTTTTCAGCTTTAGGAGATTATTAAAATGGAATTTTATATTTTGACCTCCGTAGGTAAATGATTCAATGTTTATATCGAATAAAGAAAACGATTCAATCTGAGAGCAATTAACTAATCGGAAACGTTTCAAGTTAATATCTTGTCCATAAACACGAACATGAGTGTCCAAAACCGCACGGTGCACATCCAAACTTTTAAGATTTGGAGAATTTTTTAAGAATAACATTAGGGCTAGTTCAGTAACATTAACACGGCTCAAGAACACCCTTTTTAAAGGCGACATCTGGAAAAATGTCGCATTTGTACATAATAGTAACGGGAGATCATAGTTTTCGGTTGGATCACGAGTCTCGTGACGTTTTTGGTTTAATTTCAGGTAAAGTGTTTCAACTTTTTTGTCAAGTGCAAACCCGATCCAGTTATCGATATCTGTAGAATAACTGATACCCAAATCGAAACAAATCCGGAGAAATCGAATCCTTGGGTGGTTGTGACTTTTGATGACACTATTCACCTTGTTGATGTACTTAAGGCGATCTGAAACAGTGATTTTGTGATTCTTAGCCATTTTATTTAAAGTTTCAGTACCATCGAGATCCAATTTGAGTAGATTACACCATAAAAACCTCCATCTTGGTGAGACACTGCTGGTGACCACTGCATCCTTTATAGACAAAAGAGATATTATCCTAATAAGAACATCATCCGGCAATTGGCTGATGAAATCATTTGACTTTGGTCTTCGATGATCCCCCTTAACAAATGCAAATCATCAAACACGTTAACAGTTAGCAATTTTTAGATGGAAGCCCTAGAAAAATAATAATCATGAAGAATGTTTGAGACAATTAGAACTTTTAGGTATAATCAGAAGATTCAGAACTAATTGAACGACCAGAATTGCAAAATTCAGTCGTAGTACTATAACAATTAAAACTTGAAGCTATAATCGGAACTCGTAGGTCGAAATTATCGGTTATTTTTTGAAAGTCAGTGGTAAACCCTAACGCAACAATGCTCATGAATTCGTATATGGAAATCAAATCCAGTTTTGATAGATACATCAATTAAATTAACAATCAAACTGAATTTAACGAATCAACACGAATAGAAATTAAATACAAAAACTGAAATCGCACTAACTGTAATCATTTACAAAGGTAGAAAAATAAACAAATCACCTCGTTTAGTGCAGTTCGAAGTCTTGAGTTTTTCATTTAGGGTGCGTCCAGACTGCTTGATGAAGAAGAAAGTAACGAAATTTGAGGGAGAAATTAGCGGGAAGGTTTTGGTTTACGTACTCCAACAATATATATTGGATTGCAATTGCCAATTGGGCCTCGATTTCTAGGCCTAAAATATTAATCGACAACCTTCATCCCTTCTTCATATTACGGGAGTGAATGAACAAAAGATCTTTACTTTTCTCTTTGTTATTTGTTTCTTTATTTAATAATAATAATAATTATTATTATTATTATTATTATTATTTCATAGGCTGAGTTTATTGTGTACTAAAACTGAAAATATAGTACTTAACCATGCTTAATTTATATATGGAGTTAGATTAGAGACATCTACCAAAAACCGGCAGTTGGGTTATCTATACACAACGTTCTAAAAAACACGTCATGGTAGCTGAAAGACGCAAACCGTTACTCCGCCGATACGAACAAATGACAAACCGTGCTATATCAACCAATGGCATATAGTGATTATCGTATTTTTATTAGGGCGAAGAGTATATATGGGAAATCACAAGTCCAATATTATCTATATTAACATTTGTCAAAGGGTTTTGCTGTAGATGACCAGTTGATGAATAAAAAATTTTCTTTTCCTGCCCACACGTTTCCTTATCCACGAATCTTCCTTCTACAATTGATGAGGGATTTCCTCTTTTTCTTTCCTTCTTCGGACAATCTTTCCTTCTAACTAAATATCTTCATTTTCTTCCGATGATCTTTAGCCGATCTCCTTCTCTTTTCCTTATTTTCTACTTTCATCATTTCACTTTTCTTCTGTGATTTAAACCTCAAGAGCAAGAGATGACCAGGAGATTCCGAAAATTTGGGGGTTTAGGGTTTCCGCCATTGATAAGTTTGAAAACCTTCACAAAATCCGTTGATAAATTCGAAAAGCTTCATAAAACAGGTAAAATGGCTTAGATTTACAGAGTTTACAGTGATATTTGTGTGATTCAAGTGGCAATTTGCTTTCATTTTTAGGGTACAATCTACATATGCAAGTCCAGATCATCTTTCTTCTTTCAAAGGTGAGTATCATCATTTTTATCTTTTTACACGAAAATATTCTTCATCGTCTTCATACGTATGTTTTTTCCTTGCGTTTTTCTTCAACAATTTGTTGGTTTTGGTGATTAGCGACATTTGAAATTTGCACAAGAGAGTCTTTGTTTTTTCCTGCCAGGTGTTTGTGAAATGTCCCCAATGAGGTCGCTGAAAGAGCTCCGTGCTCGAGATATTGGGAAAAAGGATAAGGTCAGTCTTTTAGGTTTTATACAATTCTGTTTTTGTGTATTTGGGGATATCCATCAATCTAAGATCTTAAATCCATTGTTGAGAAATTAGAAAGCTCTAATTTTGCTGGTAAAATTTAGGTTTTAGATTTAATAGTTCCTCAAAGTTTTCATTTATTAAATTTTGCTGGTAAATTACATAAAGTTTGTATCTTCACTGCTAAAGATGAAATCTTTGTTATACATTAGCTCTTGAAGATGAATTATATATTATAGATATATGATTATTTGAAGATAAAGTTGTAATCTTTTCAAGAATCTAGATTGTAGTTGAGAGTGACCCTAACTCCATCTTCGAAAATCATATCCCTTCATTATGAAATCAAATTTGTATGGCCTTTGCCTTCATTTTTTAGGAGACCAAATTATTTCTCATATACTCTTCATTAGAGGTGAGCGTTTTGACCCGGACGGAAAGTATGTTGATAGAAGGATCGAAAACCGGACCAAGAGGAAGAACATCAGTATTATTTGCATTTAGCTTGAAAAAATAAATAATTAATGTATTGGTGCCCCAAACATAGTTTTGCTGGTTTGATTATAAGATTTCAGTATTATTTTTTTCTTTTATTTTAGATTTTGGATAGAGTTTTGCTTGAAAAGAAATCTTATAAGCCTCCTGTTGATCAAATGTTCAAGTCAAAGACTTTTTCTTTCTTCTTTTCAGAGGTGAGTGTCATCATTTACATATTTAATCTCAAGTGGATTTTCATTATTATATATAATTTATCAATCTTCAACCATGAATCTGCTCTAAAAGTAGAAAATTTTGTATAGTTTTTGGTTTGTAGGGTTTGATTGATGATACTCAGTAGTTTTGGTTTTGGGGACTCTTTTAAAAGATGAAATATGATGATAAAGGTGGAAACTTTACATGTTATGAAACCAAATTACTTTTTGAGATGATTTTAATTAATAACAAATGTGTAAACCTTGCATTCATTGAATTGGATCCTATATATATGGATTCAATTATGTGATGATGTGTAAAATCACTTTTATTCATTGTTGTTCATCTTATTGTATTTGAAGCTTGCACAAGAATTGTTTACTTTCTGCTACTTTCTGTTTTTGTTAGTGCTTCCTGTTTTGTAAGCAATTGATATATTGTTTCTTTGTGTTTTGATTTAAACTTTTTTTAATTGGTGATATATTGGTTCGTTATTTATTTAATTAGATATGCACTTTTTATGAGGCTTACAGTGGTTTCAGTATGTATCAGATCGGGGAAGGAAAATCTCGCATGTGATATTGAGCATGAATCATGTGTAAATTCATCAACACCTTAAGAATGCTATCAAAAAGTGGTTGATATATCACCTACAATTGCATATGAACTAATTCAGGTAATAAAAGACATTTTTTAAGTTGTTCACCAAACCATGTATATATGTAGCCTTAGTGTCATCATTTTCATCTTCATCCTCAAGTGGTTTTTTATTATTACATATAACTAGCATGATTATATTTTTCGACGAGTGATCCAACGGGTCTTAAATGAAAAGTATGTTACATTACTATACTGACCTAATCCTTAAAAAATCATAATTAAAACAAAACATGATTTCTAATGCGAAAACAGAAAAATCCTAATGTTAAAAAATGGAACATTTTTTATACAAATACAAAGAAATGGGTCAATTGACCCATAGTTGTAGTAACCGAAATATGTCAGATCAGTATCATTTGAAACAAATCAAATGGGTCATCTATTCTTAGTAACAATAGAACTTTTATATTATTTTTATTATTATTATTTTGTTGTTTATGTTTAATATTATTAATATTATAATTAATAACCATCATTTGGTAAAACACAGCTTAAGTCAGTAAATACATACTTTTTTATATAAAATTCAAAATCTGGATCAAATGTGTAACCAAAACGGATCTGATGTTTTGTTGTGAACTGGTCAAAGTGCATTACTGTCTCAAACGGGTCAAAACGAAAAGTATTACATATCTGTGTTGACCCATTTTTTAAAAAAAAATACCATGTAAAAACATAAAATTGATTTCCTTGAAGTTACAGATTTTTTTTATTTTTTTTTACATTTTAATATCGGTCCTTTTGTTGCAGGGGTAAAAAAACTGATCAAAAGTGCAGGCCTAATAATAACAAACTGAAACAAAGTAAGTTACATGCCTATAGAATTATAATAATTATTATTTTACTGGTTATTTTGTTATTGATTTAATGATATTACGTGCCAAATACAAAGTGCATTATTGGTTTTTTTTTTTTGTTATTTACATGACCATTAACTCTTTAGCATTTATGCATACAGGGATGCAACTTTTAACACAAAACATAACCACCTCTTTATGATGTAGGCTATATAAAGGTGAGTTATTTGAAACGGGTCAAATGGGTATGTCAAATTAAAAAGTAAGTTGTATGCATATATTTGGACATTGTTAATCTTGCATGTTTATTGTGTTTATATACTCATAACTCTGCTAATGAAACGATGAAGTGCTACTGTGGCACAATTCAAGAAAGGGGCTTTGAGCTGTATGATGATTTGATACAGCCATCAAGAACTCTACGGAGGGTAATTTTATAAGTTAGAAATGTAATTGGTTTTCAAACTGCTGCTGCAAGATTATTGATAATAAGTTTCAACAGTAAATTATTTTTGGTTGCATATTTGGTAATTACTTCATAGGCAGAGGCATTATCAGTGTAAAATAGTTTTTTGGTGTTTGATATGCTTTTTACCAAGATTAATTCCTTTAAGTCACAGTTATTTATCTTCAACAAATTGCTTCTAAAGCAAGAAATTGCAATATGAGTTTATCTTCAGTCTTGAGATTTTGAATCATCTTTGTGTATAAGAACATGCTTGCATGTGAAATTTCTGTATCGACTATAGATATTAATCTATAAATATGATGTGTATGTTTTCACCCCGCCGTGAAACGTGGGCACCAATTCCTCGTTTAAAACAAATATAAGTATCATTTAAAGTGTCTCATACAACATATGTAATTATATAAGTATTTTTTATAAGGGTTTTTCTAAAATGTACCCCTAGGGCACATAATAAAGTCATTAAATGATATTAAACTTTTCAATTAAATTACAAAACACAATTAATACATCACAATAAAATATAAAACTTAAGCATCATTAATGTTTATTACTTCCTCCGATTCAAAATAAGTGATACACTTTGAAAAATTACCTTATTTGGTAAAAAATAGTGGGACCCACACCCACTAACTATCAACTTTAACAAAGTGAAAAGACCCCTTTACCCTTACTTTTACTTTTAAACATCATTAACTCCACTTATTCGAAAAGTGTGGGACTCATTTCCCACTAACCATCTAATTAATCTAATTTAAACATTATTATAAACTTTTGTCTCAAAATCCGTGAAATCCAAAGTGTATCACTTATTTTGAATCGAAGGAAGTACTTCATTTTTGGAATACTTGAACATCATTAAATGACTCTATCATGTGCCCTAGGGGCACATGTTAGAAAAACATTTTTTATAATTACTTGAGTAATTATAGTTATATATATATTAAACATTTATTTTATTTTTTACTACTAACATTCACGTCTTTTTATTCAAAATAGGATTTACATAAATATGAAGACAAACAAGCAACAAGTTGCATAGTTTGTATATTTTATTTCATCGTCTGTTCTGATTAGGATTTAGGGGTGTTAACGATCTGAGTCGAATTGAATATCAGGAAATCTAGGCTCGACTCATTTAAGTTTTTAAAATTATGCTCGAATAAGTTTTTAAAATTATGCTCGAGCTCGAATATTTATATATTGTTCGAGCTCGAGCTCGATCTCGATACTCGATATTCGTTTATGATTACGTATTGTTTGAAATGAATTAATTTAAAAACTCGAAAAGCTCGTTAATTACTAGACTCGTTAACGCCACTATTAATATATGCATATTCTTGTACTTATTATATCAAAATTTGAACTTATTGTATACAACACTTGTTATGATCATTAATCGGCTTGTGAGGATCTCCTGCCTCGTTCAACTCGTTCGCCTCGAGACTAGTAAACAAACCGAGTCAACTCGTCAAGTATATTAAATTATTAGGCTCGGATCGTGAGATTATTCGAGTTTTTTTTTTATGTTCGCGATCGAATTAGTATAGGCTCGAGCTCGAGCTCCAAAAAGCTCGACTCATTAACACCCCTATTTCTGATTAAGATACAATGTAAGATTAATTTTAGTATAAGGGGGCATATTGCAATTTTAAGAAATTTAGGGGGGCAAACATGGAAGAGTAGATGGAGTCGCGGTGGGTGGAGAGCAAAGCTTTCGATTGGATGAACATGTAGTAGGTAACAGTCAGCCATTTATTATCAGTGTCTTGCAGAGAAAGTTTGTTCGAAAAAACTCGAAAATGCCGTGCCTGAATCTGTCAACAAATGTCAACTTGGAGGGCATCGATACCTCCGCCATTCTCGCCGAAGCCACCTCCACCGTCGCCAACCTCATCGGAAAACCAGAAGCCGTAAAATTATCTCTATACCTACTTCTACTTTTGTGCTTTCTGTTTCCAGTTTTTGCTTAAATCAATCAATCGTTCGTTCGTTGATGTTTGAGAAAGTGTAACCCCCTCTCGATGATCACTGCTTAACTTGTTTCAATTAGAATTTCATGTTTTAGGGTTTATCGTTGAATTATAATTACTATTAAATTGGGGGTAATTCCAGAACATTATTTGTGCTTCGCACTTACAAAATTCAGGATTCAAGGCATTATGAATCATCTACAACTGTTGTTTCCATGTTTTTATTCGAAAAACAGATAGATTATTAATGAAAAAGTATAATTTGTGTAATGATATTTTGCCGTACAGTATGTGATGATTGTGTTGAAGGGATCTGTACCGATGGCTTTTGGAGGTACTGAAGAACCAGCAGCATTTGGTGAGTTGGTTTCAATTGGGGGACTGAATTCTGATGTAAACAAGAAACTGAGTGCTGCAATTGCTGACATTCTTACTACCAAATTGTCTGTTCCTAAGTCACGTTTCTTCCTCAAATTTTTCGATGCAAAGGTAACCTTTTCTAAACAATCTCAAAATGTCATTTATGTTTGAATTTGGTTAAATTCTGACCTCAAACTTTTTTAATACCGTTTGACTTTTGTGTTTAGCACTAACATTGGGGTTTTCTTTTTCGCAGGGCTCTTTCTTTGGATGGAATGGATCCACTTTCTAGACTTATTGTGAAAATTGGATATTATTAATTAGTATTCCAAATGTCACAACATTAGTGGCTTGTGTGTGTCTGCGTCTAAGACTTTGACTGTTGGTTTTCATCTTCATTGTATTGAAGAGTAATGTTTATTGTGAATGACACAATATAGTATTTTGTTCTTAAAGTTTAAGGGCGTTATTATTTTTCTGAAAGGCATATTCACACATTTAATAACACATCTGTCCTGATGAGATTTGAACCCACAACCTCTTGATTGATGGACAATTTAGATATTGTTAGGTTACAAATTCAACTCATTTACTTATAATTGGGTATGATTTGGATTGTGTCTTATAAGTAGAAAAAGAATGAGTTAAAATGTAAACAAGATGAATGGGTTAAAAGTCGCTCACGGAATATTGATTGTTGATGCATACAACATTACAACCTTTTGAATTGTACGTTTGGGAATTACAACTTCTTTTCGAGGTTTGTGGAAACTATAGGTATTACAAGCACCTTAAAGATCTCTTTATCTCTCCATGTTTATTTCCATCTAATCTCATCTTGTGATAAACAACTTTGCAACCATGAAAGAAGTGCGAAAAATATCAACAGAAAGTTGAGGTGAGCACAAGGATTTTGAAACTGATGGTCTGGTTTGCGGTTCTCTGTTTTAGGTTTAAATGGTTTTTGGTTCGGTTTGAAACACGTCTAAACCACTTTGAACAGGAACCAAATTATTTTTTCTTTTGGAACTATTTTATAACCTAACTGGCTATTTGCTTGAGACGACTCAGACGCGGCTAATCATCCGACGCCTATTCCTAATTCTTGATCAGCTTTTTGTCAGTCGAATTCTAATCCTTGATTATTTATCACACTTTTTTTTTATCGATCTTGCTATTGTCAATCAAAGTCTAAGCCTTAATATATGTGTGTTTGTATTTGTCAATCGCCAAATCTCTTATTCCTAATGCTTCTATCATATCAAATGTTTATTAGCTTTATAAACTTCAAAATTTTGAACTTATTTAAGCTCAAAAATCCCCTGGAATAAATAAATGTAGATATGTAATGAGTACCAAACAAATAAAAAATAATGATCTAAGATTACAATGAGCGTTTATCTCACAGCTTTATTTTTAATTCATAGGGACATTAGTTTTTCATTTAAATTGTCATATAAATAATTTATATGAATGTTAATATTTATTTAATATATATGTATCTACCGGCAAAAATAAGCCTAAAAAGTGTGTAGAACCGAAACCGAGTCAGAACCGACCAATACCAAATGTTATCCACATTTCTGCAATCTAGCCTAAAACGATTCCTTATTCGGTTTGATAAGTTATAGCCGATTCAGTCTGGTTTTAGCACCATAATCACCCCTAACAAAAAGAAGCAAATCAGTAACTATTTCTTCCTCCCAATTCATCATGATACAAAATGCAATTTATGCAAATTGTGTATAGTAAATCAATCTTTTGAGAAGTATTGCGAGTGAAGAGGTATTTAGGTGACTCTCATACTTAACCCACTATACCCAATGCTCTTAGACCGCCCGTAACGCCCGACCTTTGGTCCGGTCGCGACCGGCCACGTCCGCCTCCGGGACGCGTCCCCCGCGTTACGCCCCTCCTCCGGCGACGCGTCGAGCAACTCCAACGGTCGACTATTCGACCGTTCCTTGTCGACCGTTCAACGGCTCCTTTCCCCCTTCAAACGGCTAAATCATTAAACCAACACCCCTTTTTTTACCTTATAAATACCCAATTCTTTTACCAAATAATTTACAACTCTCATTTCTTTCTCCACTCAAACACACACTCAAATCTCTCAATCACCCTCTCTAAAAAATTTCACACTTCTCATTTCTTTATAAACAAACTCATCTTAATCTTAGATCTGATTTGGTGGAACACGTTTGGAATCGACGACCCCTCCAGTAGTTTTTTTAATGTTTTTTTAATTATGTTTAATGTAATGTTTTAAATTATTTTTAATGTAATGTTTTAATTATTAATGAAATTTAAATTAAAAAAAAAAAATCCGAACGGTCACCCATTACGGGCATTTGATTGCTGTCTGGTCGTGTGTTTGATCAGGAGAGAGAAAGCTGATGTGGCGCAGATGTGGCAGGGGTGACCAAACTGCGAACGGTCACCCATTACGCACAGTCTTAGAGCATGACGTTTTTCAATCACACCTTCATATGATCGGATTAATATTTAATCTATATTCACTTAGCATCTCTTTTGATCATAGATCATATCTGAAAACACTTTTTTAAGAATTTTACATAAATGGAAACAATAGTCAACTTTTTTAGTTTTAAGTTTTGGTTTGGTTTAGCCCTCTTATAAACAAAGTTAAGAGCAGCATTCACCCAAAATATGACATTGTAGCATTCACCCAATTTTTACCCTTTGTTGAATGCCAAATTGCATACATTTAAACACAGAAATGAGGTCACAACTAGCAAAAAAATCATGTCAATGGTAGAATACTAAGTTGATACTGATTTAAACAATTAAGCAAGATACAATTCTTCACAGTATTTTCAAGTAACCAACAAAATAAACCAAATATATTCATTCAATCATACTAGACAGTGTAATCTTTTAAAATTGACAAAACAAAGCATAGATCGGATCAAACCGGATTCTAAATCTCAGGCACGAGCAGCAGCAACAACTGGCGCGGCGGAAGCGGCAGCATTGGCGGCGGCGCCGCTAAGGAACGAGAGGAATCCGGTGGAAGCACCAGCCTCTTGTTCATCAAGGAACAGATCCTCTGGAGTCCTGAAAGCACCATGAGCAGAAACAACCGCCGCTCCAAGAAGTAAAGCGGAGATCAGTACAGATCCAACACTTGTTAGGAAGATCACGACGATGCTGGAAACAATCAACAGTCCTAGGGTTTCACGCTCCGAGAACGTACGGCCGAAGATCACCAACGGCGGATCTGAGGGACGGAAGAGGTAGAGGAAGAGCCAGGCGGCGAGAAGACCGACGAGTGTGATGAGAGAGAATGGATTGGTGAGGAGAGAGAAACCGAGGACGGCGGCGATGACGGTGATGTAATTCATGCGGAAGTAAGAATAGTTCTTACGGATCCGGCCTGCGGCGTCGGTTATGGAATCAGGTTTGGAGAATGCTGAGCGATCAACGAGTTCAGACCATGGACGGCGGCTGGAGAGACCAGATCGGACGTTTTCGGTGATGTTGTTGATGAAGGCACGGAAGGCAGGGGTGGCGACGGGAGCCTGGGATTCACCGGAAGAAAGGCTTTGTGGATTTGAGATGGGGAGGATCGCCGGTGATGAAGCCATTACTGCGTTTGATTTGTTGGGATTTTGGCTGCCGGAGATTTTGTAGAGATATTTTTGCTTGTGTGCTAAGGTTTTGTTGGTTTAAAGTCGGGTTGGGGGTTAACGCGTCGGTGGATCTGATATCAAGAACTAGTTGTTCATTCAAGGTTGTACATCGTGCAGAAGGGCTTGTACTATATGAAAACAATGGGAAATTTACCTCAACTCCTCTTATAAGATAATACGAAAATACTGAATACACGTTATTAATGTAATACGTTTATCAACTAGGGGTGTAAAGCATGGCTTGGCAATAAAACTTGAAATTTGAAACTTGATATGAATACCAGTGTTTTAAAAACCAGGTTGAACTGGCCGGTCGAACCGGTTATATCAATCACACACCGGTACAACTTAGACGGTCTAACCCTTAAAACCTGACCGGTCAAACTCGGCCGGTTTGGTCAACACTCGGATTCAACCGCCGACCCGGATTTAAGTCTGTTTGTGAAAGATTGCCCATTTTCACTTTATAGTGGAGCTAATGAATCAAGAATCTTTCTCGGAATGATGTGGGATGCTAGCTCTATGATAAAGTTGAAGAGCTGATATCTATTTTCTTATAGGGAACAAATTTAGGTGAAGTATATATCTCTTGGGCGATGTGGGAAGTGCGAACACGGCATAAAATCTATTAACTTGAAAATAATTAGACAAACTTTCAAATGGGTAAGGGTCTTGACTCTTGAATATTATTTTTGCCACTGTAGAGACATATTATCGTTTCCTTTCCATCTAATGTAGATAATTATATAGTTAAACAGAAAAAATGAAATTTCACAAGTAATTAGTTTAGTTTGTGCCAGTATTGTACATTTATTTAACAAACTTATTATAAATATTGGATAATATTGTAATCCGGTTCAACCTGCCGGCTCAACCGGTCCGACCGGTTCGACCGTTTTTAAGATATCGACCAGTCTGATTTAAAATCCGGGTTTTAAAACATTGATGAATACGATCGGGATTTTATTTTTAAGCTCAAGCTCTCAACTAATTAGTACACCCTCCGTCCCACAAAAAAGTTTATATTTCTCCTTAAAATTTTATCTCACAAAAAAGTTTATATTTCTTAAATTTAGGAGCCCACCTAATAAAATAATATTATTACCAATCATTCCACCAATAAAACACTTTCTCTCTCCAATCTAACCTTATATATTAATCAAAAATATTGCAAAGGACCCCACCACTAACTATATCCTAGAAGATTGTGCCCAAATGAAATGTAAATTTTTTTATGAGATGGAGGGAGTATATGTTTTCGAGTTTGACTCGATTCAATTAACAGTATTAAAATATTGATAATTATATTAACTTCGAGGCTTCTATTGCTTCTTGATGGTACAACCATATATCAACAAACAATACTTCCTCCGTTTCAAAATAAGTGATACACTTTCCTTTTCAGGATGTTTCAAAATAAGTTGTAACACCCGTATTTTTATAACATCGTTTAAATCATTTAAAATACAATTTCCCAACATTTGGCACGATGTCCAAAATACAGTTTATCAAAAACTTTAAAACCTTTATCAGAGTTTACAAAAATACGGTGTCACCAAGTATATCAAAACCATAGGCAAACGGGATCTACCTATGAGCTCCCGAACTAAGCATCTCTAGGCCACTTCTAGTGCAACCTTCTATCACTTCAACCTGTACCTGAGTACATAGCCACAAAACAAACGTAGTACGTGAGACAAAATAGTCTCGTGAGATACATGAGTTTTAGACCCCAATAATCATAATAACAATTCCATAAATATATAAACATATATATATATACATATATATACTACATTAGTACCGTCTAGTCGCTCTATTGCGACCTTATCGATCTTGCTTCCCTAGCAACCATATCTAGTACCTAAACATATAGGTACCAGAAGCACAATCATATCTAGTACATAAACATATATGTACCAGAAGCCCAATCATATCTAGTACATAAACATATATGTACCAGAAGCACCAACATGTCTAATACATAAACATATATGTATTAGAACCTAACATACCTAGTACCAAACATATGCGTACTAGAAGCATCCGTGTGCTTAGTGTATAAACATATATACACTCGGTGTATAAACATATATACCACCGTCCAGTGACCGGGGATCCCCCGCGTCACCACCATCTATCTCTTACCATAACCTAACAGTTATGACAGTCAAAGCCTTCGGCTATCACATCCAACATCAATCAAGTTAGTCATCTAATACTAACGACATATAATTAGTTCATCACAGTGTGAACGTACCTGTATGGTCCCATGGACCCGATCATAAGCAACCACAGTTACTTCTACATCTATGAACCCTATGAGGTCCATACTTACTTTACGCATAAGATACATTTCTTATTCATCGATAACATAATACTTTTATCTCTCCCTTGACTATAATAGACAATTATTACTAGTCACATCATATTCTTTCTCATATATATTCGTTCTTTACTTTTATTAGTACATTTTACCAATAGGTACTCATTACTATAAAATCATTCCCAATTGCTTTACTAATACATATTTATTAATAAAGGCTCCGTATACATTCTTTTAATCACTTACTATATTATTATTGTTCATTAACATAGATTCCATAATTACTTGAATCTATCATAATTTACTTCAAATTCATCACTCATACTAGACACATTCTAGTATCACATTCTACGTACCCTCATACATTTTCAATTACTATCTTTATCAAAATATTTGTTAATAAAGACTGATACAATATCATATGTACTTTCAAATTAATTGCTATGTACCCAGTTTAAAAGTCTCATGTACTCACCTTAGCAAATAAGTGCTCCAACCGTATTCTTTACGTCAGTTTCCTTGCTTCACAAATCGGTCAACCTTCCAAGACCTCACCAAAAGCCTAATACAATTATCACAATATGATCAACATCAATTACTACTACTAATGTGTTCATCTACCTCTAGATAACACCCATCAATCCATTTCCCCCAAACATATTGATTTACCAAACCCTAGGTTTAACCAAACCGAAGATTCTTACAAATCATAATCATACACTTGATTCCCTTGTTAATATACCATCTATTAAGTGTATACAACCTTTAT